>CM067355.1:2460411-2575804 GCA_034190875.2 Urechis unicinctus
ACCTGTTTTAACACACCGTCGTCACATTGTAAAGCCCAATCATCAGGAATTGAGAGGGCAATAGTCCCATCTGCAGCATTATCCTCCACAGTAAGACCTAGAGCTGTAAATACATCCTGCACAAGTTTGAAGTTCCAGAGGACAGCTACTCCTTTTCTTTTGCGCCTTTGCAATGGGCATAGTTGAATCAATGTTATACCAACCCACGGTATACGTGATTGACCTAAGACCTATGCATAGATCACCTGCACTAATGTCAATAGCATTTTGCAGGGACCCAGCCTCGCCACTTTGAACATTTGTCAGAGTTTGATACATAGCACTAAGAATAAACAAGCCTCTACATTCAATTGAAAAGCCACATATAAAGGGGCGGGAAATCTCCGTCCAGTTAGATGACAGAGGGCTTAGAATTCCAGGACAAAGAATTTAAGTCGTTAATAGCAGCGGTACATTCACAGCAAACAGCGCTTAGTGACAGACTGGAATACGAGCTCACGTTCAATGACTACAACCGCTTGATTCAGGCAACATGCGACACGCCAGCTACAAGATTAATGGCATCTCCCTAGAGTATGACATGGTTACCCAACCAGAGTTGGGCCGTATGATACGCACCCAGTACACAGGTCGACCTACAATTCTGCATGACCATGTGCTTCGTCACAGGAAGTTTGTATACAATAAAAGAGATACACTGTGGAACATCAACCTAAACATGCCGGCTCGCAGCATGAAGGGCATCCTCAAGACATTTGAAGACCCAGCCAACACCTCATTCGCCAGGAAGACAGAGTCGTTCCACAACCCAAAGGTTACAAAAGTTGAGGTGACCATTGAGGGCATCCCTAACCAACTCTATGCGCAGGGCATACGTGGCTACCAGCAGTGGGATGAGATGAAGAAGGCCTTTGCAGTCACGAACAAACGAGACCCCAGTGTAGCAATAGCTGCAAAAGCATTGGCATTGTCGGACGCGTCCCTAGAAGAGTACCTAACCAGTAAGTGTGCTCTGTGGCTCGACTTAAGGACAAGTGATGACGACCAGCTGCTTGGTAGTGGCAGGGCCGTGGAATATGCTTCTGAGGCGATCACCATTCAGATCATACACAAAAGCAGAGGCAGCTAGTGCGCTGAACGTCTATGTGTATATTGTTATTGATGCGTAGCTTGACATTAAAGATGGCAGGTTTGGCAGCGCAGTCTACTAACATTTCTACCTTCAGGAATGAGTTTACATTTCAGGATGGTTTCTGTTTGGCTATTGTTTGTAGGCAGACAGGATGCGGGAAAACCGTCTTCATCCTCGACCTACTGGAAGGGCCCTTCTTTTGTGCTTTTAAGCATATTGTAATCCTCTGCCCCACCATACGTTTCAACGAGGCCTATCAGTCGCGGTCATAGGTATGGGATGATTCAGAGGTCTACGTCGTTGATCCAGTGGAGTGGCTCCATGACCACCTGAGGGTTTTCTACCATTGTTTTAAGGACGAGGCTATCCTGTACATTATTGATGACTGCTCGGCAACAAAGGTCCTAACCAAATAGAAATACACGTTATCCGAACTGGCCTTTAACGGTCGCCATGCGCAGCAAAGTGTCAGGGTCCTCAGCCAAAAGTACAACTCTGTGCTGAAGGACCTACGGGAGCAGACTTGCTGGTTGGTGCTCTTTAACACCAAGGACCGTGACTCGTTTAAAGACGCCTGAGGTGAGAATGATGTGATTCTAACAAGAGAGGAACGTGCCACAGTACGCCAGCTACTAGCAAAGACCAAGCACTCAAAACTGCTGCTAAAGACTGATCAACCTACTGCATATGCCGTCGATTGAAGTGATATTGGCCTTGGTTGCGGCCGCTGCCTCAGTAACCAATTTAGGTTTCTTCATCTGGGGAGCAGTGCTATATATTAGACTTTGAACGTGTATACGTATATTCATGGATCGTGATACCTTTATTGATAAACTCCTTGAACAGGACGCGGCTGGCCCAGTTGCATTTCGGGTACAAGCGGAAATGCAGGGAGCGGAATCCCCCGGTACAACTACCAATGAAAATGCAGATATGTCTTCTAAGAGGGATAGGCTTGCCGTCATAGCCGGTGGTCAGGCCCTTCCGCACCTTGGTGATCAGCGCCTTACAATTGACCAGGTTGAATCAATGTCTGATGAAGAGATCATAAAGCTGTATGTGAGATACGAGGCTTGGCTAGGCGCTAGCATGACACACACTCTAGGTCAGACAGTGCTACAGCTATACTCAGGTATTGCTTGTATGTTTCTACCAATCCCAACAGAACACCAGCCAAAGCTAATTACAGACCTGAAGACTGACCTGTTTGTTGGACACGCGCTAAGCACTGCCAGCTATATCGTCGCTCGATATGCTGGTGTCTGCTAACAACCCAGATGGCTTTGCTGTGACGGCCAAGTATGAGCCTGACCAAACGAAGCGGCGCTTGCTGCTGTGTAAGGGAGTGTACCCCTACGAGTTCATGGATGGCTGGGATAAGTTTGATGCTCCACTTCCGCCAATACATGAGTTCTACAGCAAGCTCTCTGAGCAGGGTATATCTGCTGTAGACTACGAACACGCCCGGAAAGACTGGAACGTGTTTGGTTGCAAAAACACGGATGTTCTGCTCTTGGCAGATGTGCTTGAAACTTTCAGGAAAACCGGTCTTAAGCAGTATGGGTTAGACCCAGCCCACTACTACACCAACCTATGCCTTTCGTGGTATGCACTTCTTAATTGAAAAGGGGTGAAGCTCGAGCATCCCACCAATTATGACAAGCACCTCTTTATTGAGAAGGGGCAGCGCGGTGGGATAATCATGGTATCAGGTCGCCACGCCTGGCCTATGGTCACAACAAACTAGCGCTCAGACAAGTGTCACCATGTATGTTCATGTATGTCGATCAAATGTCCAGGTCGCCTTTTGGGTAAGCAAAAATCTTGTATAAGCTGCCAAAGGACGATTAGTGCACATGGGGGGGGGAGTACCCCAACCATGTATTCTACTGGCTCAGTAAAGAGCCACTGATGCAAGTGTTGTTGACATTTGGTCGACATACATGAAACATAAATACATGGTGACACTTGTCTGAGCGCATGCAAAAAAATTAAACAAAAGCGCAGAAATACATCTGGCAACGCCACGTCCCACAGACGAGCTTCGTTTGAAGCATTTCCATATCTAGATAATTGTTTAGGAACAATAATAGAGATATCTGTGGTAGGATTGGATAAAACAAATCACGTGGTGATATGCAACGGTGCTTAATAATGGTCCAATACAGTGATATGTGATCAAGCTGAGATAGATTGTTCTGAAACAACGGTTAATCAACACGCAATATTGATGCCAGTGATAGATTGCTGTTAGAAATTGATTTGATGTATGTGCCAGTATGCATCTCCTCAATGATATCAAGTGATGTCATATAAAACCAGACACAGTAAGTCGCCATCAGAGCGCATGATTTAACATGACGAGGAAACATTACATTAGAATGTAGTTTACTGTAAACACATGTCGAATAGGGTCACTGTTCCCTGAGTAACGAAATAACAACGTCATCAGAGAACTATACATAACCTTTAACTGATTTCCGACACCCCGCCACATATTGACTATCTCACTCAGACTAGAAACTACCCCTACCCTCATTGCCTCATCTCCTTTCTATATGACCCTCTCAAACATGACAATATAAAGTTCAAAGTTTGAAGAAAGTGCATTCAAACTGACGGCGTTATAATTCATGCAGCACTAAACAACATCTGCATCGCAGCAGCAAGTATCACCAAACTGCTCCTCACTCATGTGCATATAAGCGACTAACACGACAAGGAGATATTCATACGAACTTTGACCTCTGTAAAGATAGTAAAACAAGTGAACTGCAGTCGTTTCTGATATTGACTTTTGCGCGCACACGAACGAAGAGGCTCCGATAATTCAAGTGCGTCTCATATGTTTACTTTGCGGACCATACCCAGCCGAGACGTGGGGGCAGAGAGCGCAGAATCAAACCTAAATTTTAGCTTCGTTAAAAGTGATTGTTGTGGGGGTGAACGGGGCGATTTGATCATGAGTGTGTTGCGTGGGAAAGGTGAAGGTCATCCACACATACGTCGACTTGGGGCCCCCGTCTCACCCCACAACCCACGCTAGCGTGCCTAATATGTCATACTATGAAACTAAAGATCCTGACAAAAGTCGTGACGAACGAAACTGTAGGGGCACTAGCACTTGACACGGACAAAATTCTTAACATATGCCACGTGCTCTGCTCGTTTGTGTGAATTTGTCGACGTGCTTGACCTAGTTAATGTTACTCTTTGACATTATATTGATAATTTGACCAGTTCTGTCTTACATGGCTTTGCAGAATGACATGACATACGTGGAACCTTGTATGACCCAATACTTATATATCCATACAAATGACGTCCACACATATTCACAAACCACGTCCACGCTGCAGTCTAGCAAACCACATCCATGTTACTGTACTCTATCAATCTGAACGCACGCCACTTTTAAACAAGCCACTCACAAACCACTGCGTCTACTCAAGAGCGCAATATACCGCATATACCGCATCAGACGCGCTGTTGCATATACTACTTGCGAAAGCCGCAATGCCGACGGCGTCGGTTATTGGTCGCGGTTACTCGGGCATTAAGCATAGATTTTAGTCACGGCATGACTGCTCCATATCTATACTTACTAAAAATACACTTAAAAGTAACGGTTAATAATTGACTCTGTGAACAACATTGGGGGTTAATCAGCAGCAGTAGCGACATTCTGGATGAGATTCACCCAATATCCTGCTATTATGAAAACAAGTAAGTAACCATACGCATGTTTAATCAGTTTCATATCCGAAAGTTAGGACAAAAATATTATGTAATGCTGCATGCGATCTGCTTACCATGCCTGTCAGCATCAAAATCTCGTATGTCGTTTGACATCACTTACATTCTCGGTATATCTTGCTTTGTTCTATTTGAATTCATTTGAGTATGCTTCTGTTCTTGTCATCGGTGTATCGCTCATTGGCCTTTACGTGATTGTTTCCGTTGGAAGAATTGCAATCAAGGAACACGCTTCAAATGTTATCAAGACGGAGTTACAGCCAAAGAATGATATGAGCGATATGAATGATATGCAACCTGCGGATTGGAGACGTCTATTCAATTTCGTCCCAAACGGACTGACAAACTGCAAAGACCTCTTTGCTGATATCAAACCTCGTAAATCTATTGAATCATTTTTCCCTCAAACTACATACATATCACAAAGGATCATGCTACGAAATTGTCAAGCCTTACCAAGAACGTGGAAGGATACTCGGCCCAAAATGTGGAACAGCCTATGGTGTATTGGAAGTTGGCTGGAGCCCCATTTGTAAAGAATGTTTGTGAGACTGGATTTAACGCCGGCCATAGCACGTTGGTGTGGCTGAACGCTAATCCTAAAACCCACGTATACTCGTTTGATATCGGTCAACACTCATATTCGCGGCCTATGGCAGAGTACATTCAGAATATCTTTCCGGGACGACTTAATGTGACATGGGGAAGTTCGGTTGACACACTGCCTTTATTTGACGCCAATCATGCCGATGTTCTCTGTGACTTGGTCGTCATTGATGGGGGACACACAAGAGACGTAGCCCAGTCTGACATATCCAGTTTCAAGAAATTCTCTGCAAAGCAAAATATTCTCGTTTATGACGATTATCCATCCCCAAGGTGGAATTTCAATAAATATCTCGGACCAGTCTGGGAGGAAGCTAAGCAAGCTGGACAAATTTCAGAGATTTTTCGATGTTCGTATTTGGATGATGGGAAAAAAGGCCGTGGATTTAGCGTCGGTCGATACCACATTTAGTGTCAGTATTTAGAACAATAACCCAAGTAACCTTACCAATGATCAATCAGTAAGTCCATGCATCCATATTTTATATTAACATTATAGCTATATAAAATATTTAACATTAATTCCGTTCATAGAGAGAATTTGTAATATTTGCCAATGTAATATTTAAAAAAGATACATCCCGGTTTTGGAGCATTTCTACAGCCGAGCTTCAACTTGGCTTTGATATTATAGAAGCAAGATGTGAGTTGCTATTACTGCTGTTTTATATATATATATTACAAAACTTATTTGCATTTACAAATCTTTATCTGGAGCAGGACGAAGCAAACACAACGGCACAGTTTGCAAATATCGTCAGTTTGACATGTTTAGTTACCTTTTTTGCAGCAGTGGGATGGTGTAAAATCTTATTATATTATTTTGCTCGCAACCGGAAGTGACGCCTTCGATATCTATAAAAAAATTACCATTCTGTAAACGCTGCCCCTTGTAACATTTGACCCAATGTTTATGTCCATCAATTTGATAGTATTATGTCTTATCTCATCAGCTTCGTTGACACTCTGGCATACACTCCGAAAGCATACCATCTGTATGCTATGATCATAAATATACATTTATTCACAGATCAGTCCTTTTGAATAGCATAATCGTGAGTTTGTAGCGCCATTAGGCAAATGCATTCGCAGGATTCGCTTATTAGCAGACTGATCTATTGGGATAAAAAAATGCATGATGTAATCTCTATACCACACTAATCCCCTATATTGATGTTCAGCTCTGGATTAACGACCTATGCTGGTGCATTTGGATGGTAGGTTAAGCAATGCCCAGTTGAAGAGCAAGTACATGACATTGATCTTTGCCAAACCATTTTATAAGCGACTGATAGCTTTACAGTTCGTGTGTATACCGTTTTTCCAATAATAGCTGAACCGTGAACAGTTTTTCATGTGCGACTACAAAAAACGGTTAAACTCCACTGGTGAAATGGATATATTTGGAAACAGTTTGCAATTAGATTAAGCTACGAAATTATACGAATTTTATAACATCCGACCATTATCTATAGACTTAATCAGGATTTAAGATTCTCTCATTTTCGATGACCGTGACCTTAAAATAGGGCCAAGGTCAAAACATACCTAAGGGTTGGGCGCATGAGCAACACCTTCCGTTTAAAAACAAAATTGAAACCATGATGAAGATTGCGATCTGTGTTAACAAACAATTTTTAAGAAGTTGACCAATCGAACATGGGGGAAACTTGGCGAACTGTATCAGGAAGTTTCAGATTTTAGCACCCACAATTAAACTGATTTTCATGACCATCGCATGTATTTTGATTTTATAAGCAATCACATTTATTAAAGAAATCCTGCTGCCTGCAGCCATGAAAAAATGACAATGATTAGGTTCACTCAAGGAAAAGCTTCGTTGTTAAAAAGTACCGCGGTGTGCCACATTTATAGGCACCCCGCGGGGTGAGCAAAGAGCAGCGGTGACCTTTGTTTAGCGCCCTTAGTTGCCTGTTGTGAATAAACCAGCCAAAGGACAGCAGTAGTGACACCCCCAGTACTTCAAGCTTGATTTGTGAGACAACTGTGGGTAATTTACAACAGAATATTATATTTATCTGTTCAGAATTAAATGGTCTTCCTTCGAGTGTAAAGCAATTTACGATACGACAACTAACGATGGAGGAACGACGCGATAACTTCCGATTTCAGTACCGTGTTTACTTTGATTCGTTCGTAGACGGAAATGACGTCAGCGACGAAAAAAAATATAATTCGGTTGACACTGTTTATGATAACATTTGACCCCAATTTTATTACTACCGAACGCATATTGTCGATTTTATAAGCGATAGAAAATTTCGTGTAAATTTTAGCTGTTTTTCCTAATTTTAACGGGTGTTTTACGACACAACTAACCATGTTAGCATAAGCATTAACGTAGAGGGGATGAAATTGTTCGTGACAACGCACACAATAGCACATAGAAACGGACGCTTATATTGATCGTCTGCCAATCGCTAAAACGCGTTCCCTATGCGTCCATATATTTATTGACGACAGAGCAAGCAAAGTGTTCGTGTCAGGGGATTTTTTGTAGAGCGTAGCCTCTTGATAAAAGAGCTTCAGCACACAACTAACACCTTGCCATAAACTACCATCACTGGTTTTTTTTTGTCAGCATATATTTGCTCAAGTTCTTTACTTGCAACGTCCCCCACGTTGCCTTGATGCCGAACAATCCAGCACTCCCTCGACCACTAGAGCATTTTATTGTGGACGAAGCTCTGGCAAACATCTTTTATTGCTGATAAGACGAGACAACAGCATGATAAAGTATCATTCAATTTTTATAGCTTGATACTTAACTCGACGGCTGCTAGTTATTAGAGACAGTAGTAATAAAGTCACAAATCGTTGCATTTACATATTGAAGAGAACCTATAAGTTTATATAGGGTTTATATATACATGATATATTTAGAAATGTAGACCACCGACTGATAGACGAGCACGCGCCAAAGGGCAGCACAACAGTCAGTTATCACGATAGACACTCCCTACTTTCAAGTGACAGTTTAGTAGTGAACCATGGTTCTAACGACGAGTGATTGATTACAAAATGCGTCAGGAGAGTTAAAAATAATATCTGATTACATTAAGATGCCACAATGTAACTGCCGTGTGTTTCGTGGTTTCATACACATCGAATCAACAAAACGGTTACAAATGCATTCGAAAAGGGGTAATCGAGTGATGATTAACCTGATGACGCTCTGAATAAATCCAAATGAAATAATCACGCCCACTAACAATGTGTGCTATCATCATGTGGTCATTTGTCCTTCCTTCACGACTTACAAACGCTGAAAACATATATATGGAAACAGGATGAATTTTTGGATAGATTCATGGGCTAATAGATATTGAGATTATGGTTTTTACTCTCTTTCATTTGATGACGTTAACACATCATGCTGATACGACGCCATGACTTTAACGTATCATGCTGATACGACTCCATGACTTTAACACATCATGCTAATACGACGCCAAGTTGGAGACATGTTCATATATTTCATCAAATGAAGGCAGTATTAATCTTCAGATTTTGAGTATTGATAGTTCTGAATTGCAGTTTACTTTGTCATTCATTCATGTATAGGCTAAACACACAGACATGTTTGATAATGAGCCGGTGTTGCTGTCATGCAAGTGCCCGCATTTGATCCCAAATGACCTCTCACCTCTGTAATTGAATTACCTTAACCAGTCTCTTACCTTATCCAGGTAACGCTCGTTGATAATTTGGTGGTTGTGTTAATTGGTTGAATAGCCACCTTCATCGACTGATCAACAATGATTGTAGCAACTGAAAGTAAGAGGACAGCGCACGTTGCATTCAACAGGGTAGGCCGAGGACTACGCATATATACTCATTCACTCACTAACACACCACACTCACTCACTTTCTCTTCACTAATACGCAAAAAAAACTGAGTGCGGATGTCAGTGAACGAGCAGGTGAGTGAGTCAGCGAGTCCGTCAGAGACGAAGTCAATGAGCGAGGGAGTGAGTCAGTCAGTGAGCGAGTCAGTCAGCTATTGAGTGAGGGCATTGGGGATGAGTGCCGGAGAGTGTGGGTGTGTCAATGAGTCATTCAGTGAGCTGGGTGATAGGATGCGTGAATAAAGATGATTCAATGAGTCATTCAGTGAGCTGGGTGATAGGATGGGTGTCCTCGAACGCTGAAAAATGTCACACCCTGGTGGACATAGTCTCGGATACAAGCAGTAGAAAGATCTATCCTCACCAAAATAATGTAACAATCAGCGCTGTCAAGTCTGTAAAGGTACTGACCTTTAGGTCGTACAAGCTCACCAGAAGGAAACCTTAACCTCAGAATACATGGTTGCACCAGATAAGTAATTAAACTGTCAGGTAGTGCAGAAATAGATGTCCCTGACAAGCATGCCATCGCTGTTGTCCGTCCTATGCAAGTTCCCTTGCTCCTAACAGTTATTGACCATCTGATCTAACCATCTGCAGCACCGGCGTAACAAGACAGGAGCCGTGAGCTGCACAGATACTGCAAGAGGCGCCGAATGATTGGCATGTGGGACATTATGACGGATGATTGGCATGTGTGACATTATGACGGATGATTGGCATGTGTGACATTATGACGGATGATTGGCATGCTGGACATTATGACGGATGATTGGCATGTGGGATATTATGACGAATGATTGGCATTTGAAATATTATGACGGATGATCATCACGTTCAGATATATCATTATGGACGACTCAACATATATATATATATATATATATATATATATATAGCCTCTTGTCATGATGATAATCGACCATAATGCCCTACCGTCCCTACTGAATATTCAGTTGCAAAGCTGACCCCTAGCCATTTTGCGATATTTGTGCTTTAAGTGATTTGATCAAGGCAAAGTTCTGTTGGGACAATTCTAACGCTACTTATTAGTTCAATCAGAGATATGATATATGACAGGGCAGTGTATGAAGCTGAAATGACAGTTTTAGCAGATGCGGGTTAGCAGATATTTGTTATGACCTATATAGCCTTCCGATCCTCTTTTTGCAACAATTGTTACATCTTTACTCAGTCAGATACCGGAGAAAAAGCTTTCACTGCGTTTAACATTGTAATGAAAACCATGATCTGAGCTGCTTTTGTCCACGCTCTAGGTCATCGTTTGATCGAGAGAGACCGAAGCTTGCTGGGCGCAGTATCGTTCTGAATCAATTCTTATCCCCACCATCAATCTTTCAGAGCATACATTAACGTTTGGACAGCCGCTTACATATCTGCTATTGTATGCCTATTATAACCCATTGCCTGGTCAGAGCTACGAGATTGAAGCATGCTATACCACATCGAACTGTGATGAATCGATTGAATTAATGTTTTAGTCACTTTGTTACACTATTAGGTTTCAATAGCGTTAGAGAGCTTGTATAATAAGATTGTACCTAAATCAGGCAGTGCGATAAACAAAAAAAAATCCAGCAGACCTTTGATTTGAGATCGGCTCAAGCATGCAACTGCGTTAGGACACCCGTCACTAAACTGCTTTTCATTTGGCCGGTTTGAAATGTTATGAATAGGTTCCAAGAAAGCATCTGCTGACTGATCTATTCTAATCAACTTACACACGCAATGGATCTATACAAATTATATAATTATCTCTCACCATGCAATGGGGCAATTCATATCCAGCTCTGTTAGCAGACAATCACGTTGGTATGATGGACGCTACTTCATTGGTTCACACCCAAATGCCTCTTTGTGGGTAATTACAGCAAATTACGCGTTCACGAATGTAAATATTTTCAACGCAGCAACATGGTGTCCTAATCTTCACGTCTATGTATCATCGATTATAAAGGGCGTCCATACGGTATACAAGATCATAGAATAAAGGTCAAAATCATATGGTATAGGTCATGGTCAAGGTTTTCGCAAAGTATACGAGAGACGGTGACTAGGTGTGAATCTGACAGTCCAGAAGCGGTTTGGAACTCAGAAGTGGCTTGGTTCTTAAACGCTTGGCAACAGGAACCAAGCGTCTACATGTGACATGCTTATCACAATGTTTGCTGTCAAATATTCAGACAATGCTGTGTTCTGTTGCATTCTTTGCATAATTTAACTTAAGAAAATGTCAGTATTGTTGATGTAAATAACAATTTATGTTTACGCTACTTGGTGTAAAAGGTAGAAAGCTAGGCATTAAATGCTCTTTAGTGAAAAAATAACTACCCGCGGATAAACAAGAGCACACATTATATCGAGAGACACTTGGATTGGTACAAGGGGTAATACAACACCGTATCAGACCAGCCACGATATTTGTCAACATGGTCTATATTTGCGACACTGTGCGGCCTGTGTATAAGTGTCGCTTCGCTCGCATTTATCTGTATGTCTGAACACTTTATATTAATGGCAGTGAAGCAATTACCATTGCCAACTCGCAAGGAGCATGCCAACTGCAGCCATTATATTCTAAGATCATTCTATAAGACATACCATGCTTTTCCAGACTCTGGATGGTGGTTGAGCAACCCGAAGAGTAAGACAAATGAATTGTTTGAAACATCGATATACAAGTTTAGGAAATGTGATGTCTTCAACATGTTCATATAACATATATCCTGTTTTTGGCGACTCACAAGGCAGGAATAGCTTCATTGCCACGAGAAGATATTTTACAAGTCCATCTGATGTTAGTTCCACTCCTATAAGCTTCTCCTACAGAAGTCATTTCTTTGCGCGAGATGGTGGGAAGTTATTAAATGCTGATGATAATGGTGTTTTCTTCCCAGAATCCGTAGTCACAACCATCCTCTGCAAGCAACATGGATATAACTCCTCGATCAAGATGCAGTTCATCCGTATAGCTTTATGGAGTGAAGCTGTCATCGCATCCGGTTACCACAATAGACCAACGTTCCAATGCCTCTTTGTTGAATATATCTTCAGATACTACCTCCGTAACAACCATTCGTTTCTGGTTGTCGTCTTCTAGATTTTTAACTACAAAAAATCACAAATGTACATTACCAAATCTGATTTCGTTGAACACTTTATGCCACTTAGCAATGTGGTGCAATCAGCATTGCCCCGAACTACGTTGGTTCAGTGGATAACAAACCCCATAGAGTTTGAGAGAGCCAGAAAAGGAGCTTCCCTAATATACGTAGGCGTTTTTGTATAATGGGCACCTAGCCAAGTAAATTATGATTCTATTTTTGCGATGGATGTTTGACGGCTTGGCTGACATATTGATCACACCGAATTCCACGTTGCTAACATGACGTCTTCCATGGTTAATGGTGGCCGTGATGGAATACATCTTGATGGTCTGTGACCACCACGCCACTGGAACCGGCTACCACGTAAGTAGTTAAAGTAGCATCGAACAATTCATTCATTCGATTAAATATGGGTGTTTGGCGAAATATTAAGCAATTTGTATTATTCATCATAAATTACATGATTTACCAGGGTGACATGATAAATCAGTTGTCCGATATGAATGAGATACTAGAGAGATAATTAACCTAATTTCTTTTATCTGAATTAAGCAGCTGCTTTGTATTGTCAGGCAGTGGCAGTGAAGCACTAGCTGTCTTCCTCTTCGATGTCCTTAATTGCAAACATAACAAAGAAAGACCAATAAGAACATGGCAACAGGTGGTCACACATAGTGCATGTGGTTAAAGCTTGTGGTGGTTAAGTTGATACGGTTTGTGTGTGTAGTGTTTATGCGTGGTTGATATGGCAAGAGCGTTTGTATGGTGTGGCTGATGTGGTTAGAGTGCGTGGTTGTTATGTGCTATTGCCTTGATTAAAGTGTCTAATTGTTATGTACACTTGTTATGGCTACAGCGTGTGGTGATTATGCCGAAGGGTCATAATACTACAAGGACAATCCTTAACGACTGTTACGAGCCTTAGTGTTCTATTAAAATGAGTGGTCATCATTGTTGTTCATATTTTTATTTATCTTGAGATGTACCACACATCGGGTACTTTCTAGAGCAATTGCGCAAAAGAAGCAGACCTCAAGCAACTTGACCCGTCTTCTTCTTTCCTCTGTCTAACTTACCTTTCACTCTCTACCTTCAAGTGATCTGCCCCATCTTCCTATTCGCTTTATCAACCTTCCCTGCTTCTCCCAAGCAACCTGCCCCCTCTTCGTCCCTCTAGTGGCTCCCTTATCCCTCTATCGTCTGACCATGTCTTCCCCTCCCTTATGTATCTGCTCGCTTTCCTAGCCCTTAGATATACCGCCATCGTCTCCCTCACCCCTCTATCTTTCAACCATGTCTTCCACTCGCCCTATGTACCTGCTTACCTTCCTTATCCCTATATCTGCCCTCCTCGACTCCCTCCTTCCTGTATCTACCTACTATGTCTGGCCGCCTCCCTCACCCCTCTGTCTACCAGTCTTGTTTCCTTCTTTCCTCTATCATCCTACCACATCCAATCTCTCACGCGTATACCCAAGCGACAAATTTGCTAGTTTGTGACCAGTGAGTGGATTTTGGTGATTTACACTATATATTTATATTTTATATACGGTGAATCGTGTACCATTGGGTTCCTATTTAGCTATTGACGGACCCTTGGCGTAGACCATTATGATTTCATCATGATGATCGCTGACTATAATTTGTTGCATATATCAACAGTGTGTGGTAATAATGATAAGGTCCCATCGCTTGTATTTCGTCTGCTAATTAGTCATTAAAGACTCTTGTTGCTTTGTAATGCGTTCCATTATTGGTTTTCCGTCATCAAAAACACCCCCACCGTGTCATTCGTTCACTTCTCCCTCTATATTGATTAGAGGCACAGGGCAACAAAACACACTATACTGACCGCGTGCATCAATGCCGCATGAGAGGCTGTTGATAAAGGGGACTACGTTTCACGAACATTGATTGATTTCATCGCTCTTGATACATGGGATTACTGTATGAATTCCTTTTATTTTTCGTCATCTTTGCCATCTTCAGGATTCCATCTCATGTGCACCTGCATCCGCAACCCCGTCTTCTGTATGAAACTCACTTAGCTATTGTAACTTGCATGCTTTTGACTTATGACCAAATAATGTTTAATCTAATAAATTAACCATCATGTGTGTGAACTCAAATGATTAATCCTCATTATATATGGTCGAGCACTGACATATGCAAAAACAACCAGACCTCAAGGTGGCGTAATAAAACAACGTAAAAGTGTAAGGTATTGGATTGGTGACTTTGCCAACCTATACTGGTAAATGGACCGTATTAAAGCGAACAGGGTATAGTGTTATACATTTATCTCTATTCGGTTGTTTGCGTAGTCGCGCGCGCCCCCCTGGTGAGCTTTGTGAAACTAACTTCTATTGACTTCCGGTTTGACGCGCTCGTTCTCACAACCTGCTGTCTGCTTTCTGACAGATCTGCTCGCTGTGTAATGCGAGTAAAGATGAAAAGTTCAACATAGAACCTGAGTAGAAATTGTGCGTTACGTCGTGTGGGCCAAGGTATAAACACTTCGTCAATATGGAAGCGAATCAAAATTCATATTTGCATGTAACCCGCAAGGCGAATAAAGTGCATAATCGAATATCATGTCTCTGGGATACAAGTCAGATGGTAACCACTGCTATGCGATGGGTTCATCCACCAGAGTTCATCAGCGGATTGCAAGTTCTATTCCATTCCCAGCAACCCAAACGGGCGAAAGACTTGGACGATCGCTGTCAACAGGCTTGCTGTTGATGAGCATGGCAGATAAATTGATAGAAAGTTGTGGTCACCTAAAAAACATCACAGGCTGTGCTCTCATTCTTAAAAGTTAAATATATAAATTCATACTGCTGTTATCATTATTTCATGTATATGTCTTTACACTGCTTCCAGTATTGATGTAAATGTTTTTTGACATGCCTAGATGTGGTTTGTGTATTACATTAACACACAATATAAATTAGATTTATACCATACAATCTTTAACATATACCAAGTTATCACTGGTTAATTATTCTTATCACAGTAAATAACTTTAAAGGCTATTTAAAGTGCTTTGTAACCAGGGGCGTAGCTTGGATGGAATAAGTGTGTAGGTCGAGGTACAATTAAGAATGTTTCATAGACCATATATACCATGGCATTTTTAAGTCTTATGACTGGAATAAATTTGACAGCAACTGAACGTTGATTTTATATTGTTAATTAATACACTATTTGCAGGCTATTTTCCATTTGAAGCTTGTTTTATGCATTAACATAATTAAATATATGTTATGCCGGTATGTTAAACAATATGCTTAAACCCTCGAGTATTTTGTATACTTTATAAATGTTTTTTGAAATTCATAAAATATCAGTGATTATTGCAAATAAAAGAGAACAGGAAATACTAGCGACATCTTTCAACATCTGAATGCGTTTCAAGTCAATGTCAAAGTAACATTAATCTAACGTCAATTTAGAAAAAGTCTAGTTTTCTGCATTTTAACGAGGCAAACACGTTAATCACTTGGTCAACATCGATGTTCATGTCCTTGTGTACATGGATCAGGGCTAACGACGACAGCCTGTCAGACGTTATTGTTGTTCGCAAATAGTTTTTTATGCGTTTCATTCCACTAAATAACCTTTCACATGTGGCCGACGTTGGTGGCATGGTCGAAAGGATCCCGATGGTGGTATAAATGCAAGGATACAAGCCCTTGCACATCTGCTGAAGGGTGTCTTGGAGTCTTGAAGACTTAATGTCTGTCATCCTCCATCTAACTCTCCATCTAGCAATTTCCGACTTGAATGTCTTGTATGTTTGAGGAAGGTCAGGGGCAAAGGCGGCATATATTGTCAGCAGCATATTATCTAGCAGGTCAGCCAGTTTGGAAGGCAATAAGTGTTGCGCACAGTACCGATCTTCATTACATATGATGCAATTTTCCATTTCCTGAACTAAATGGTCCAGGAAAACATTATACAAAGTGACCCTGTAGTAATCGAACATCGTTTGGACATCGGGGTTGGCTCTGTTCTGCTGTCGACCAGTTCTGCTCGGCATTGATGGTTGAATGCCATCATCGGCGCTTACATCTTACGATCTTGTCGTAAAGAGCATCCCAAACATACTGGTCAGCCCTTTCATCGTTGCACAGCTTCATAACTACGCGTGTATCACTCACAGCGTTGTCCTGCTTTTGTATGAGTTTTGTCAGGGGAACGGTGCTACTCAGAATGTGTTCCGTCACAAGCAGCGTGATTATAAATTCGAATCGCAATATGGCGGCCAGATATTGCCCCACCTTTTCGTCGCCAGCTGCCTGCAACGTCTGCAATGCGTGAACCACTACAGGGAACGCATTTTTGAAAGTTTCAAGAGCGTCTGCCCGACTGGACCAAGTACGGAGCCTAGTGCGCGCTGGTTCATTTCATCTTGCGTCCAACTGAACCAAGTACGGAGCCTAGTGCGCGCTGGTTAATTTCCTCTTGCGTCCAACTGAACCAAGTACGGAGCCTAGTGCGCGCTGGTTCATTTCCTTTTGCGTTGGACTGAACCAAGTACTGAGCCTAATGCGCGATGGTTCATTTCCTCTTGCGTCCGACTGAACCAAGTACGGAGCCTAGTGCGGGCTGGTTCATTTCCTCTTGCGTAGTAACATCGCATGACAGCTCGTCCTGGAATGCGAACAACCGTTTAGCTGAATAATCAAACAGGAAGCTCATGTCCTGAACAGTCGACATCATGGTTCTGACACAATGAATGTTGGAACTATGGACCAAAGACAGATTCAAACAATGCGATTTGCAATGCACGTAATTTGCACGTTCACGGATGAGAGCTTGATGTCCCCGAAATTTCCCAGACAGGTTTAACGCACCGTCATAGCACTGAACTCTGATCTTAAGTATATCGGGATTTGCTTCTTGCAAGAACTCCACAATGTTTGCGCAAAGCACGACTCCCTTGATCGATTCACATTCGACGAATCCAAGAAATTCGCAAAAAGACAGTTGTTCTTTTGTCGATTTGTCTGTTGCTACATCAACCATGAAGGCGTAATAGGGACACGACCGACAGTCTTCCAAAAGTTATTTCTTCACCTGACTTTGGATTTCTGGTGAAGTGTATTTACTGTTATAGTGTGCGTTGTCTAGATGATTTGCTAGGATTTGGTAATTTCTTTTTCTTGCATACTGTCTTGCACTGTAAAATATAAATACAAACTTATCGAAATGATGCATTTTGATATAAAAACAAGAGTTATTCAGATGTTGTGTTTGGGAAAGTGACGTCGCATTGTTTATAACGTTACGTCACAAGTAATTCACGCGAGTCGTCTTACATGGGGTGGTGGGGGGGGGGGTGGTAAGATGAGATTTTCCAGCACTGGTAAAAACTGCAGATATCCCAATCTGGTATGTAAGAAAAATCTATCTAAAGACAGGACAAATGCACTTTTAAAATATACCTGTGAGTTATTGTACTAAGCACACATTTAATACAACTTATTAAAGGTTTGAAACTAAGAAAAAGACTGAACGTGTTGTAATGAGAACTGAAGACATGATGGGCAGGTTCCATTTAACAACTTTTGTACGTGTCTTCGTCTACAGGAGGTAAAGTAAGACATCCCATATCCGGATACTTGGGAATGTTTTCGGTCATGATGATGTCTTCCTATAGGCATTGTAGGCCGCGGCCTACACGGCCTATAGGAAGCTACGCCCCTGGACTAACCAACAACAGATGAGCAGAAACACACTGATAGGTAACGATTCACAGACTATAAACCTATATGAAAAAGAACACTTTAATACATGTTTACATAACAATCTTATGACGCACTAATAATATATGCTTAGTGCATTAACTTGTGCAATACCCATGTACATTTAAACAACCAGTGTCACAACAAATCACATGCAAATAATATACACTATACTAGACCCGCCCCAGTCGGACGGTAGTATACATAGTCCTGGTCGGACGGTAGTATTCAATTATAAGACGTTGTGCACGGCTAACACTATACATAACTTGTGTCACAACAAAGTACATTTTCTTCCTGATTATTCTGAATGATAGTTGCATCTTGAACGAGTCCCTTACACCTGTTATTTACGCGAACGTATTATTTGAGGAAGTCATCATGTGCCACCTGGGTAACGCTGACAGCAGGAGCACGACGAAGCAGAAACCGGAAGTCAACAGAAGTTAGTTTCTCAAAGCTCACCAGGGCGGCGCGCGTGACTACGCGAACTCCAGAATCAAATAAAAGCCGTTTATTTAGTCATGCGTACGACACACGTCGCTTACAGACAAATAAATGTTTCGTTTGTGACAAACTCCACTGCAGACTGTCTTTTTCTCTGAATCGAAGCCATCCCGTTACAACCTCAAATCGACCAAAACGATGCTCTTTTATTCATATAGAAAGCCATTATGCGTCGAATATGTACACACCTCCACGACCAGATAACTAGTTCGTGTGGATTTAATTACAGGATGACTTAGGACAGAAACTTGCCGAGGTTATCAATGAGCTAGTTTTTGAGCAGACATTCTTAGAATGCAACCGACATAATTTTCGAGTATCGCTACGCCGCGGATGTTGTTTTTGTCGTGGGGGGAAGGTGATGGGGAGAGAATATCTGCACATTGCCATGTCCTCATCTGCCACGTCCATGTGTTTTACGCCACGTTGAGATGGGAGAAAAAATGAATTACCCGATCAGCATCAAATAAGCTGTGCCGTCCGCGTTCAACGAAAAGCTCAGGTATAAAACAATTCAATCTACCAGAACATTATAATCTACATGCAGTTCTCCAATTGAAAATTATATTGTCGTAACATAGGCGTGTGATATTTATAAGTTGGATAGTTTTTTGAGGGCTGAAGTACATTTCTTATTGTTTGCCCTTGAAATGAAATGAAATATGATGGTTGTTTCATGGCACCTGCAGGTATATCGATTGCAAAGAGAATGACATCAGAGCCGACAACGACATGGCCATTGTAGTACTTGTCTTATAAGTACATGCTTGTTTTTCTGACCGCCCAATGTGACGAGCTCCTTTGGAATAATCTAAACATGCAAACAGTATTGCCAATCTTGAATCGTAGTTTGATATATGACAATGATGCACTTTATAAGCATCGTTTCATGATGGAAAAAACACCATATAGCGATGATGAAAGAACACCACAATTCAGCGATGTTTACCCAACACCGCGTTACAGCGATGACACCACAATACAGCGATGATGAAACAACTAAGCAACGATGATGAACGTACACCACAAATCAGCGATGATGAGCGAGCACCACAATACAGCGATTATGATACAACATCACAGTAATGCAATAATGAAACCATAAAACAGCTATTATGATCGAACGCCACAATACAGCAATGATGAAACATCAAAATGCAGCCATGAAAACGCAACACCACAATACAGCAATGATGAACGGACATAAACAATCAGCCATGATGAACGAACAGATCAGCGATAATGAGTGGACACCACAACACAGCGATGATGAAACAACACCACAATAACGCTATTTTAACTTCTGCAGTTTTAACGTCAAGAAGCCAATCAACGTCAATAGCATTTCAACTGTTTCGATAGATAACGTGCTTATAAACTGAAATAGTAACAATACCAGGTTTATTGTTTGCGTATCCCTTGAGTTTAGATACGAGTCACGGCCTTGTAACGGATAACAGCAGTTACGTCTATGTACTATTGATGATGAGATATTTGGACGATTTACAAAGTCACTGCGAGCTATTTGACACCGAAAATAACACTTCCAGACGGACGAACCACGCGACGGAAGAGATGCATGAAATACGTGCTTATGTTGACATGCAGACATACACGCTTAATATGACGTGTGGATATGTATGCTTAAGATTTCATTTAGAGACACATGCTAAAGATTGAGTGAAGAGACATATGCTTAAGATTGGGTGTAGATGCACTTTTAAGATGGAGTGAAGAGACACGCATAGGACTGCGCGTGGAGACTTGTACTCAAGATAGAGTGAAAGACATGCTTAAGATGGAGCGTAGAGACATCTGCTTAATATGGAGTGAAGAGACACACCTTCAGATGGAGTGAAGAGTCACACTTAAAATGGAATCTAGAGACATGCACTTTAGATGTCTAAAGAAAAGCGCCTATTGTCAAGTGAAGAGACACACTGACTGCGACGTGTAAAGTGTTTGTTTTGCGTTCATGGTAGTCTCACAGACCGCATCTGCTCTAAAAAAATTTCCGATGTGTGATACATCACAAGTGCCATTGAATATGAACAACAATGCTGACCACTCATTATAACAGCACACTATGGCTCGTTACAGTCGTTGACGGTCGTCCTTATGCAGTCGTGGTATAAAAACCCTTAGGCATAATCACCGAATTCTCTCGCCATAACAACTTCACATAACAATCTTGCATACGTTCTAACTAAAGCAATGACACATAGCAATCACGAACTTTAATCACATCGGCATAATCACCACACGCTCTACCCATACTAAGTGCACATAACAATTAGACACTTTAATCAAGGCAATAGCACATAACAACAACGCACTCTAACCACATCAGCCACACCATACAATCAAACGCTCTTGCCATACCAACCACGCTTACCCACTACACGCACAAACCACATCAACTTAATCACCACACATTCTAACCACATGCACTATGCATAACCACCTATCGCCGTGCTGTTACTGGTTTTTATTTGCTTTGTAAGCAATTGAGGATATAAGAGAGGAAGGCTGTGTGTGCTTAACATGTTTTTTTCAACCACAAATCCATTCAACACCACACTGCTCTCTGAATCGCCTAACCCAACAAATGCAAATGACCAACATAAACAGTATCTAGAGTGTTCTATTGGATGATATGGCAGCTGTCCGTAGAGGTTCAATGCTACAAACCGTGGCACATTGTCACAAGCACATGTACCATCCATTGGTCATACCACAGGCTTTCAAGATATATTTCATCACGGCTTCGATTAACCATGGACGACGTCATGTAAGCAACATTGAAATGTGGATCTGGTCCGACTTAGGGTGAGCAACAATCATGTATAAGATGTTTCGGAGAGAATAGTTAAGATGAGGGGTGGTGTGTCAGAACCGCTTCTTCCTATACTACTGATGGCATCGGATTTTCATTTGTGCTGTCATGCGAATAGTAATTGTCAGAATGACGAAAACCATGCAGATACCTTAAAGGTTATTGTCAACCTACAGAATGCTGGCATGCACGAACGTCCCGTGCGAACAAGGTCATGTCGGCTTTAGATAAGGACATGCGACCGTACACCACCACTACCGCCACCACCAACACCCACAGACGATCCGGCGATCGACTAAGCCACTAAAACCATATCCAAAGCCTATCAACGCATGGACGTTTATCAATGGAACGCATCCAGAGAAATCCCAGAATGGGATGGAATGATCAAGGTGATATTGATCGTTATGAGAGCGCCATTATTAATGCATTGCACCCAATGACACAACTGACACAACTGTGTTTATCAGCCTCCGTTATCGACCCAGATGCTGCAATAGACCAGAACGGTGTTGCTATGGGCACGACCGTGACATGTCGCATGTAGCTAGTAAATAGCTAAACGCAAATCAATATGATTCCTTCAGCACCTTGCATAGCCATAGCAGTCACCCCAGGGCACACAATCACTGTGCTTGGTGTAGCCTTCATAATAACACAGCGATACTTGATTCATACCTCTGTCGCTTACAGGTAATTGGGTATGATTACATACGGTAAGCGTGAAAGCTATGTTGCCAATGCCCATTGCGTGAAAGGAGGACTCGGCGAACGCGACAGCAACAAAATGCTATGAAAGTGGCAACGGAACTATTGGGTATTCTATGGCAATAAAACATACGACAAAACATGTGCACATTCTTACATCACTACCAATATATACAGTGTCATTGTTCGAACATCTCAGACAGGAATGATATTGTTAACAATCTTTCATTGATATATGCACACATCTTTATTTTCGGATGGAATCTGTATGTCTGAAGCACTCCAAAATGAATCACTATTAATGGTGCAAGTCTCTCAAACATTTCGTAAATGATACCTTTTTCAAAAACAAGATTTCAGGAGTTGGTAGCATTCCATATACATGCAAGAAGTTGACCAAAGACTATTTTTCAAACCATGTAGTTCTGTTGGCCAAAGCTGGCTGGAGATGCACCCAATTAGTGGTGTTTTGTAGAAGTTGATATGGAATGATTTTAATACCCGGGTTTAGGTATCCAGCCCACCAACTGTATGTTCCGACGCTCAGAATGACATGGTCGCAAAGATATAGGAGTGCAAAGTCATGTGCATAGTCACTAAAAGGCGAGAACACAATCCGATAACTTTTAGTGGTAATGATGTTTTGTTTTGCCCATTTCTTTTCGTCTGATGCTACAAAGAAAGCAACATTCTTATGGGTTGTTCTTGCAAAATATTCAATAGCAAGAAGATAGTAGGATCGATGAATTGTTTGCTTTCTTAGCTTGAAATCACCACGTCTGATATGAATGCCAATATTTACATAGTTTGAAGATGAGTCTGTATTATTTCTCATAAAAGAACGGGCTTTATGTAGGAATATCCCTTTGGGAATGAACTCGTTCCTGATAAACGC
Organism: Urechis unicinctus; assembly: GCA_034190875.2. Taxonomy (NCBI): domain Eukaryota; kingdom Metazoa; phylum Annelida; class Polychaeta; order Xenopneusta; family Urechidae; genus Urechis; species Urechis unicinctus. Next base: position 2,483,602 of record CM067355.1, read on the forward strand.
TTCAATGTTGTTAAAATACAAATCACCAGCATACAGAGCATGCGCCACGAAATATCCATCAAGTCGAATGTTTACATTACTTTCACACGACTTGTTCATATACGCCTGCACATCTTCCGTTCTACTGTCATAACCACACCTACCACATAAAGCATGGAAAACTCGCCAATCGTGGACTTTATTACTGGCAAGTACAATTGGCATCTGCGACATGGTGAATGTGCGTCGAATGAGATTCATATCTGTATTAAGTAACACTGGGGTGATAATACTCCTGTGTGCAATCCCCATCAAAGCAGCATATTCACTCATCTGGTTGCCCAAGCGTCCCCGTGGTATCACTGATAAATAGCCGGAACACAATATTCCGTTCGTTGTAGCTTGGCTTGTATTAGTTATGTTTCGCCATTTTGCTGGTGGAAGGATTAAATCGCTGCTAAACGTCTGCTGATGTTGAACCCATAGGTATACAATACCGATAACAGCCAACATACCCAGAATAACACACACTTTGCATGTATCCATAGTTGGTCTCCCACTAATGAACTGTCCGATAAACGCACGTCATGGATGCTGTTTAGGATCTAGGGTACGAACTAGGCTGCTGTTCCCCATATCGATCGATCAAGAGGCCGACTATTCTTCATCCTGTTTCACATTGAGTAGTATAGAAAATCGGGACCCTGGTGCTGTAGGTCCACAGTACTCCATGGTATCCATTATACAAAACCGAACGCACTGTTGTGATGCACCTCCCTGGTAAATAACACTCACCGCAATGACTGCCCACGTGACCACATCGATAAGACACACTTGCCTTAATCCAGTGACGAGACTTAATAGAATTGGAGAAGAGGATGATGCCAAAAGACCATGATTATTAAGTCATGGGCCAAAAAAAAAGAAAAGTATTTCTACAGCAGACCACTGCCGGATTTAGTTAACCTTACAGACCTTAAGTTAAAAGGTGCGGATAATTACTGTGTGAGCAGGCATAAAGTGTGTCTATGTATGTTGATATAGTAGTATGCTGTTGGTGGTCTATTGGAGAGAGGCCGTGCTAAGAGTATCAGTATCATTCAAGTTATACAAATGACTAAAATATGTGACAGACGGCGCATGGATACCTCGTGCCACGTTGGTATAGATTATGGTATGGTGTTGATGATTTCACAGCGAACAGTCACGCTGATGGTATCAGACACATGTGTTAATTATATTCAGATGGTTGGTTCATGAACACCTCGGACCACATCCACCACGCCACACTTCTTGATCCTCTTGATCATTTTGTGTACACTTTTCCATTGCTTACAAAGAATTTCCATGCTGTATAATCTGGCATATTGCTGCATGCACTCAATGATAAGGCACCTGTTTTTGGTCCCAGGTGACTTTGGGTGAATTGACCAGTAGGTTTTCTTCTTCAAAATAACATTCAAAATCATAGGCAGCGCGGTATGGATGAATACTGTCTTCTATTTCTATTCCTTCACCTCATAACGCTTCAAAGATAGTGGGAGGCAAATGAAAAACACCACCTGGCTACTCGTATTTCGTTTCCACAGTATATTTATTTTCAAACGATCTTGTTTTATCTCACCTTTCCACGACTTCTGACAAGTACCAAAATATATGATTTGGCGTAAAGGTCCATGTTTTTGATGTAACTAAAATGATTTTCTTGTAGGTTTAATTTCAAGGTATGGGCGAATTTTGTGCGTATTGGTCTACCGCATTTGCTTGCCTCAGAGAAATGTTTAGTTGTTGTTTCCAAGCCTTTGTAAATGATCAACTAAGACCATCCTCTTGTGTTTATATACACCCCCTTATATGTTTATGGGACACTGCCATGAGTGACAACTCATTGACAGATGGTCATATATCTCCAAAGATAAAGGATATACATAACCCATTATTATTCTCATGTATTTCTATAGAACATGCTCATTAACTTTAAGCCCTCCTACCGTCAATAGCACAGGTAAACGTGGTAGACTTCAAAGACATTCTTAATCCCAATGGTTATTCGCAATAATAAACATTCATCTCAAAAGCAGACTTCACAGACCTTCTTCACTCCATCCTTATTCTCATATATTACGGCTTACAGCTTATTCACATTGTTACAACTTTAATCCTACCATAGATATACTTAACACCCATCAGTATGCTCAATAATCAACTTTCACGTGACATCTTCTTCAATACAATACCCACCTTCAAAGACATTCTTATGCATAGCATCCTCAGGTTACACAAGTCCAAACACGTGATATGATTTCGTGATCAAGGCGTGGGGAGCAAGGGGGTGTGGGAAGGGTATGGGGAGGGGGGTCCTTTAAGGTAATAATTATTCATTTGTCATCTGGGTATCTTGTGATTACGTGATCACGGCGTGGGGAGCAAGAGGGTTAGAAGGGTATGGGGGGTCCTGGTATAATGTATTCATTTGTCATCTGGTTCCGTGTTTCGTAATCAACACCCCGAATTCATGACGGTATTGACGCTATATTGATTCATTCACCGTAGCTGAACTCAATTCATATTTCATTTACTTTATATTTTCACAGGTAAGGATTCTCATTCATTACAGCGATATATAGCAATAATGATTAGAGTCGATGCACGTCGTCTTGTGGATATGCGGACTAGAGTGGGTAGGCCCTGCTGCCGCCACCACGCTACCCACGCTCTCATGAATTAATGACGTTGTTTTCGTGATATAGATTATCCACGGTAGCTTAACTAAATTCGTATTTTACTTTATGAATATTTCCCAGCATAACTCGTCTTCGTGTCGATACGATTATAGTTTGCACTCCTGTACTCCTAAAGAACAGGTTTATCTCTCTCCCTTGTATTGATGACACTATTGATGCCGTATTTACAGAATAGCCTAACTTGGTACGCCATGATTTACATTCAATTCAATTTCGACAAGAGTGTGTCCCATTCGTCAGTAAGTGCTTCTGTCATCCAATTGCACATTAAATACATGTTTTATGTCATTTTTTGCGGTTTAAAAAAAGTGACACTATTCTGACATTCCTAAATACGGCAGGTTGATTGGGTTCATTTTGCCTTCGAAACAGTCTTAATATTGTTAAACTTAAACAAGTTGTATCCTGCTGTTATTACAGAAGGTATAGTCTAAAATTAATCAATAAAACGAGTTATATATAAATTGGTTGCAGCACACCCAATTCAATAAAATCAGACGAGGGTGCTGATGCATTCGAAAGCTGTCATCGTTTCATCAGCCTTACGGGTACGAGCACCAGTAGCCAGATGGCATTTCTGTCACCTTATAGGTGACCCTATAGCACACGCTGACCCCAGATGCATCGGGTACATTCACCAAAATTGAAAGCATGTAAATAAAGATGAAAGTACGCATGTCTCCTTTGCGATTAGGTAATATGCAATGCGCTTATATTGATTCTATATGCTATATCGATATATTGTCAGCAGCTTATAAAGCGAATCATCTCGATGAGCAATTTCATTGTGAAATATTTAAATTTATAGCAGATGTGCTCAACTGTAAAACATACACTGCATGGTGCTAGATTAAATCCACGAGTCTTGCTCACCCTCAAATTTGCTTAATGATTGCAGTAGAAACCTATCTAAGGGCTGGTTCTTTATCTCTCACAAGATATTGTCGTATAGCTAGTAGCAAATTATGTAGAGTTCGCCACTTTCATATTTTTCTCTCTTCATCTTTGGGGAACTGCACGAAGCTTCAATCTCGAGTTGGAACTTCTGTCTGAAGCTAACATACTCAATGGGCTTTCTACAGTTTGAAGCTGGGTGCTATCTACATTTCGACCATAAAGGAACTCCGCTGTTGCATAATGAATACGAGTCTCCTTGTAATCGATCTGTATTGTGCTCACCTGTGGTTGGTCATTTGAGGAAATATGGGACTTTCAATTAAACTAAAACAAGGATCCCTTTTCAGGGGTTTACCCCTAGGATCCTAAACGAGTGAACATGAACATGTTTGTACTACGTAAGACCGGTTATCATGTACTTATTGAAGTCGTTATATATGGGAATTAGATTGTCATACCACTGCATAAGCCAACCATGGCTTTTTATGGCATAAATCGGCGAAAGATTAACGTTCGATGTCCCATCCCATGACGTCATCATGAAAGCATGATTAGTTACACTGCCCTTGTGGGCGGTACCATAACACCCTGGTCTCCGTCATATAGCCGTTAACGTCAGCCGCGCTGGCATATAGCGAAAAGAACATAGCGGTACATTGCCGCAATCGATCGCAATTTCACTGCCTTATTTGACAAATACTCAGCATCTCTACCATCCCAAAGTTTCACTGAGGACAATCTTCTTATGTGGTAAATGTGTTAAATATTCTTTGAAGAAATACTTTTGATGGAATCAAGTGTTAAAGATTGCAAAATCGTGTTATGGGGATAATTACTTCAGTCAGGTATGTCAATCTAACAAAGAAACATGTCAGTTTATTGCTGTGGCCACCCTAAGGGTCACCTGTCGGTATCTCATAATAATATATGCATGAACAGTGTACCAAATCCGCATTCTGTATGTGGTGATAGCTTGGTGCTCGAGCAAGAGAAAGGTTTAGTAGTGGGGCGTGTTGGATCGGCGTGGGGCTGAAGGATCAGGTTATGGAGTTAGGGTAATCATTGTTCATTCAAGTCTGCTTGATATGAGGGTTTATCGGCTGAAGTGGTTCATTAACATTGAGTGTAATACACATTGGCGATTCACTGATGTAGAAGGCCAATGAATATTAGAAGTTGATTGCTATGGTAGGCTGATTAAAGTAGTAGACGGATTTATATTAGAGTGTGGCTGGCAATTGGAGGTTACTAACATGTTAGGGTCAGAGGAGGCGCATGTAAATGGTAGGATGATGGAAATAAATGTTTTATTGATGATATGCATGCCATGTCCATGTTATTTATTTAACAATTCTCACTACTTGTCCTTCGTTATATTCCAAGATATTTACACTATGTCAAAGGGACATACATACATACATACATACATACATACATACATACATACATACATACATACATACATACATACATACATACATACATACATACATACATACATACATACATACATACATACATACATACATACATACATACATACATACATACATACATACATACATACATACATACATACATACATACATACATACATACATACATACAGATACATACATACATACATACATACATACATACATACATACATACATACATACATACATACATACATACATACATACATACATACATACATACATACATACATACATACATGGGTTTATACATACGTCTGTTTTCTGTTAGGTTTCAGTGAGTTGGCAACAAAGATTATGGTTTTTTCTGACAATGGATGTGATATTGCCGTGGCTAATTGCGAGATTACCAGGGATAATTTGACAAATGCCAAGACAGTGCCCTCTATTTGCGAGTCGTTGAACCCTGCAAGGGTGATTGGTGACAAGATCACTGACACTTTAGAATGCGAAAGCAGACTTGCTTGTCAGCATCGCTCACAGCTTTTCAGCGACTTATCATGCAAGGGTTGCCAGCTCCATTTATTGTCAGATAAGAGATGACCTATCAGCGGGGATGTCATGTCAAATGCTCTAACAATTCCTCACCTCCAGTGCAAATGCGTCCCAGCTAAAAGTCAGAGATCCTTCGTTAACTCGAAGAATCCCAAACAGAACTCACGGCCGAGCGTCATGTTTAAGGTATCTTATAGTGTGTATGCCTCTCAACATTATGTTTGTGTCTAAGATGTCAATCACTATTTAAAAAAATATATGTATAGATATATAGATATCTATAAATATATATGCATAGATATATAGATATATATAAATATATATGTATATATATATGTATATATATAAATATTATATATATATATATATATCTATATATATATATATATATATATATATATCATATATATATATATATATATATATATATATATATATATATATATATATATATATATATATATATATATGCTTGTGTGTGTGTGTGTATATTGTGCTTGCGTGTGTCTATATGTATAGATATGGTTAACTGGATAATGTATAACATATTAAAACCCTTACCCCTACCACCTTTGCCAAAAAAACGGCCATATAAGTGTAAATGCTTGCGTGTATCCAGGTTCGAATTAAGCTGATTTACGTTATCAGGGTCAAAGCTGTATATTTCACTGGAACTATCACAGTTGTCGAAAATCATTCATTAACCTTCGAAACCTTTGTACCGCTTGGGTTTCTCTCCTTATCATACCAATGACCGGATGTCAATAATTAGTCATTGGGTCGAATCAATCTTCTATAGTTTTTTCACTCTTTAAGGACATCACAATTATAGGAGGATATTTTGAATAATTCAAATCAAGCTATATAATGGATATTAAATTAAACCATATATTGATCACATATGCTACAGCAGCGATGGCTGTCATCCCTGGTTGTCGGTTATGTATTCCTAAACAACCAGATACCGCTAAGACCTTGTGTTGTGAGTCTCTCATATATTCTACCTTCACGTTTATTATTCCTTCTTAAATGTTAAATTATTTTGTGCACCTATCAATGTTGCAGATGTCAAAAATGATTATGCTATTATCTGTCTACAGGCGCCCATGCTTCCTGAAGAATTTTGGATGCAACAACATCCACACAATCTTCAGGTACTTTCACACAGCTCACAAAGAAGACGTTGCGAGACAGTGTATAATCAGCACATTGATCACTTATTGTTATCGTGTGAACAATAAGAGGACAGTGTTTTAGAAGCATATCAATCATTGAGTGTTATCTTTTGAACAAATACCCCCAGGGCCCCAACAACTTTCGAGTGATACCAAGTGTGGATGAGACGCTGGCAACCCAGGTGGATACCTCATTATGTCTCACCCGCAGATAAATGCGTCGAAATGGTCTATATTTGCGATGCGATGCTATGTGGCCTGTGTATAAGTCTTGCATCGCTTGTCTATGTCAATCTGTCTGACACCATAGGATCAATGGCAGTAAAGGAGTTACCATTACCAAAGCATAAAGAGCAAGCCAACTGCAGCCATTCTGTTCTTCGATCATTCTACAAAACAAGCCATTCGTTCCCAGAATCTGGCGTGTGGTTGAGCGACCCAAAAAAGAAAGAGAAAGTGTTTTTACCGTCGATGTGCAAGCTTAGGAATTGTGATGTCTTTGAAATGTTCAGAAAGAAAGGTATAACGAATGTTCTCTTAATGGGTGACTCACAAGGCAGGTATAGCTTCTATGCTTTGAGGAAATATATCACAAGTGCATCTGATTGGAGTTGCACTACTATACGCCTTTTGAACAGAGACGAATTCTTTGCACAAGAGGGTGCAGCGTTATTGAATGCTGATGATAAGAGTGTTGGTTTCGACACGCATGCCGCAGTCTCAACAATCCTCTGCACGCAACGCCAGTATAACTTCACAGTGAAGATACAATTCATCTACATTATGTTATGGAATGAAGCTGTCATCGTATCCGGTTACCACAATATGCCAAAATTCAAATGCTCTTTTGTTGAATTTATCTTCAAGTATTATCTCCTCAACAACTACCCGAAACTGGTTGTCGTCTTCTCACAGTTTAATCACATAAAAAAACACATAAACATTACAAAATCCGAGTTTCTTGACCATTTCATGCCACTACGCAATTTGGTGAAATCAGTATTGCCCCGATCAACCTGGGTCCAGTGGTTTACAAATCCCATGGAATTTGAGAGAGCAAGAAAAAGATCTTCCCTAAAATATAAAGGTCTATTATATAATGGGTATCTCGCTGGGGAAGTCATGATTATATTTTCACGGTGGTTGTACGAAGCCTAAGCTGACATTTTGGTCTCACCAAATACGAACCACCTTGGTTTTTTCAATGTTGCTAACATGACGGCTTCTATGGCCAAACGAAGCTTTGATGGAGGACGAAGTCGATTGTGCAATATATGTTTCGTTGGTGGAGCGTTGGGGATTCGGTCGGGTGCGCGGTATTTGGTGGTGACATCATTCTATTTTGGGTGTTTTCGGCTGATGAAATTCCCTCAGATATTTCATCATCGACCTTGGGTAAGTGAAGTAATACCTCATGTCAATACATTGTGATATTTGGATGACATCATTTTCGACAGGTGTATTTTGGGCTGGTGTTTGCTGATCTAAGCTAAGTGAAGTAATACCTCATATCATGGGGAGTATATAAAAACGCGAGAGTGTCTCAGTTCAGTTATAATCATGGCTGAGAAGCGGATGAGCGATGTCGACTTGTTAAAAGCCGTGGCGCAAATCGAAATGGAGGAAGTGAAACCACTATACACGCGTTACTTTGCACAGTATTCGATAGTGGTTTGGAATAAAGATGTAGTGTTTTTGAAAAACAATTTCAAGAAATGCCACATAGAGTTGGGGATGAACTGTGTATTGGACTGTGGTTACGAAATAGCTGCTGTCACAGAAACAATGAAACAGTTAGAAGCGGGAGAGGAGAGTCGTGTCGAGGTCTCTATTGGTGCAGACGTGACGATGAGTGTTCGATACCCGGTCCCTATGGTGCTGATAAAGAAGGGCCAGGTGACAATGCAAATGGACAGTTACTCGTGGTATATGTTTGTAGAAGCGTGGGAGGAGTTGAAAACTGCTCTACGGAACCCACGTGGTGAGAGCGAAATTAATGGAGGAATATCTGATGGTGGTGTACACAGACACGCTTGTCGATTTAATCGAAACCCTAATACCAGAAAAATGCCATGGATGCCAAATAGACCACCCGAGCCAGCGACAGCATAATCTTTGTTTGATGGCCGAACCTGAAGAACAAGTTAGGTTGTGTATGGGGGACGCCCTCGAACGTGTTGATGAACTGTATGTGACAAGATTATGGGAATTGAGTGTAGGTTTAATTGACCCCTGCCCCTCGTGGATGGAACGTAGCAAATGGTTGTGTGTGGACTATAGGAAATATTGGTTAGAGTCGGTGAAATCAGATATTGAAATACGTGTAATTAACAGATTGTGTAATAAATGAGTGAAAATACAGGACGGTGTTTTTTATTTGGAAAGTATGTTATAAAGAGTTAAAATTTGTTGGGTGGTCATTTACGACTAAGATAGTCAGAGAGTGACATCAACATGACGGATGCGTATAGCAGGTGGTCTGTTTTAAAAGACAAGTTACAGATGCATGCACAACTTACTCAAGAACTGAGAGACAATAAGATCTATAGACAAATTAGTATAAATCAACAGCGCTTGATGGAGCATGGTTACGATTTTGATACGGCTCTTAGTAAAGCGATCGAAGCTAGAGAGTGTTTAATGATCGTCAGTTAACTGCGTTCGTGTCTGAAGATGAGGTGGATTAAAGTAATTATAAATATCGTTTAACAACAAGTTCACTGTCAGTAAAGGTTAAATCTTTAAAGCGACGACATGGATACTTGTGTAGAATGTGATGAATGTCAGAGAGTCGCTGAGACTCAACAACCATATAGACCCAAGACACCTGCTCAGGGTAAACACAGAACCCTGAGGTTAAGGCGATGTCCTCTGTGTCAATGCGGGTTTGTAACGAAGGCGCTTTTGACCCAACACTTGAAATATCACTGTAATTATAAGCTCTACATTCACAATCGAAACTTAAGGAAAACAACAGCCACAACAAAGCAGAGGAAGGTTGTGACGTAATCGGAAAGCTAAAGTTCCACGTTCGAAGAACCTCACAACCCCGGTGTGCGTGTGTGTGTGTGTGCGTGATTTACCGGATCTGAAATTAATTTGTCACGTGATCATGACAAACCGCTGACTACAGCTAAATCAATTCGTCACGTGATCATGAAAAAAGCGCTGACATCAGCTTAATTAAGTCGACACGTGATCATGAAAAAAAAACCCTTACATCAGCTCGATCAGGGGATAAATAAGCGAACACGGACAGCTTTTTGTTTCATTCAGGATGGCAGAGGAGAAAGGCGAGGAGTGTGATTACATTGACGGACCGTTGTATACCAGTCGTCGTAGTGGTCGCTTTCAAATTTCACAGTGGTGTAGTAACCCAGATGATTTGATCAATGATTTACACATTCGCGATCGATGGAGCGGACATCAAATAAAATTACCCTCAAATGCCTTTCTCAGAAGCGGGACGGCTCTTACATCACTCACCTTATCGTTGATTGACGCGGAAGCTGGCCAATCGGACGTTGATACGGAAGAAACCATTTGTGACGATGTAATTGGTCGAGTGAAAGCCCCAGTCCCCTATATTGAAATTACCCGTGAAAGCGTGACCATGCGCTTTGATAGTTTCAATTGGTGGCAGCTCATAAAAAGCTTACCAAGACCTATCAGCACGCCCACAAAAGATGGATGACCAAGGAACGTCGCCTGATGGGTGGGATATGATAATTAGCCTTTACAGTGGTTTGATGAAGCCATTGTTATCTGACATAGCTCAAGAACCATGCGTCGTGTGTGGAACGGGCGTATGTCAAGCCGAGAACCAACAAAAGATGTATTCACATTGCGTTGGAAGAGCCTTGGATAAGGTGGACGAACATCACGTCACTTTATTATGGCGCGTGTTGTGTGAGCAACACAATTCGACTGAACTGTGTCTTTGGCTCTCTAGAGAGTATCGACGTACCATGTTAGGTTTTTGTGTGACCACCGAACACTGGTCTAAAGTCTTAATGGGGGAACCTTATGACTGTAAATATAATAAAATTATTAGACGCATGAATATATATGATTGGTGATTGAATAAAAAGTGATGATATACTTTAATTGAATTTCTTTTTGAGTTCTACTTATCACGACACTATTTACCTATCCTATCTATAAAAAGAGTGGGGAACTGTGAATGATAACTCAGTATAAGAATGGATCGAGCCTTAAAACACCCCCTTTAGTTGCGTGATAGCTGGTCCGAGCGGCTGTGGAAAAACTTACTTTGTGAGTGAGTTAATCAAAGGTAGTCACATTGAGCCACCACCCGACCGAATCGTGTGGTGTTTCGGAGAGTGGCAAACCATGTACACTCAACTACCGCACGTGGAATTTGTAGAGGGATTGAATTTTGAGACAGACCCCGAACAAAGAACCTTGTTGATCATCGATGATTTGATGGAAGAAAAACTGACGAACGCGTCACTCGCCTATTCACCAAAGGGAGTCACCATGGCAATCTTAGCGTGTTGTATTTAGTACAAAATTTATTCGGAAAGAATAAAGAACATCGAACAATCAGTTTGAACGCTCATTATTTAGTGGTATTTAAGAACCCTCGGGACGCTTCACAAATCATGCATTTAGCCAAACAAATGTACCCGCGAAACATCAAGTATGTACAAGAAGCCTTTTCGGATGCTACTTCGCAACCCCACGGTTATTTGTTTATCGATTTGAAGCAAGCAACGCCAGATCACTTACGGTTACGAACTGACATACTACGACCCAATCAAGTTGTATACCTACAGAAATAAATACCGTCGATCATCGGGCGACCGCCATTCTTATCGTTAGACATAGACCATGGCAGAGCGTCTCAGAAAACACGCTGATACATTACGAGTGATGGCTAAAGCCAAACCCCCTGTCAATAGGGCTTTGATTCACACGGCTGACAAAGAATTGATGAATTGTCTATGTGAATGTGCCCTCAATGTTTTAAAAGGAAACGTATCCTTGACTTCAGTTCAGAAGCGTAAATTAACCCGACACAAACAAGGTCTACGCGCTTTGATCTCACCTAAAACTAACGTCAAGAAAAAGAAAAGAGTATTACAAACCGGTGGTTTTTTTTCCGGCGTTATTAGGACCTATTTTAGGTATCGCTGGTCCGTTGTTAGGTAAACTGTTCGGCTAATTATGGCTAAGAAAATGATGTTGGTTGATCCCCGAGTTCTGTCAAGTGGGCGTTACGATCAAGCTCCCACTGTCGACGTGTTATCCAACTTGGATGCGGAGATGAGGGATGTCCTGAATCGTAGTGATTTATCGGAGGAGGCTAAAGTAGAATCTTATAACCAAATTTTAACAAAACACCGCGAGTATTACCGCCAGCACAGAACCCCGACACCTCACACAGCCTTAGCTAAGGCCCCGCCCCTCACACCCAAACAAGAAGATGTGTCTATTGCGGAAGTTGTAGAAAAACCATCCCTGATAAATTTCAGAAAAAAAGGGCGTTTGTTATTAGAACGCCTTCGAAAAAAACCCAGACGTGGGTTGGAATGAACGAGGGGAATTAACGATTAAAGGACAAGCCGTTAGTGGAACTAACGTGGCGGATTTGGTTAACGATGTGTTGAGACGACGTAAACACTTTGAACCACAGGGTTGGGAAAGATTTGCCGAAGCGTTGCGAGACTCCAACATTCCTCAAGATTTAGTAGGTCACCCCGATCGATGGAACTATATCCGACAGGGTGCGATGCGAATAGATAAAAGACCTGGTGAGGAGGAGGCTGTAACACAAGATTGGACGTCATGGAAAAGTTAAGTGTGTATTTCGACCCTGAGGCACCGGCCGCGTATGGAGGGGTGCAGCCATTGGTTAGAGCTACGAAACTCAAAAACAAAGGCGGTCAGACAATGGTTGGGTGAACAAGATGCCTATACATTACATAAACCAATCCGTCGTCGATTTCGAAGACGACGTGTCATAGTCGGGGGGATTGACCATCAATGGCAAGCCGATTTAGTGGACATAGCTCGCTTAGCCAAACAGAACCAAGACATGAAATTTCTCTTGACCTGTATTGATGTATTCTCGAAATATGCGTGGGTGATACCACTTAAAAATAAAACGGGAGACAGTTTGATTCGAGCCTTTGAGAGTATATTAAAACAAGGACGGAAGCCCCTGTGTTTACAGACCGATAAGGGTGGAGAATTTATCAACCGTAAATTTCAGACATTTCTTAAGCAACAGGGGATTCGCTTTTTTACCACCCACAACGAAGAAAAGAAACAAAGCTAGCATAGTCGAGCGGTTTAATCGTACGTTAAAAACTAAAATGTGGCGTTATTTTACCAAACACAACACCAGTGTTTATCTACCGGTTCTGGCTTCGCTGGTGAAAGGATACAACCGCAGCTATCATCGCAGCATCAAGCGCACCCCGATATCGGTCTCGTTGCGTAATCAAGAAGACACGTGGATGACATTATATGGGGAACGGTCTGATGGGGTTAAACGACCTCAGTATAATATCGGGGATCGTGTCCGTATCAGTCGAGTACGGGGTAAATTTAAAAAAGGTTACACTTCCAATTGGAATGAGGAGTTGTTTCGGGTGGAGAGTGTTCACTTAGGTTCCCCTAATGTGTATACGATAAAGGATGATAATGACGAAGTGTTAGAGGGAACATTTTACGCGGAAGAATTACAGAAAGTGAATGACAAAGCATGGTATCGGGTTGAAAAAATTATCAAAGAACGTAAACGGAAAGGACAAAAACAATATTTGGTCAAGTGGTTTGGCTACCCTGCCAGTTTTAATAGTTGGGTCAGTGGTGTGGAGCTGTATAAAAAACTGAGATCGGGAACAAAGGCGTCATTAGGATGGAAGATCAGAGAAGCGATCGGGTGTGGACCATATTTGGTCGGGATATTCCGAAAGCCGAAATCGTGTTTTTTACACAAATTCTCATTTTATATACCGTAATCATCGTCAGCATCTACAATCTATCGGCGGGTAAAGGAGATAGTAATTTGTGGACTGCTCTGTTAAGCAGTAGCTTAGGGTACATTCTTCCCAACCCCACTTTGAAACATAAAGTGACGTCATGAGTTTCTTTCTGAACCTACCTTCCAACAGTTCAATGAATTACCATCCCAACAACACGTTGACACGTTACTTTACTCAATTGCCTAAACCCATACAATTAAAAGGTGATTGGGAAGTAGGATTAGCGGAAATTCAGTACCCTGTTTCCTGGTACAACATCGGGGACAATGTCGGTTTTGTCATAGTGGATCAGCGAGCTGGGTACCATACGATAGACAGACCCATAGAAGGGGATCCTTTGGTCGAGTCCTTGGTCGTTCACCTGACCCCCGGTTCCTACAGTGCTGATCAATTGATAGACACGCTCAATATGCACATCCGCAAATCGCATCTCAGAGGCGTTGTTCGATTTCAATTCAATTCCCACTCACAGACCGTGAATGTAAAAATAACCGACCCCAAACTTCAAGTGGTCATGACCGAAGGTCTTCGTCAAATATTGCGGTGTGAGGAATGTCTTTCGCTTTACGATTCTCAAACTCAATACAAGACTAATGTATTTCGAGGGTTGTACGCACTGTACGTTTATTGTAGTATAATCGAATCACAAGTGGTCGGTGACACGATGGCTCCCTTGCTACGCACAGTTCCTGTGGACTACGACCGGGTGCACAAAATGGTGACCCAGACATACGAACAGATATTTTATTACCCTGTGGGCACCAAAACTTTTTCTACCATAGAAATTGATATAAGAGACGACACGGGTCAGTCCGTAGCATTCGAAGACGGTCATGTGATGGTGACTTTACATTTCCGTGAAACCAAGAAGAGCTTTATTTGAGTCTCAAGTCATCACCATCATGAGTTTCTTTCTGACCCTGCCTTCCAACAGTTCAATGAATTATCACCCCAACAACACGTTGACACGTTACTTTACTCGACTCCCCAAAGCTGTACAGTTGGAAGGGGCTTGGGAAGTGGGATTAGCGGAAATTCAGTACCCTTACACGTGGTACAATGTTACAGGGGACGAGGGGTTTGTCGTCATGGATCGCGTGGCTCGGGCGTTTAATCTCCCGGATGTCTGTTGCAGCGAGCGATATGACATCGTGAGTGAATTTGAGGAGACCCGTCCCAAATATTTTCACATTTCCCCCGGTTTTTATACGACTAGATCGTTGATAGAAGCCTTTGCAGTCAAGTTAAAGGAGCAAAATGAAGAGCGAGTGCGTCTCACCTACAATCAAACACGACAGACAGCAACTATGACCCTAGAGAATGAGTTAGTTGTAGTTTACATGGACGAGGGGTTGCGTCAAAGACTCGGTTTTGAAATGGGGATTTTTGAGAATAGTCAAGTCGGTCAGCACATTGTTGACCCTGATCGAGGTTTGTACGGACTTTATGTCTATTGTAGTATAATCGAAGCTCAGGTGGTAGGAGACACCTTGGTTCCCCTTCTGCGTATTATTCCAATCGATCACGATCGTCGGGGGCAGTTGATCAACCTCACATATAAAAAGATATTTTATTACCCGATAGCCACCAAGACTTTTTCTACTATAGAAATCGATATAAGAGATGACACGGGTCGACCCATTCCATTCCATTCGAATCTGGTAAAGTGACAGTGACGTTACATTTCCGTAAAATCAAGAAAGCTATATTTTGAAAACCATGGCTGATATTTACACCCCGTATTATCTCAACCAAGCGGGTGGAGGGCTCCCCGTGTTTTCCGGGTGCTAGGAGTCAGCGCGGTCATGGCCGGTCGGTAGTATGCTTGGGGGGTGGCTAAAATGGCGTTACCGCTGGTTCGAAAAGTTTTACCTGTCGTTAAAAAAACACGCCTTGAAAACAGGAGTGAGGGTGGTCGGAGATTTGTTGGGAGGGAAGTCTCTGAAACAGTCGGCTAAGAAACGAATGTTACAAACCGGAGAGGAAGTGTTCGATCAAATAGTTAAATCCAAACAGCCGCGTCGCCAACCAGCAGTCTCTATAAAACGACTCGCACGAGGTAGGAACAGTAGTTCACGCCGTCGACGTGGAACAACTCGGAGGTTGTCAAAGGATATTTTCGGTTAGATCATGGCACTGGTACACCCCCAATCTTGTCCCTGCGTCAAAAGTGAATTAGACCTATTTTCAATTCCCCCAACTCAAAGCAGTGTCGATCATGGATCGTGGATCGAATTCCATCCGGTAGCTGCTTTAGGTTCGGGTCCAGTCGAATTCTACATCAGCGGTTCGGGTGATGATTATATCGATCTGAACGACACATATTTACAAGTGAATGCCAAAGTGGTGAAAAAGGATGGGGAGGTTTTGGAGGCTGACAGTGCTGTAGCACCCGTTAACCTATGGTTACACTCACTCTTTTCCCAAGTCGATGTCTCTCTCAACGAGAAACTTGTGTCCTCGTCCACCAACACCTATCCGTATCGCGCTTATATGGAAACGCTATTGAGTTATGGTTCGGAAGCCAAAAGTTCTCAGTTAACAACTAGTTTATGGTACAAAGACACCCCAAAACACATGGACGCCGTGGGTGGTACTCACAACAAGGGGATGTTATCTAGAAAGACACGAGCTCAAGAGAGTCGCATTGTGGATATGATGGGCAAATTGCATTTAGATTTATTTTGTCAAGAACGTTATTTATTAAACGGCGTAGATTTGAAGTTGCGCTTAGTACGCAGTAGTGACACCTTTGCCCTTATGGCCGATACTGCAGAGGGGTTTGCCCCTAAAATAGTGCTACAATCCGTGACCTTATTCGTACGCAAAATAAAGTTGAACCCCACTGTGCAACTAGCCCACATAAAGGCTTTAGAACGAACCCCAGCTAAATACCCCATAAGACGCATCGAAACCAAAGTGTTTTCTGCATCTCAAGGAGCTATGACGATCAATCAAGAAAATTTATTTTTGGGACAGTTACCCAAACGAATTGTAGTCGGAAGTGTTGATAATAGGGCGTTCAACGGTGATTACACTCAGAACCCCTTCAACTTTAAGCATAACGACCTCACATTTTTAGCTCTGTACGTTGACGGGCACCAGGTGCCCGCTAAACCATTACAACCAGATTTCAATCACCATATATACACCCGCAGTTATATGCTAATTTATTCATTAGCACTGGACAACTCTATCAAGACGAAGGCAACGGGATAAGTTGGAGCGATTATCCCAATGGCTATACACTATTCGCTTTTGATCTGACCCCCGACCTGGCTGATAGCGGGACTCATTTTAATTTGTTGAAACAAGGAAACGTGCGCTTGGAAATGCGTTTTGGTACGGCCCTAGAACGTACCATTAATGTCATTGTATACGCCGAATTTGAAAATATGATTCAAATTGACCGAAATCGTAACGTTCTGTTTGATTACGCTGCCTAACAATGGATACCAGACAATTACACGAGCTCTTACAAAAAGACGCTTTCACTCGAGCTACTGTGTGCGGAGTGTTTGCACGGAATAAATTACCCCGCCATGTCAACTACCCCAGCGGTTTTGTTTGTAACACCGATCCTGCTTCCAAAAAAGGCGAGCACTGGGTCGCTATTTTCATTGATCATAATGAAAGAGGCGAATATTTTGATTCTTATGGACTGGCCTCCTATACATAACGTATTTGGGAAGTACTTGAACAAGCATTGTGTGAGCTGGACTTATAATTCTAAGACATTGCAAGACTTAAATTCCAGTACTTGTGGACTTTATTGTTTGTATTACTTAAAGAGACGATGTCGTGGAATAAGTTTGAACCAATTGCTGGATATATTTACCGATGATTATTCAACCAACGATAAGCTGGTGACATGTTTAATTCAAGGCAAATAAACAACGCGTGTTGAAAATATACGATGGGTGTTTTTTTTCTTAGTTTCTCACACATCATTTAAACATCAATTTCTTACAGAGCGCACATCCATTGATTACATAACACCTTAACTTCAATTTATTACATAATAAAACATATCAATTTCTTAAATAGCATATCAATTTATCACACATCTAACGGTTTAGTGCTTACACCATCTGCACTCACAATTCTCTTGGGGTAAAAAAACTAACTTAATCCATCTCTAATTTGCGTATACGAATACATTGTGTTATTGTTAACGCGAAAGCCACGGTTCACACCACGACCCGATTTTTGTTCTCTCAGCACATTCATATATTTCTCCTTGTTCAGTTCGTTTTGACGTTTATTGAGTCCTTTACACGAGGCTTTATCCGTAGTTCCATAACAGTAATAGGTTTTACTGCACAGTCCGATAAAACCATCTCCACTCCACTCCTCTTTAAATAACCCCGGGGTACGTTTATCATATTTTTGGCGGGTCACACAGCACGGTTGAGGTACCCACGGGGTTCCGTTCGTTTTACACTGTATAAAGTCTTTGTTGTGATCATCACACGCTACAGCTGGCAACCACTGAGGGTATTCTCTGTAAAATTGTTCTTTCATGTTGGGTTTGATGACATCTGTTAGATGACTACTACTAAGAGCGATATAACTACTATCAGTGTCCATCTGTACATAGGCAAAATCACATCTCGCGACATACTTATCAATAAAATCATAGTAAAATTCCAGCATTCTTAATTTGGCGTATTGATAAACAAAATAGCCTATTTGTTGGGGTAAGTTGAGATTAATGGTGGTTTTGGCCATGTCGATTTCAAATAGGTTGGGGGTTAATTCGTTCAAGGCTCTAAATCTTTTGTTGTTGATCAATTTCTGACCCTCTCGGTAGTCGGCGTATCTGACATCACGGTGTTTAGTTTTATCCGTGACGCATTTACCTACAAACATAGACAAATTAGTATAAATCAACAGCACTTGACGGGTATTTTTTTAAATTTTTTTAAATCATAAATTTGAAATAAATTTGAAAGTAACAATTAAATCAATATATTTTACAATAATACATTTTAGTATATTTACCATAGGCCGAATTTCCAAGTAGCTTAAAAGTTTCGGCTATAACGGTCTGACTCGGGTCGACATCACCCCCACGTCTACACACAAACAAGAACATTATCAAAAATAAAATTCAACGCTTGAAAGAGTTTATCACATATAACTATAAGAGTATATCATATATATATATTCGTACATACCTGGCGTCTGATACGGTCTCGGCAAATCGTTTGAAACAGGCTGTGGGTTCATACTCCAGTGTTTGGTATATCTTTGTGATCACCAGGCCATGTTCCAAGTACCATTTCAGTAGTGGGCTAGCAAGCAATATTTTCACACCTTTGTAGCTCCCTATCAACGTCCGCCATTCCGTCTATTTGAAAATGAATAATAAAAATCGTTATGACATCATAATGATCGCAACAAAATTCCTTATGATCCCACGCCTCTTGTCACCCTTATTAACTCACTTTGTGTACTTACTTTCATAATGTCCCGTTGTTCAGCATAGTCTCGCATAAAGGGTCCGATTTCATCTCGGGTCAGTTCAGTGTTTTTGAATATAGGGGTCATTTCACTGAAATAGTCTTTAAGGGTTTCTGGTACGTGTATATCTACTTCAGCCATTCCAAAAAAGGTTCCGTCACGTATATTGGCTATGAGCTGTTTTTCCGTCAAACCGGCTCGGGGTGGTTGCGGTCGACTGTACATGAACGCTTTGATCTGAGGGTCTGTTTTCCGTTTTTTCGTCCATTCACATTCCCACACAGCTACGACATCATAACCTAATCCTCTCAAATACTGGGTATTTCTTTCTGTTTCGGTATATAAATCACTCATTAGTTTTCCACTGATGGGGCTATGGGTCAATTTCAGACACGGACAGCCATGCCATACACATCCGTGAAACTGATATACTGTTTGCGTTTCTTCGCACCAACCGTCTACGGGTAATCGCCGGGCGCCAATTCTTTTTTCCCCTCTGTTTAGACGGTGTTGTATTTGATTTTGTGAGCTGTGTGCTATCCAAGCCAACCATTCATCCGCTATTCCGCCTTTTTTCGGGTCTGAATTGGTTTAAACTCAGGTGCGTGACGTCGGGTCGGAAAGTTGGCTGGCATGGGTTGAGACAGTGCCCATAGATAAAGCGCATTGGCATCATAACCTACGATTCCTTCACACAACTTCGCTTCATTTCCGTTCTGTTCACGCCTGATGTAAGTTTTTCCTTTTTCGTGGATGACGATGAAAGATGATTGAGGGTCCGCCCACTATTCCATTTTAATCAACCAATAGATGTCGTTGTTCTTTTCGTCGGGTAAGGTAAAATAATCTTCCAAGTCTTGAAATAAATATCGCATGGTTAATCCGGGTACTGATATTCCATCCTTCAACATATCTATGCCTCTCTCACTGTAAAAAACGACTCTGTTTCTCTATGGCTTCCAGAAACGGTTCGACATCTAAATTGTTGTAATATATCAAAAAGTCTTTAAAAGTCTGCATATGACCTGCTTCCCACGCTTCTTGACATTCAGCGTATTGGTCTGCTGTAATGTTTTCTTGTTTTAACGCACTGTAAAAAGCTGCATGGGGTGGTAATTCTGTATTTTTCAAACGATCGAGTGTCACCCATTCATACGGGAAATATCCCTTTTTCTGTTCGCATTGAAAGGCTCGTAGGTATTTGTCGTATGTATATCCAGGTGCAATAAAGTTGGTGATATCCAAAAACCGTACATGGTCCGTTTCAATGCACATGAATGAGTTATTTCGTTTGATGGTATACTTGATTGATGAATGTTCTTGCAGGTAAGTTGTCAACGGTATTTTCACTACATTGAGGTCATAATTCGATGAGTTGAATCCGACTAACGGTAATACATGTAAATAGTTGTCGAATTTTTTCTGTAATTTCTGCAATGGATGTTCTCCCTTGACGACCGGGTCCAGTTGGTGGGCTTCATCGATTTTTTCTTGTAACTGGGTTAGGGTAGCTTCGTATTGAGCAAGCATCAGTAAATAGGCGGCGTTTGATATCTCCCCTATATACATCATCATCCTGTCAATCAATGTTTGTGCGTTTCCTTCCGTTACAAAGCATTTTGGTTCTGTATAATCAGGTACATTGCTGCATACACTCACTGATAACGGTACGTGTTTTTGGTCCCAGGTGACTTTGGGTGAATTGACGGGTAGGTTTGTCTTCTCCAAAATAACTTTCAAAATCATAGGTGGCTCTGTAAGGGTAAATACCGTCTTCTATTTCGATTCCCTCGTCCCTCAACGCTTCAAAGATAGTGGGTGGTAGATGAAAAACACCGCCTGGGTACTTGTATTTCGTTTCCACAGTACATATGTTTTCGTGGCGATGTAGTTTTTTCTCACTTTTCCACAGCTTCTGACAGGTACCACAAATATATGATTTGCTATAAAGGTCAAAGTTTTTGATGTAACTAAAGTGATTTTCGTACAGGTTCAATTTCAAGGTCGCGGCGAATTTTGTGCGCGTTCGCTTGACCAAAGTAGCTACCTGAAACACATATAACAAATCGATCACATCTCATATTTCCATTTCGATATCAAATGATTACATCGTTTATGTTGTTACTTCTGTTTAATCACTACAAGACACACTTACTTGATTCTCGTCTAGCGTATACACGGTGATATTCACTTTGAATTGTTTTGCTAGTCTTTCGACGTCTTCAAGGGGTACACCTGCAAATGTTTTTTTCTTTTGTTTTGGGTAAGCAGTCTTTAACAATGTTTTTGCTGCATTCTCTAGACTCGTGATCTTCACTCCTCTATGTAAAGCCAGGGCCCTGAAAAAGCACAATCGGTCTTGATACGGTTTACCCGTTTGTTGACTTCGCTCTAACAAGTTGATGGCTCTGTTTGTTTTCAGGTGTTCCGGCATAACGGGTGGTGGGTAGCCGATCACGTGATCTTCGATTGGGTTCACAAAGATGGTCAAATTAGTCACTTCCTCTACACTCCATTTCGAATCCGGTCGTTGGTTCTGGGCGTAGGTTAAAATGTCTCTTTGTGTTATTTCACGCATAGCCCTCTCAAAATCATCGGCATTCCGTACGACTAGAGGGGTTGGTAGCATTCGATGGTTGTTGACGGACGAGTGAAAGTACCGCAATTCATCTGTTTCTTTGTGACGTAATAAGAATCCATAACTCCCGTTGATTTTAAAGGCTGAATCGCATTCCTCAAATATATTCTGGTCGAGGTTGGGCACTTCTTCAGATAAATTATAGTTGTAAACAGTTTGTAGCCTTCCAAAGCGCGTATGAGTTCGTATAGCTCGTTCATTCGCAGCCAACACAGCTTCTGTCAACATAATCATCGATAATCTGTCAATATAAAGATCACCCAAAATCATAAAGCTTTCCGTTATGTCATACCTCAATTCTACCCTGTAAAAGACCTATCCTTTAATAGACCTACCCTTGGCATTGTCCACCGCAACCCCAGCTCCAGTTTGTGTCGGGGGGCTGTGTTGAGCGTTGTTTAACAAATCCAATGCTGTATTCGCCTGTTCGATTGCATAAGCGTCCATAGCAGCGTGTAAAATATCTTCGTCTCCCGTCAACACTAAAACACACACGCGTAACAAAAATAAATAAATAAATGACGTATACCTGGTAATTCTATAATTCAGATATAGAAAATAAAATCATACTTACTGCTTTTTCCATCTCGATTTGTTCCACGGCTCTTAACAAATCTGCGTCGCTCATCGGTCTACTGCGTTTGCACGCATCGTTGAAAGCTTCTAGCTGTCTCTTCTCAGCCATGATTATAACTGAACTGAGACCCTCTCGCGTTTTTATATACTCCCATGATATGGGGTATTACTTCATTTAGCTTAGCTCAGCAAACTATGACGACATATCCGACAAAAATTGTGAAATCACTTTCCAAAAATAGAATGACCTCATCCAAATAGTGCCCAGCTCAATGTATTGACATGAAGTCACCAAGGTCGCAAAGCTCAGCAGTCGGAAACACTTTCCAAAAATAGAATGATGTCACCACCAAATATCTGAGGTGAATGCGAAATCGACAGGGGGGCAACTCACAATGACTAATTTATCAAATCGTTTGACATGAGTCGTTATCTAATTACGATAGAAGCGCTTCGTGAATTCGACAATAAGTAAATCACATTACCAACTTGTGTAATTATACCACAGATTCATCGAGTCCGATTAATAACACAAACACCAGTATAACATTTATATATTTATATTTATTTAATTTTAAAAATATTTAAATTTTCTTCTATCTTCATCCTACAAACAAAAACAAATTATTTTTGTTTTAATCTCTAAGAATAAAATAAAATTCCAGAGAATCTTAAACATTTGCGGTACTCACTGTTTTTTAATAAATGTTTGGGTTCCCTGCAAACAAAGAAATATAGACTTATAACAGATGCAAAAGTCAACGAATCTATACTATGATAGAGCGTGTTTTAAGCAAATACTCACAGTACGGGATACGCTGTTATGAGGGACCCGCCCTTTGTTATAACTTTTACCCACTTGGTGGGGGCTGAGTCGTATCCAGGATACGATCCTGTCACCCCAACTACATTGTCAAAATGCTTATAAAATACTATTTTAAAAAGTCCAAAATGTTCCTCCAAATCAGGATTTTCCACTGTTTCGTTCACTAAACCAGAATAGTCGGAATTAGTAAATTTTGATTTGGTAGGATCCGTAGAAACAAAATGGTTGGCGTGAATGTGCTCCATTATGACAAAATATAGAGGAAAACTATTTTGAAGTAAAGTTACCATCCGCTATTTGTAACCCTTAACTCCACCCCCATTTTGAGAAATATCCAATGGTCAACTTTTAATCCACCTGCAAGTTATTAGAACACACTTCTTTCAAAGTAAAATGTATTCAATAGTTAATGACGTTTTAATATATCACCTTGTTAATAGCCCCATTCAATAAAGACCATCTTCATATCAACAGAAACAGGTGAAAACTCACATCACCAATAACACTACCCTTGTCACCCCAATCTACCAAGAACACCACCACTTGGTAAATACCTCATAACCTGGCTAGAGGAAATTAATGATCACTTACAAACTCCTTTCAAAGACCCCACACAAAGTCATCATTAGCATATCTTCAACACTTTATAAAACTTTTCAATAGACAACTTATCTCATCAACCAAGAACACCAACCCACCAGCCCAAAATACACCTGTCGAAAATGATGTCATCCAAATATCACAATGTATTGACATGAGGTATTACTTCACTTACCCAAGGTCGATGATGAAATATCTGAGGGAATTTCATCAGCCGAAAACACCCAAAATAGAATGATGTCACCACCAAATACCGCGCACCGAATCCGCCAACGCTCCACCAACGAAACATATATTGCACAATCGACTTCGTCCACGTCGTCCTTTGGTAACGGTGTATGTTTGCTGATAACCCAGGCTATGGTACATGTTCAGTTGATTTGTCTTATTACTTTGGTAACGGTGTGTGTTTGCTGATTACCCAGGCGCTGGTACTTGCTCGGCTGAATTGTGTTATTACTTTGATAGCGGTGTGTGTTTGTTGATTACCCAGGCGCTGGTACATTTTCAGTTGAATTGTCTCATCACTTTGGTAATGGTGTATTTTGCTGATTACACAGGCGCTGGTACATGCTCGGCTGAATTGTCTTATTACTTTGGTAACGGTGTATGTTTGCTGATTACCCAGGCGCTGGTACATGTTCAGTTGAATTGTCTTATTACTTTGGTAACGGTGTATGTTTGTTGATTACCCAGGCGCTGGTACATGTTCAGTTGAATTGTCTTATTACTTTGGTAACGGTGTATGTTTGCTGATTACCAAGGCGCTGGTACATGCTCGGCTGATTTGTCTTTGTTTTATTCTATTGTTATCGATAATGTATGTTCTATACACACAGTTTGAACGCCGTTTTAGAATTATCACAATCGTTTGAATGGACGGTGGGATTATTTCTGAGGAAACCTTCGACCATCTCAGCTGTTCGAGAAAACGTTAAGTCAACGTTATGGCGTATATTCCGTAATGTGAATACAGTTTGAGTGAAACAACTGCTATCTGTTGCATGCGCTGTCGCCTAAAGCGATATGTTAAATTCACATGTTTAGATTGAAGCTCTTTATTGATACTTTGTGATGAATATATTAAACCATAGTCTCCTGGTGATTTTGCGTTGTATTACACAGATATTGATCGACTTGATTATCTCTGACGCAATCAGAGCGTGATCAATCCGGTATTATTTCATGCGGTTGTGCTTCATATCTTTAGTGACGTACAAACCCGATGTTAATGATATTGTAGTAATCAGACAGAGATTTTCTTCTTGATTACCATTGTTAAGACACTGGTGTACTATCATCCGCAGCAATGGTTTCATACTTCTTTGAAGCAGGTGACCCGAGAGATAAAAACACCTAACCACACATACATCAATACAAGCAAATATTACATTCCAACATCAACACTGCACACAATGCTGGATGTGCAAATTGCATAATCATGCAACAGAATAACATGTATGTAATGCACATGGCGAGTTCAATACCTGTCAGGATGGGTTAAAGCTGTGCGATATAGACATATAGGTAGCGAATTCAATACCTGTCAGAATTGTCAGAGACATAATCATGTACATAGAGAAATCAAACCTGACTGGATTGGAAAGCTGCGAGACATAATCATGTACATAGAGAAATCAATACCTGACAGGATTGGTGAAAGCTGCTAGACATAATCATGTACATAGAGAATTCAATACCTGACAGGATTGGTGAAAGCTGCAAGACATAATCATGTACATAGAGAATTCAATACATGTAAAGCTGCGAGACATAATCATGTACATAGAGAATTCAATACCTGCCAGGATTGGTGAAAGCTGAGAGAAATAATCATGCGAGAAATCATAATCATGTACATAGAGAGTATTGGTGAAAGCTGCGAGACATAATCATGTACATAGAGAATCAAATACCTGACAGGATTGGTGAAAGCTGCGAGACATAATCATGTACATAGAGAATTCAATACCTGACAGGATTGGTGAAAGCTGCGAGACATAATCATGTACATAGAGAATTCAATACCTGCCAGGATTGGTGAAAGCTGCGAGACATAATCATGTACATAGAGAATTCAATACCTGCCAGGATTGGTGAAAGCTGCGAGACATAATCATGTACATAGAGAATTCAATACCTGACAGGATTGGGGAACCAATAAGGAACCATGGAATATCTATTGATGTTGATATTTCTTACGATCCCATGGGTATTTAATTTGTTACCCCAGGACAATATATTGATCCCAATATGGCAACAGCTAGTGAGCCTCTCTCTAGTCGAACTCACGGCTGTACTTCGTACTTCGTTGTTCAATAGCGATGACATTTTCGCGCGGTCTTTAATGAAAGATGCCGGTGACATGACTTCAACAGTTGCCTTACTCATTTCAGCCTAGTCTATACTGCACTTGTAGTCTATACTGCACTTTGCACTTGTTGCAGCTCAGAATTAGCATTTAATGATATTCTAGAGACGTTTCATGCGCACAAACACCGCCACCTGTTTCAACTTGGGATGGTATCTTTTTGATTTTTTAGCGAAGCTGTTCCCATGCCTAACCAATAACGGACGTCCAGCCACCAGCTCGTCACCACAACCCAGTCCATCCTCTTCTGGAGAAGACCATTGATTGTTCCATTTTCAGCATCTTGTCTTCAACATAGCGTCCTCCATTACCAGCAGCGGACCTATACAAAATACATTTTCTTATCTTCATTTTCAACGTCGACAAGCTTATTATCACCAACAAGACAACGGTTCGTTCTATCTAAGCCGATTAAGCTCATACACTGATCACCATGGTTTATATGTCACACGTACTGCTTGCAGCCTATCCCCATCGACTCGACCATCGATTCGTCCATGTATCTTGAAGATGCTTTGACAGTATTGGTGATACATTTTCATGATGAGGTGAAGTATGGCATGAAATCAACAATAAGACAACGGTTCGTTTTTTACCAAACCCGTTTCAACAAACAAAGCGTCCGGGGTCATCTCCATGGCTTTTATGTCACACGTTCTGTTTGCAGCTTATCTCCATTCGAACTTCCGGTACACTTGAAGATGATATCACGGCATTTGTGTTCAATTCCCCTGCAGCAGTAAGTATGAGGTAAGTATAACGCTTTTTTTCAAAGTGGAGAAGAAACAAGATGTTCCATTCAACATAAGTTAACAGACTGGACTGTAAGTTCGGGTCTATAATGTAGGTTCACACGGACCCAATCAATTACAGGAAGGCATCGAGCGATTGCGTTACAATGCGCGATTGCGTTTGTGCTGGACCGACAAGCCACACATACCAATCACTGTGCCGTACCTGTGGTGACGTTTCTGACGACTATGCTAGCTGGTTGTTGCGGAGTTAAGGTGAGCTGTATCGACTCTCGACACGCAGGTTGTGGATATGACAACTAGGCGCAAACACCCGACTGGTTTCTTGTGATGACTATTGTACATGACGGTTCCATCCCTGAAAGAGGATGCACCCGACCCGATGGCTCAATGATATCGTGCTCGGGCATTCTTCCCAGCGACATGGCTTTCACCTCACGTTCACACGATTCGCGTTCAACCTATCTACAGCTGTCGTATATACTACTGATGCTATCTACAGCTGTCGTATATACCACTGATAATATCTACAGCTGTCGTATATACTACTGATAATATCTACAGCTGTCATATATACTACTGATACTATCTACAGCTGTCGTATATACTACTGATACTATCTACAGCTGTCGTATATACTACTGATACTATCTACAGCTGTCGTATATACTACTGATACTATCTACAGTTGTCGTATATACTACTGATACTATCTACAGTTGTCGTATATACTACTGATACTATCTACAGCTGTCGTATATACTACTGATACTATCTACAGCTGTCGTATATACTACTGATACTATCTACAGCTGTCGTATATACTACTGATAAGTAGTAATCGCGTCACGTTAATTTTTTCCCCAAGCATGTGAACAGAACTAGAGCAATAGTGAACGGAGAAAATGATCATTTACACAATTGCTAAACCTGGATGAAAATGTTACACATTAGACATAGAACATCATCTTGATGTCATTTGTACTCAGGTAAGTATAACCACCACACTGCTGCTTTAGTTAGGCAAGCTATGTGAACAAGTTGTCAGCTAAGTGAGCGACGGTTTATTAGCGCCCAATTAACAATACCAACAAGATTTCCGATAAGGTCGTATATGGTGTCAAAATCACTGGAGTAAATAATCACTGACAATCTCGGTCGAGGTTTAACCAAAGATCTTGTTATAATAAGATACCCGACTCGGACGTTTCCGTTGTGAAAGAGCGCCACCTGGTTTCGTGGAGGCTTAAATGTAAACAAAAGCGTGTGGCTCAATGCTAAAAGATCGATACCGCTGTATTTCTAAAATGTACAGACTTTTGGATAGAGCCAATGCAAAAGAGCAAAAGCCAATTACTATTGACATCTTTTGATCTATTTCTGTGGCGATTTATTCACTACAATATTTTTTATGTACGCTTGAACGAAGTTGCATATATCGGTGTCTACCCTAGGCCTATCCCCGATCGGACGGTGATATACGTATATGCTCAGACGTCCTGCAGGACTAGGTCTACCCCTGTTTTATCCTCGGTCGTACGTCTACTCTATCCCTATTTAATTTTAAAAGATAAATCTGAATACTATCACTTTTGACATTAGTGTGG
The DNA here is from genome assembly GCA_034190875.2 of Urechis unicinctus. Classification (NCBI taxonomy): domain Eukaryota; kingdom Metazoa; phylum Annelida; class Polychaeta; order Xenopneusta; family Urechidae; genus Urechis; species Urechis unicinctus. The sequence continues at coordinate 2,512,222 of CM067355.1, forward strand.
TCATCTTTGAGATGGAATGTAAGAAGTTGATTTAAAGACATCATATGCTCATACCTTTATGTTTTCCCGATTGAATGATATTTGATTGGTCACCCAGATTGTAGGTCGATGGGGTGCCCTGTGCAGACGTATTATGAAGTGCTGTTTCACGTATTCCTGATTATTTTTATTAATAATATAAATAATGCATCATATATATATATATATATATATATATATATATATATATATATATATATATATATATATATATATATATATATATATATATATATATATATATATATATATATATATATATATATATGTGTGTGTGTGTGTGTGTGTGTGTGTGTGTGTGTGTGTGTGTGTGTGTGTGTGTGTGTGTGTGTGTGTGTGTGTGTGTGTGTGTGTGTGTGTGTGTGTGTGTGTGTGTGTGTGTGTAATTGTCAACCTTTCTGTTCAATGTTTATATGGATTAAGTGAGCTCTGGTTTAAATACCTGTAGTGATTGCTGTAGTTTTAGTGTGCTTGTTGTTAATCTTCTAACGTATGCTTACAACATATCCAGGGACACCTTTGCTCAACAAGCTCCCCCTACCAACACAATATCGATATGGGATTTTACGGAAATCTACACATACAATAGCAATCAACACAAATAAGAGCACAGTTGTTATGTATGTGAACATTTCAATGTCTAACATTTTTGTCTCTCTCCTTATGGTCATAACGAAGTGATTAGCTCGGGACAATGAGCCCTTCGCACTTTGGTAATTCGAGTATGTGCAGGGTAGGCTCTTAATTTCCTTAGCTCCTGGTTGGACAGGCCTTCGTCAATTCAAACAGTTAATTGCAGAAATGCCCATTTGGTGTTTGACTTCCAGTGAGACTTACTCGCAAGTCATAACGAAGTTGCGCGTCGAGTAGCTAGGCTATTAGCTGTTTCTGGCATGCGCATCATAAAAACTATGATGATATTCGCATCAGCAGCAGTTTTGCGTGTTTGGCTTCTGCTAGAGCTGATAAATACTGGTACGTTTTTTGTTTTTGGGCCTATGTAGCATCTTTAGGTAATTTTCCAAACAGTCAGGTGGATCACAACCCAGCGGGTCATTCTTCAGGCGTCTCCTTCAAACGAAGTTACGGGTCCTTGGTGTGAAAGAGCTGCTAACAACCCAGCGGATGTTTCTCTCTTGGTTAGCGTGGGTCCTTCCGCACAGAGTTGATCTTTTGGGTGGAGACCAAGACACTTTGTTGCGCCCTCATGGCCGCTGCTAACAACCAGTTTGGGAAGATGTTTCTCTTCCCATGGTTAAGGCCAGAGGTTCACAATATAGGCTCACAGGCTCAAAGAAAGAAGGGCCCTTCAAGTAGGTCGAGCATGAAGATGGTTTTTCTAGACAATAGACGAGTTAGGACTATCTGGAAATGTAAAATCGGAACGACTAGTAGTCTGCGTTGACAAACCTGCCATCCTTAATGTTAAGCTGTGGATCCATTACAAAGTACACATAGACGTTCAATGCACCAGCCACCTCTGCTTTTTGTGTGATCTGGATTGTGACACCCGCAGGCGCACTCTCCATGCGCCTGCCACTACCATGGAGCTGGTCGTCGTCACTCGTCCTCTTGTCTAGTCATAGAGCGTACTTGCTGGTCAGGAACTCTCCTAGGGACCCTTCATTTAATGTCAGATCTCAACAGTTGTTGCCACCCTTGGGTCACGTTTACTCGTTTCCGCATAGGCCTTCTTCGCCTCATCCCACTGTTAATAGGTAATGGTAAGTATAAGGTTTAACGGCACGTCGACACAATAGTGTCATATTGTGCCAGGCAAAGCTGGGTTAATCTACGACATTAGTGGATTTAAATTGATTTAATTGAATTCAGTTGAAATAATCAGTCAAAGTTAAAATGAATTAAAATCTGTAGAATAGTCCTGTTTGTCTTATATATTAAATGATTTCTGAAGGATTTACTGTGTCAAAGAGTTCTTTAATATCTCTCATACTGTAATATCTTTGCCGTATATGGCTAAAATCTACTCAATTTACTCAGAAGTGTTTTACAGTAAAAGGTTCATTGCAAGGTATGCATTGCGGCATGGCTTCATTTCTTAGCAGATAACCATCCGTTAAGTAAGTATGGCCTATTTGTGCACGACCCAGTACAACTTCCTCTCTCCTATTTTCACGTTTGCTATGTTCCCATTCCCCCATATTTGGTTGGATAGCAAGAAGTTTGTTGGCGGCACAGCCCTCCCACAATTCATGCCAACATTTTTTCAGGTGTTTGTTTATCCGCGAACCAAGATCTGTAAAGGGGATCTTGGTCTCAGACACCGGCTCATGTAGGACCCCTTTCGCAGTCCTGTCGGTTTTTTCGTTGCCTGGGATACTTATGTGACTAGGTACCCAGATAAACTCAATATTTCATCCCAGCATGGATAAACGAGTAAGATCATCTAAAATATCAACAACAATATGACAAGATAATGACTTGCTTTTAATTGCCTCCAGGGCAGACAAAGAATCACTAAAAATGGCAAAATTTGCATGGGTGTGGTGAGCAATAAGGCTTAATGCATATTTATTGCGGTGACTTCAGCTGTAAAAACGGATGCTGCACAAGGCAGTCTTTCCTTGTGGGTCTGAGGCCCTAATACGTCTCCAGCGCCCACACGGTTTGCATCTTTGGATCCATCGTTATAAATATGTATGTTGTCCTTGTGTTGTTCTTTAAGTTCATTAAATTTTATCAAGATGTCATTAGCATTTGATTAATCATATTTTGTAAGGTATGTGTCTATTGTTGGTGTGATCAATTGCCAGGGTCGTGTTTTGGGGATTTTGTTTGGAGCAATTATGTCTAGATTATTGCATATATTGTTTAGCGATTCTTGGATGCCAAGAGATGGTATGGTATTAGGTTTATTTTCGTATTATGTTTGGTATTGGGGTGGAAGATAATTTCATGGGCAGGATGGTCGGGATTGCTTTTTATTTTTACTGCATATTGAAGGGCCAGTTTATTTCTTCTTAAATAGATAGGCATTTAATTGGCCTCAGTGTGGAGGCTTTCCATGGGTGAGGTTCGAAATGCCCCAAGGCAAATCCTCAGTGCCTGATTCTGGACTATGTCCAGTCGTTTAAGATAAGACTTTCAAGCTGCACCATAAACGATGCAGCCATAGTCAAGCTTTGATCTTATTAAGGACCGGTAGAGCCTGAGCAGAACCTGCCTGTCAGCTCCCCAGTCCAGCATGGACACTATTTTTAGGAGATTCATTGCCTTGAGGCATTTCTTCCTTATGTAATTTATATGGGATATAAAGTTAAGTTTTGTATCAAATATGATACCCAAAATTTGGCTTCTTTCACAACAGGGACGGAGTTTCCATTAATGGTTAGTTCTGGGTCAGGGTGAAGGCCCTTTCTGTGACAAAAATGTACACAAACAGTTTTTGTTGTGGAAAATTTGAAACCATTTTCGTCTGCCCGTCTGAATCTTGTTCAGGTCGATTTGTAGATGGCGTTCTATGGTGGTCATACTGCTGGATCGGTAAGATATAAGGAAATCATAAAGTGATTTCTCTATTTAAGGTTTAAGAACTTTTGTGATGCTATTGATTTTTAAATTGAAAAGTGTGACCCTATTTCCTGACCATGTTGGTCCGAAAGGGTGGTCCCAATTCTTACTTTGAAAGATCTATCATTTAAAATATTTTGTATAAAAAGTGGCATATTGCCTCAAAGACCAGCTTCTTGTAGATCTTTTAAAATCCCATATATCCATGTCGTGTCATATGCTTTATGCTTTTTCTAGATAAAAAAAACAGACACGACATGGTCCCCCTTTAAAAATCATCCCTAATATATGATTCTAATTAAACAAGATTGTCTGTGGTACATTGGCCTTTTCTGAAGCCAGATTGATGTTTATTTATTATATTATTTGTTCCAAGTACCACTTAAGACGCTTGTTAATTATTCTCTCCATGGTTTTAGAAAGACAGCTCGTGAGAGCGATGGGACTGTAGCTCGACGGTTTGGTTAGGTCTTTTCCGGACTTTGGGAGAGGGATGATGGTAGCCTCTCTCCATGAGTCCGAAAATTCTCCGCTGTTCCATAATGACTTTAAATGTCAAATAAGACACACAAAGAATCTTCTGGAAGATGCTTAAGGAGTTGGTAATGAACATCGTCTGGTCCTACTGCAGTGTCCTTGCAGAGTTTCAAAGTGAAAGAAGCATTATAATTTTCGTTGTTGTTTGACCTAAAATTGAGTTTTGTTCTTTCAATAATCTGTATATGTCTTTGAAACTTTTCGGAATAATGAGCAGTAGAAGAATTCATGGTTATTGTGTCCGCTATGATGTTAGATATTTCTTGTTTGTTTTTTATTTCATTACCATCTGGTGTTAGTAGGTAAGAAGAAGTGGAACAGGTGTTTTTTCCACTTATTTTGCGGACCATTTCCAATGTTTTTTTTATTGATATTCTTGAGTTTAATTTTGAAACATAAGTTTTCCATGAATTCTTTTTATTTTCTTTTATAACCTGACGAGCTCTCGCTCTCGCAGCCCTGAATGCTGCCAGGTTAGCATGGGTTTGGTGAGATTGAAATCATTAAAGTGCCCTTTTTCTGTCGTTGATGGCGTCCTGGCAGTCTTGGTTAAATCATGGTTTTGGGATGTTAAATCATAGTTTTGGAGGCGATTTCTAGCAGTTTATCACAAAAGGCATCTATGTGAGTATCTCTCCCTTGAATCTTATCCCTGTGGATAGCCTCCCCACACAGAGATCCAAAGGAGGGCCAGTCTGCTTTATGCAGCTGCCACTTTGGATGTCTCTCTGTTGGTAATGGAGGGTTTAGGTGGATAAGAATGGGGAAGTGGTTACATCGGTATCATCGACACCAACTTCCCATGCAAGGTCGAGAAACAAAGAAGAAGAGAAAGAAAGATCTATTGCGATGGATGTGCCATAGCCTGGGTGGATGTACGTATCTGAGCCGTCATTTAAAAGGCAGAGATTTTGATAAATGAAGAAATCTTCTATAATTTGGCCTTTTCCATCATCATGTGGATTGCCCCATAAAGAGTTGTGGGCATTAAAATCATCCATGAGGAGAACTGGCTCGGGCAGCTGGGTCACGATGTTGTCCAGTTCTCCTCGTGTAAAATTTCGGCTTGGTGGTAAGTAAAGGGAGCAAAGTGTGATGGATTTATTTAAGGTTATATTTACCGCTACTGCTTCAAGGTTTGTATTGAGTTCTATTTCTTTCTGGGGAATAAAATCCTTGATTAGAATGGACGAGCCGCCAGTAGCTTGTTCCCCAGTGCCTCCAAGTTTTTTATAGCCTTTTAAGTTACAGTTATTTTCCGCCTTTAAGAATGTTTCCTGAATGCAGGCAGCAATACCGTTATTTTTGTTGAGTAAGGTAATTAGTTCATCATGATTATTCCGATTCCATTGTATAATGTGCGCCATTACCTATCAGGGGGTTTGGTGGGGCGGTTGTTGCAATGGAGGACCTCTGTCCCCAAGGCATTCATAGGGCCACAAGTTCCCTGAGCCACTACAGGCCCAGGGTCCCGATTGGCCCCTGATGGTGTGTGTCTGCCATGGGGGACCTCATCAGTCTCCATGGCAGACAGTGGACCATACATGTTGGGCCCAACAAAATAATCTGGGTTCTGAACTCTAATGAGCTTTGTTTTTATCGACCGTGGAAGTTTGGATTTTTCATGGTGCTTATGTGTTGTTGGGTGTTCATTGTTTTTCTGGGTTGTGGGGGTGTTTTGTTTGGTTTGTTCTGTTGGGGGGTTGTTGGTTGTGAAAGTGGTTTGTTTCGGAGGGTGTTTCTCAGTTTGGGTACTAATGGATTTTGTAATTATGGTAGGTGGTGCTGCGGTATTGGCATATGTAGGTCTGGAGGGAGTTGAATTCTGACACTCGACTATTTTTCTGGCTTCAGGAAAAGAAAGTTTTTGGGTGATAATGTTTGGATTTGTTTTTCTGTTTGCGAACTTGAATGGTGCTTTGCAGCCTTTGCTCCCTATGCTCATCAACGCATTTGGGGCAGATTCGTGCTCTATTGCATTTTGTTTGGAAGTGTCCGTATTTTTGGCAATTGTGGCATCTTAATGGATTAGGAATGAACGCTTTAGTTATATTATTTAGACCTGCTATTTTTATGCTGTTTGGAAGATATGGGCTATTTAATGTCAAGATGTGTGTGCCTGTGGGAACATTTTCTCTATTTTTATTTATGTGCACCTTCACTTCACTTCACTTCTTCATCAATTTCTTTTTCAGCGCAGTATTTCAATTCAAAAGACTTAATTACACCCTTGATGGTGTTAAGGGATTGGGATGGTAATCTGAACCCTGGTACTTGTTCTGACATGTGAGGGGCCAAGTACCCGGCACCAACCCCATCACCAGCTGACAAGCCAGGTGTTAAGAAATGGATTAAAAAACAGCTGAACTCCTTGGCAAACGCCCTAAAGGGGCTAGCCGATAAAGCAGCAGGTTCCCTTACAGGGCTCTTTATCTCCATTATATCATGGCTGCTCAAGTCAGCTGCAAAGTTGGCTGGTTGGATGGCAGAACATTTATGGGCAACTGCTGTGGCGGTGGGGGTAATGATCTTCATGATGCTTGAGGACCTACTACGTAGTAAGCCAAAGCACAACTAAGCCTATCGCGTTTCCGCCCATAATAAGAACGGCATTTTTCATCCTCGCGTTGGTGGCCCTGTGCCGTGGGTGCAACATGTGCTGCGGTGGTTGGGCTGTTGGGGCCCATATCATCAAAGCTTCTTCCATCAGAAAATGCTGCATCTATGTTGACATCATTAATGATGCTCATTCGCGATGGTAATCTGTTTGTTGTACCCAGCTACTTTTCCAACGGCGAGGTTCATGTCTAAGTGAGCCATGTCAAGACCAGTTCCAAACACATAATCAACTTTTGACAGAGCGTTCTTGAGCAGGTTTTGATACCTGCTGATGGACGAGGGAATGTCAACTGGTGAGTTGTTAGCATCCCGATACTAGACTGAAACTGCTTTTGGGCATAAAAGGATGTGCCTGTACCTGGTATCCCTGAGCTGGTCTTTGTCTGAGCACCAAGAATAGCCCAAACATAGGATCAAATACTGTCGTTAATCCGTGACATACCTAGAGCTGTGAACCCCTTCGATTTGTCCAATATGAAAGTACACCAGGCAGTATTTGCGCAACATCCCTTCTCTCGAGGACCAGCAGTTAATCCTCAGGAGCCCATGATGTCAATGGCTCAAATTGATGTTCCAGAGAGCTGACAGTTTACGCTACGAGGTTGTCTTACTGTTCCCATTTTTTTAGAGTTTATACTTGTTCAGTAGCGTCTTTAGTCTAGGGGACAAATCACTTTCAGCCAGAGGAGGCGACAACTGATTACGACATGATCAACCGACAGAAGATCTTCAAATATGACGTAGCTACCTGGATCTAATGGACCCACCAGTTCGGAACGCTCACTTCAGTGATGATTCTAATTGTGTAAATGATTGAATAAGTTTCATTGAATAATTGTGTAAATGCAAGCAGTGGACATACACCGGTTAAAGTACGATGACTTGTTTTTCATCAGCCCTGCTTTGCAAGTTTTGATGCAAGTAAAACGAGCATGACTCTCTCAGGCTATGTTCCTATTCCAATGGCTAAACTTCTTTAGAATAATCAGGTTGCTTGTCTAATCTTGCTTCTCTCCCTTTTTCCACCTAAATTCCCACGCCAGGTAGGCCCACAGTGTTGATTAGTTTTAGCGTTGAGGTGCACAGAGAGACCAACTCTCTGCTCGACTCAGATTCACAAAGTTGGGGATGTCACAAGATGCTCCTGCTGGTGCTATCGATGCTTCGGCATCAATAGTGCCAGTTTCTTAGTACCGTTGGGGTATCTATAAGTAATGTAGATGCCCTGGGCATAGATATTGCATATGTTCCCAAAAAAAAAAGAAAAATGTTATTGGATTTCAACCCCACTGACAATAAACCAGCCTACACGACATCTACATACAACGCACCTGTTCAATAGTAAGTTATAAGCATAATAATAATAGTAACAGAAATAAAAGTGTAATAATAAGAATAGCATAAATACTATTATTTAACTTATCACTTATCGTACCAGAGTATATTAAAACTTTTAGCACAACTTTTTAACAATTCTGATATAAAGTACATAGGAATATGTATTTCACATTTCGCTCACTACACAGTAATTTCTTTACCACCCATCCCTTAGTTTAGAAAATCCCCTTGATTTTTCCTCTTCCAGGAAGGGACTTCTTTTGTGGATGTTCTTCCACTGAAAAGGAGAGGGATATGTTGAGGTCGAAATTGACAACAAACCCACCCATCATCATAACGTACGCTCTCATTCATCTGTTCGACGGAGTAACCCCCCACAGTTGATATTGATTGCAAACCTTAGCTGTGTAACCTGCTATATCCCCCCTCTCTTCATGCATTACCCATACTCTGTAGCCACATTCCCATCCCTCGCTGACCAGGACACAGTATATCCCATGATAATTGGAATAGCGTGCCTAAGTTTTATAGCGAATCACTTGTACTTTTTAAAATCGTTTCTATCCTGGCCTCTGAGTATCGTAGGCACCACACAAGGCATTCGTCGTTTTGGATGCAAGAAGGGATTTCTATCGTCTTTGGAACTACAAGCGGTAGTGGGTTTTTTCTGGGTTCGCAGACAATGTTGCGGTGGCTCCACAATGGGCATTTCTTGCTATCGACACAGTGGTCTGTTGCCCCACGTTTGCAAGTACTGTCTGGATCCTTGAAGATCTTTGGAGATGGGTCTATTTGGAGACAATCGCCATTGCATTTGGTGTGTGGTTTGCCTGCGTTTCAGGGCCTCGAAGAAACAATACGAAGCTTGCCGTCGCTGGATTGGTTGTTGTACAGGCAGACAAAGTCGAGAATATGGCCTGCCTGGACTGGTTCTTGGAAGCTTGCAAGATACATTTCTAAAAAATCCTTTGGTACCTGGTATCGTTCGTAGATGCCAAACCCAAAGGAATCTAGCTCTCTTTGGGATAGAAACAAGTAGGGAAACCTCTTTTCTAGCAGATCCCAGTTGTCCACTCGTTTTTCAAAACATGGCAGTGCTGGGGGGCCTTTGGAGTCTAGGATAGTATTTGGAGGTGGAGCATTTTCTGGGGCTATTCCACGGATTTTTGCGTACCTTGCTTGCGAGATGTGGTATTTCTCCTTTGCTGCACGAACAGACAAGGCTCCAGATCGTATCTCGGTATAGGCTTCTCATGGTAGGGTTGTTCTTGGCATGGTATATACCTATGTACTCGTATTTGTTCAAAAGGGGGTGCACATAAGGTGTTTGGCTCTTTGGTTGGCGAAGGCTGTTGTTTTTGCACTTTTGGCACCTTGGATGGTGCTGTGGAGGATGTTGGTTTGCAATGGGTTGTTTGTATTGGTGTGGAGGAGGAGGTTGTCTGTCTGTGTACCCCCATTCCTTTACATGCCATTGCCCTGTACATATGTGTTTTCTGAGTTGCTGTACTAGAGCGTACCTGTAAAATTTAGTTGGAGAAGAATATAGCTGCAAATAGATAAACATCACTCCAACTGTGACGAACATCACTCCAACTGTGACAAAACATCAATCAAAATAGATAAATTTGTTGTGTCTATTTGAAAACCTGATAGTTCCCCCACTGCCTATACTACTCAATGTGCTTTTGTTTGTGTCACTGCAGCACCACCATACGATCGGATGCATTATAATTAGTGAAGCGATCACCGCAGGGCCACTCGAAGTGAGCCCTCTCAGCGTAGCTATAAACTCTTTGATACTGTCAGGAAAAAGCTTCTCCCTTGATTTCTTCAAATTGTTTTGCATGCTTTTGATAAGATCAGGAGGTCGCACGTAACATAGATGGACTAGTCTCCATTCTTGAAATATGGCATATCTGCGTAAAAACTTAGTTACAGATGAGCATTTTTACTGAAAGACATATTTGGTAGTTAAGCTCTTCCTTCTAACAAAACATCATATTGTGATGAGTCCAAAGAGCATTCTGGATTCTGGAATGGCGTCATAGCGTGTCATCATTATGATTTACTTGGTTTGTTGCAATGGCTTATTTAAGTATAAATGAATCAAATTCAAACCACAAAATATAAGCCAAGATAAGGCTATCAGTCCTTTGCATCAAAGTAAACACACGCCCATGTATAAATAAAATGTAATTTTGGTAACTTAAGTACAGAACAAATATATATATATATATATATATATATATATATATATATATATATATATATATATATATATTAATATATGTTTATATAATGCATATATATGATTATGAATCCAATCATACATGCATATGATGCTACATACATACATATATACATACATACATATACGTGTATATATATAAATATATATATATGTACGTATATATAAATATATATATATATATACATAAATATATATATATCATATATTTATATATATATAGACTTCCATATACATATATATGTATATTCATATATATATATACATAAATATACGAATTATATATGTATATCTATATACAAATATATATGATATATATATATATACATACATATATGTACTTATAAATACATCTGTTTGTTAAAATCTACACATATATTTATATAATATATATATAAATATTTATGCATTAGCATGTATACATGTAATTCTATGATATGGATATATACATGTATTTTGCGGCATATGTATATATATTTTATGTATATGTATTGATACATATATATATAAATACATATACAAGTATATAAACATATATCAATATATCTATCTAATTACATATAGTCATGCATAAATGTTCATAGATATATAAATACATATATATATATATATATTTATATAAATATATATATATATATATATATATATATATATATATATATATATGTATATATATATTTATGAACATTTATGCATGTCTATATGTAATTAGATAGATATATTGATATATGTTTATATACCTGTATATTTATGCACATTTGGGTGTGTATATAAAAACCATATATACATACATACTTATATATATATTTATATAAATACATATATTTATATATGTGTGTGTGTGTGTTTCAATATCTTTTATATATGCACATATAAACGTTTATATATATACATATATATATATACATATGTATATTTTTATATACTTATGAATATATTTATATATATTTATATTTTTTATATATTCACATCATTTTTTTTATAAATATATTTATATATATATTAATCAATGCATATATATTCATAAAGATATAAATATATATATTAATATCTTTATATCTTTATATACCTGGTGTTTTTCCAATGTGATCCAACGTTACGCAGAAGGTGTTCGTTTTTTTTATTTAACATTGCAACTTAATATAACGACTTCTGTTTGGCTGGTGGTCCTGAATGTGTGGTGTCGTCGTCCAATCGCTAATTTCGTTTCGAAATAAGACATGCATGCGGTTTAACAACATAGCTGATGAAATCGTCAAGTCCTTGGTTTCTGTAAGCGCGGAAAGAAAACTGGAGGGCATATGAAGAGCTGGTTGTTAGCTTTGATGGACGCGCATTTCTAACTCATTGGCGATGTTGAGAGAAAGCGACCTGTCCACCAGTAAGTGGGGTTGGGCTTGGGTTAGGTACGGCGCTTATTTAAGGTGGAATACCGTAAATATATATCAATATATATATATACATGATAATCATTGCAAGGTGAACAATTAAAGCGACGGTCCCGGAAAACAGATGCTGATTTCGGTCTTCGCAGTTCATGTTGTAGGGACTTACCCTTTTCTGCTCACCAGTCTCATGTTTGCGCAATGATGCTCACAACTTTAATAAGTGAAGATTTAATGAAATATTTATTTTGTAACTTAAGCTTAAGTATATACACAGGTAGCGAGGTAGTCATAGAGCGCGCAATGATTTATAGCTAACAATCTTGTGGTTCTTGGCTTTAGGGAGGCATCGTTGTCGATGAAACAACTCAAATGAATAAAACAGATTTCTACTATACATCACATGTATTTCCAGTCAAATACTAACGTTGAATATTAATTAGGATTATTTTTGATCAAGTACAATTTGCGACAACAATTTAGTTAATAAAACGTTGAAATGTATTAACAAAATTATCCCTGCGTGCCCGATATGGGACTGAACAGTCTCTCTAGATGGGGGGACGGCAAAACATAAATCAGACAGTACATATAAAGCCAGCAATACGTCGAACATGGCGACTCACTTAAAACGTAAACATGACATTTGTTACCAGTCACGGAATACCTTGTATACGGGAGGTTTTATTTCTCCAAAATGACTATAAAATTGTTCTCGTATATAACCTTAGTTCATTATATTTGACAAATTTCCGTTATCAATGTATTTTGTTGTACCGATGTCGGATGTAGTGCATAATTTCGACAAATTTCCGTTATCAATGTATTTTGTTGTACCGATGATGTCGGATGTAGCGTACTGTGGTGGTTAAACTGCGGCACGCATCGTATCGCGATGTAGGTGTATCGATTCACCCCTAGTTGTACCACTCATTAACTTTTGCGGGTTTCGTCAACGAGTTCGCCCTTCCTGCCAACTGTTTTTCGTTTACTAACATTGATCTTCTGCTGGAAAGCCGAGCGATAAAATTCCTTCAAGGGACATGAGTCTCAGTCCGGGTCAGTTCTGACTCTTTTCCATCTTACTCTCTATCTCAATGACCTCTCCTTTCGGGTCGGCCTTTTCATTTTGTGTCACCTCCTCGAGAACCTCACAAGCAATCCTAGTCCCACCCCCTCTATTTCTTTAATCTTGGTCCCACATTATCTTCCTAATACCTCACTTCCTTTATATGTATGCCACGTTGTCCTGGTACCTGTCCATCTTGGGTGCTTCTTAAGCCTCGCTTCCTGCCTGTGCGCCCTAAGGCCCTTTTCATTTTTTTTAAATCGTTTCCTACCGGGATCAACTTTTGAATGATTGCCATTGACCAGCTGCGAGCATGGCTTACAGATTTGTGACCCTTCCGGCCATCAACCCGTTATATATTTAGCCTCTAGGCAGGGTTTGAACATCAAGTTATTGCAGCCCTTTTCTGCCATCCCAATTAAAGGAAGGCTTACCATTTCCGACGTTGTCATCAATTCGTTTGAGTTTCAGTTAACCAACTGGGCGTTGGGTATCATATTCAAGTCGCCCACCACGTGACGGTACTCTCAACTACCTACCCCACCCCCGTCGGCAAGATAAGCTTATCCCCCTACGCGCCAAATTTGCTAGCTCTATCTCTTACTTCATCTTCCTCTCCCTCTGTCTCTCCCACTCTCGGCCTGTCTCCCCTCTCTCCACCTCCCATTCTGTCGCCCGCCACTCACCGTCCCATTTCCATTCTCTGCCTTGCTCTCTCGCCCTGTCTCTACCAATATCCATCTCACTCCCTCACTCTCTTTCTCCTCCCTTATTGTTGCTCTCTCACAAACTCTGTTTACCTCTCCTATTCTCTCTACATCCCCATCTCTCTGTCTCGCTAATAGATGAACAAACACTAGCCGTTGATGTTGTTTGCAATAACTCGGTGATATGGAGGATGATTATGATGCTTGGAACATCGCACCTTTAGTGTCAGCGTCCACTTGCCATAGACATATTGCTTGCACCTAGTTGAATACCATGTCTACTGCATTTCAGTGGCTTACAGCACGGTAGCATTGTGGTGTCCAAAACCCCGCATCAGTATAGCGTCACTACAGTATCACTACAACGGCAAGATAATTTCACCAAAGCGTCGCCGCAAAGTTACTACAGCGTCACTACAAAGGTACCACAATATCTCTAAAGCGTCATAAAAATCCACCTACTTTTGCTGCTACAACGGCGAACAATAAGAAAAAAAGCTTGCCTTCAGTTTTTTACGAACCACGGAAGCACCTGCACATACTAGTTTCGACTCTTTAACTTCCCTCTATGTTGTGAGATGCTTACTCTAAATTGTAGGGAACGGAATCAGATCTTGTTGATTCAGAACACGTTTATAAAATGACTTTTGTCAATGGAGTTACGATGCTTTAACTTCCCTCGTGGGACATCACAATAATTGAGGGGTGTGTTTGTGAGAAAATTGTGAATAATTCACTACTGGCGAATCGGTGTCAGTCTATTATTAGGAATAATGATCTAATCTCGTGCAAATACAAATTTACGTCGCCTGACATATTGGTCCAATACAATTTACGACGCCTGACATATTGGTCCATTACAATTTACGACGCCTGACATATTGTTCTATTACAATTTGCGACGCCTGACATATTGGTCCATTACAATTTACGACGCCTGACATATTGGTCCATTACAATTTTCTTAACTTATCGAATAGTAAAAGATACAGCTATGTCAAAATTGTAGAATATGCACAATTTTATCCAACAGTTAACTCTGATAAAACAGTTGAGTAACTCCTCCCCAACCAGACATCACTACCAGCCTTATGTTGTTCAATGGTGTGGCTTAAATGCACTTGAAAGTCAAATATGGTACATGCTCAATCTTGCCTGAGCACACGTATGACACCACCAGTCGTTATAATGAGATAACCGTTGTCATGTGTAAGTTCTGATGCTACTGTTTTGTCCGTTGTGAATGTAGTTATCGTGTAACAGTTTACTGAATCGGTGTCTTTACCAGTGCGCACACACAAGCACATTATGTGGTTAGTTGTACAACAACAATACCATAGAAATGACCAAATCGAAAGAGTACATTTGAGACAGGTATAAATCATGAAAATATTGCGCCATATCTGATCCCGCTGAATGTTTCAGAGACGAGAGCCTTAAATGTTGGTACTATGTGCTGTGTATGTGCATGATAATAGTTTTCTTATTCACGTCAGCAGCACTACAACGTCGCTAATGAAATATGGTACTCTCAATTGCCCGCGCGGCCCGGGGCCGGGGTGTGTATTGACGTACATAACCAGGAATTGAACGTATATATATTCTTTAGAAAGGAGCAACCGACATCTTTGAGAAGTCAATTATTCTTCTGGTGGGGGTTGACTGAATGTTTCACCGACGAGAGCATGAAGTTCATTGGATCGCCATGCATGCATATATATTCATTTTGTATTCTTTAGAAAGAAGAAGCTACCATCTGTGAGAGCCGTAAACACGGACAATTATTCTTTGTGTGTGGGCTGACTGAATGTTCCACAGACGAGAGCACGAAGTTTATTGGATCACTATGTATGCATGTATGTGCATTTATATTTTTGTGACAGCCATATACAATTATTCGACAGGCCGGATCCGATGAATGTTACATAGACAAGCGTTTGGAGTTCAGAAAAAATGTAAAATGTATAAAAGGGCACATATTCAATACAATGTTGCGTATCAATACTTTCCCGACGAAACATTCTATGAATTACGAATATATTGAACCATATCTGATCAAAAATTAAGAATGTAGAGTTACACAGGCGATTGAAAATGCTGTGTCCGTTGGTTATTAATTTTTAAACTTTTTTTGCATGAAGCAGTAGCTTATCCATTGCCCACGTGGTCAATATCCAATGGTAATACTGACGATGTGTAACGCCTCACAAAGCAGATTTCTAACGCCAATACGCAGACACAGACTTATTAGTGGAATATATACATATCTTAATGCCTATTTCACTTATAATTCTATAAATGAATCACACAAAGCATATGTTCTTATTGTCAACGTTTTGACAGGGTTATGAATAACAAATATCTGGAACAGTATGCCCAAATGACAAGCGTGTGATTTGTAGGGATGACCACCTCACACATAGCTGTTTTCCAAATATTGCCTACGTCATACGTTTTAATCTATTCAAGCAGGTGCACCGGGGCATTCGACCAGATAAACTTTAGGAAAACTCAGATACCATCTCTGACAGAGGTTTACAAGGTCAATTATTCGTCTGACGAATGTTTACCGCGTTAAGATATTGATCCAAATATATCTAGTTAGCTTCTCCTCTATGGACCACATGCTATAAGGTGTATTCATCTACTCAATAGCGATGAAATATATGCGTAAGTTTTACTGCAAACCGTTGGTTGATCTGCTCAATAGGTAGCCATATTTGCAAGAGAAAACGTCTATGTTATTGATTGCGCTGTACCTGTTGTGACGTGTCTGATCACTATGTCAGCCGGTTCTCGTGGAATAGTGGTTAGCTGAGCCGCTTTTCCAAACAACACTTGTGATGATATGCGTTGTCAAAAATATGACAACGATTCCTGTCCATTGAACTTATAATTGTGCACATATAAATACACTCACATATGAATAGATTGTCTCACCACTATCTGTACTTCTTTCTCATTATTGACCTTAGTAACGTAGGTACTCCCTCCCACCTCCAGTTATTCTAGATCTCAAACAATTACTCTCATATGGCATATCTGTGGAATGGTTTGTTACACATTTCACACATGGAACATCTCTCATGTAGACTTACGCACAATAGAACGATCCTGTTCTACACGGAAAGGTGAAACCACAGATATAAGAAACACATCCCAGCACATCACCTTACGTGTCTGAACAACAGCATTAAAATCACAAACACATGCATTTTTCGTAGAGTTTTCTGTTTAAAGTGAAATGCGCTTTTTAAATGTAGCAGAGAATTTACCTTATAATATTCACAACCCTCAAAGCATAATAAAGCTTACGTCTATGGATTCCAGTTACTTGCTCAATTGGCTTATGGCAATGATTAAGCATTACCATTTTTTTGTCAAATCACACGCACATACAATTATCTCATTAGAAGATTTTTCTATTGACAGGTAAATACTTTTTTAATGAAGCATAGAATGTACATTATAACACTCATAGCCCTCACAGCATCATGAAGCTGTTGTGTTTATGGATTCATGTTATCTGCTCTGCTTTTTGGTGACCATTTACTAATGGGACATGTGTAACGCTATACAATAAGAGTATTTTCAAATTGGCTTCACAGCTTCAGCTGCACTTGGGTAGACACAGTTAAATCTTATATCAATACTTGCTTTCGCTTAACATCGGCAAAATAAAATTAAGGATTCGTAATGCAATAACACAAAGGAAGTAATTATACAGATATCGCCTGCGGACAGAGCATACATACTATGTTCTGTATTTTATGCAACTAGGTTCTAAATATGTTATTCCGTATACAGAGACTGATAGCCAACATAGTTACAGCTAGTAAGATTCCACCGCCACGTGGCTATACACATGAATTAATTCAGCAAGCGATTCAAATATTGATTTCCAATACTTATATGAACATATATGAGAGGCGTTGAAGGCGACGTCAGTAGACATTATGTTGAGGATCCATCTTTGTGTTCAATAAAGACGAACAGACTCGTCAATGTAAAGTTACCACCCTTACCTCATCGTCTTTCAAGTTCCATATATAAGTGTATTGACGTGTTGTATTTGGGTAGGTTATAAGCATGATGGTCGTTTGAAGGAATATTTACCAAATGTATATTATCCGGCTTAACATATTGCGCATTAAAACAGTCAGGTTTCACCGAAGTTTCAAATGAGTCTCATGCTCGACCAAGTTGCTTGGCCTTTCATTGACAACTACATGAATAATCTCGGTTATCTTTGTGTGTCTATTCTAAGCGCCGTGTCACACATCACGTGACGCATAATTTAACGTCAGCCATTTCTGCTCATTCGATCATGCAAGCTGCTTGTGCATTTGCAATCGTTGCAGCTCTCAATTAGCATTTGATGACATTCTAGAATCGTATCATGCTCACAAACACCGCCACCTGTTACTACCTGTGATGGATCCTTATAGATATAAAAGCGAAGCTGTTCCCATGCCTAACCAATAACGGGCGTCCAGCCACCAGCTCGTCACCAAAGCCCAGTCCTTACTCATCTGCAGAAGACCACAGGTTTGCAGCATCTTGTTTTAAACAGCCAGCAGTGAACAAGTACACGGTACGTTTTCTTATCTTCATTTTTAACGTCGACAGGCTTTTATTCACAAACTAGACAACCGCTCATTCTATCTAAGCCGGTTTCTTTAAACAAAGCTCACCATTTATAATCAAGGCTTTTATTCCACATGCTCTGCTTGCAGTTTATCTCCATCGTCCAGAATACTTGAAGACGCTTTGACAGGATTTGTGTTAAATTCTCTTGATGAGGTAAAGTAAAGCTTATAATCACCAACAAGACAACGGTCCGTTTTTTAAACCAGTTTCTTCAAACAAAGCTACCTCATGGTTTTTATGTCACACGTTCTGCTTGCAGTTTACCTCCATGAAGCTTCCATTATACTCAAAGATGTTTTCACGGTATTTGTGTTTAATTCTCCTGAAGCAGTAAGTATGAGGTAAGTATCACGTTTGTTTTACAGAGTGCAGAAGAAACAGCGACTGAAACCAAGCTTGGGTGTATGGAAAACAAGACGTTCCATTAAACAGAAGTTCACAGACCAGGCTGAACGTACGGGTCTGTAATGTAGGTTCACATAGACCCGATGAATTTCAAAGAGACATGGTAGGCATCGAGCGATTGCGTGAAGATGAGCGTTTGCGTTTGCGTTTGCACTGAACTGACAAGCACCCGTAACAATTAGGGATGATTGCCTGAAACATATTGTTTCGTGTATGATATATCATTACTTGCGTACATCTCTTTTGCAGTATCATTTGTTCCTGATTTCTACTGTTGCCCTAACGACAAAGACACGTGGTGTTTTACATGCTCTGCACCAATGGACGACTGCTGTATTTCAATTGGAATGCCCCAAAAATGCAACGCTGGCGTAGGTTTAATGACGGTGATCGTTCATGAGAATTTCGATAACTATCCTGATATTGATAATCATTGGCTGTATGATTCACAGGAGACTTGTGGTCATAAAACGGACCAACACGGACACTCGCATCGAGGATGCGTACCAGCCCATACTTGTCCCGATCCCCCTGTGCAATGCGCGGACGGTCAAAAATCATGCCTAGAATGTCTGTGTGACGACCCTAAATTTCACGAAGACGTACAAGATCGTAATGTATCACAATGCGAAGACCCGGGTAACTCCAACTTATACACATTATCGTCATTGGCATTATCAGTGCTTTATGGGAGTTGCCATCGATTCGTGTAAAATACATGTTCTGTGCAGGCTACGAGTATCCATGGTGCATTGCCTCGTGCTATGGTGATCCTCACATCAGAACGTGTGACAAGAAGCAGTACTCGCTGTATGCCGTTGACTGCTGTCATGTATTTATTCGAAGCAATTGTACAGATGGTCTGCCTGATGGTGAACCTCCTTTGTTTTCGGTGTCAATATATCTAGACCATACCGCTAAACTTAAAAGAGGCCAGATAGCAAAGGCAGCGAAAATCATCTACAGAAATGCAAAACTGGTAAATAATTCAGTAATTGCACTGTTACTATTCCATATTGCACAGCTTTACAAGTAATGAATATATATATATATATATATATATATATATATATATATATATATATATATATATATATATATATATATATATATATATATATATATATATATGATATGTGTATAATTACATATTTATATATTTAATTATATATATATATAAAGATATATATTTATATATATATATATATAATTACATATATATATAATATAGATCTATATATCTATATATATCTATTTATATATACTATATATATATATATCTCTCTAGATAGATATATATATATATATATATATATATATATGTATGTATGTATGTATGTATGTATGTATGCATATATGTGTGTGTGAGTGCGTGCATGGATAAACTGATAAACGTTGCAATTTAATATTGCACAGCTTTACAAGAAAATTTATTGAATTCGTCTTTTGTTGTCAGTACGTTGATCCCAACATCGGTACCTACGAGTTGGATGGCGTGTCTGCGAATCTCACGGTGTGGCCTAACAAGGCTTTCATCGGTACGAGTATAGTCCAAACTTTCTTCGAGATCCTTAGCATTGCGGTGAGTTATTTTCGTCAAATTGTTGGGTCCTACTTGCTGTCACTACATTCCTACGTGTCACTGATCTGAAACGAGTGCCATATTGGCCAAAGTAAGGAGTGTACTTTGGTATACTGTGACTTCATATCGTATGCAAATTTGCTTAATTCTGTTCAAATATTGTGTCATAAAGTGCTTCGAATTTGTAAATGACGGATTTCGAGTCTACTGGGACTTTCGCGGAGGAATGTCTGTGTGGATTCCAAACAAACCCGAGTTTAAAGGCCACATGTGTGGCCTCGCCGGCGATTGCGATGGAAACCCTCTGAACGATATGGTATATGGTCCAAGCAAAGATATCGATCAGCATTGTCCACAACTTAAGGAAAGTTCAAAGATCGAGTACCAACCAGGAAAGCCTGCGGTGAGCTGACAACCATGACCAAATTGTTGATCTGCTGATTCGTCTGCATGCTAAACCGTTTCATAGATTCAATATTCGCCTCAATTCAGATTTATATCTTTCTATCAAATTCATGGCGTGATTCTAGAGTGACGCACAAATGAAAAAGTTCGGAATGAGCTGGTATAATCACAATACCGGAAGCCCAGTTTGTGAAGCAGTTTGCAATCAAGCTACTCCCATAATGATGTAATCTGGTCAAACCGTTTCGACATCCGGCCACATGGAACACGGAACAGTGGGTTACGGTTATAACGGGAAACTGTACAGTTGGGGGTCCATTATTTAATAAAGATTCACTTTCAAAATAGGCGTATTCTCGTGTTCTTTGTGCACCTAATCTCCTTGACTACAAAATGATTCTTCATGTTTTCTTGCATTGGCATTAATAAGTTAGAAAGAAGATATGTGGAGAAAGAATATGACGAGGCGCAATTAAGCCAGACGCGTTATAGATACTCAACACTAGAGGTTGTTTTGAGAAACACAGTGCCTATATGAAGCCATATATATATATATATATATATATATATATATATATATATATATATATATATATATATATATATATATATATATATATATCTATATATATATATATATATATATATATATATATATATATATATATATATATGCATATATATATATATATATATATATATATATATATATATATATATATATATAACATGAAGAATCATATATATATACATGCACACATACACACATATATATATATATATACATATATATATATATATATACATATATATATACATATATATACAATTATATATATGCATATATATATATTTACATATATGTATACATATATATATATATATATAGATGTATATATATACAAATTCATATATTTTATACATATATTTATATATAAACATATATATATACATATATATTTAAATATATATATATATGATATGTATATATATATATATATATATATATATATATATTTACATATATATATATATATGTATATATATATATATATATATATAGATGTATATATATACATATATTTATACATATATATACCAACATACATACAAGTATGTATATTTATACTTATATATACCTATTTATATTAGGGTGGCTCTTTTGAAAACGCGTGCTCCCCTGGTTTTATTTTGTGCCTAATGATGCCCTGATCACATTGATTTTTTTTCAGATTTTTAAAATTAATTTTATACCATCCCGTCTAGCGTTTTCTGGAAAAATGATTCTCAGCTATGATTCATGTTTTATGCAATTCAAAATGTATTACAATTAATATTTCATACTTTCATGATGTTTAACTGTCTAAACATGATTGGTGTATTCTATTTGTATGCTAATATGATGTACTGTGTTCAGTGTGGAAGGAAAAAAAGTCATTAAAATAGCAAAAACTCAGACAATAGCTTTATTTATTATACCTTCTTGTTCATTACACAATACAAAAACTGAAGCATATGCTCACTGAAATAAGACTTCCTGTCCATTGATGTAGCAACTTCAGTACAACAAAATGCATTTTAGCATGCATTAGGGTTTCAGTCTCAGTCTTAGATTATGGCATTTAAGTCACGGGTAGCATTTGCGTACTCCTGCACATCCTTGACGGCACGCTCAGCGCAGTCATTGACCACCTTCAGGTACCTCACTAGCTCCCTCAGCTCCCGATAGGCTGCATCTTGGGGCCAAGTTGCTGGTTCTTGGAGCAGCCAGTCTGTATTGCTTCTGAATAGCTTAAACAGCAGCCAAGATCGGTCACTGACGAACACCGCCAGACTTGGGCGGGTCTAACCCAGTAGGTCAATCACAGGCTGGAAGTTTGGTTTGCCTGGATGGAAGACAGGTGGTGCAGGGTGTGCTACCAGAGCCCTTGCTACTTCCTTCTTCTCATCTTCTGATACACCATCATCGAAGAGGCACAGTACGACCTGCTCTGGCACCAGGTACCAAAGGTGCCGTTTGATGCTCTCGAGCCCTTCCCTGGCAGCCTGTTGTTCCACTGAGGCATATGCCTTAACTGCATAGTAGAAGCCAAGATCATTGCGAGGTGCAGGAGCTGTCAGACGAGATTTTAGGAAGTAAGCCCCATATAGAAGGGTGATCATCAGCGACATCTTCAGGACCACAGATTTCAACCGGGGTGTCAATAGCCACACATTGCTGAGAATCTGCATCTTCATCAGGTAGAGCGAACTGGCCATGAAACGTGCTGAATGGTTGGCACCTGGTCGTCCCCTGGGTACCTACAAAGACAGACAGTTCATATATACTAGTGGTGTTTGATATTTCATTCAGATATTTAAAACAGATTATCTAACTAGTAAGGCTTTTATTGAACTCAGGTAGAAGTAGCCATGTCAGCTCACGGTAGTCCTCCCTCTCAAAGTTGTTGGCCACCAACTGGTCCCTGGCCCACTGCTTTGACTCCAGAGCGAGGGTGGTGACCAAGGTGTACGGTCCAGTTGGAGAACCAGCAAAGTCAGCAGGACACTCCCACTGTGCCAGCCCATTAGGATCCGGGAACACTTGAGGTGGTACTGCAGCTGCAGCGGCTCTGGCTAGAGGGAGATACCACTCCTGGAAGCGCTTGAATATGGGCTCCACAGGACCTATAAGATATATACTTTTGGTCAACACATGCCTCTATATATATATATATATATATATATATATATATATATATATATATATAGATATATATATATATATATATATATATATATATATATATATATATATATATATATATATATATATATATATATATATATATATATATATATATATATATATATATATATATATATATATGTGTGTGTGTGTGTGTGTTTGTGTGTATAAATATATATATTAACCTTTTTAAATGCCTTTTTCTGCATTTTGTTGTTTCAAACAGATGTTGCCCTGTTACTAATATCCATTCACTACTATCCTTTGCAAAGTTTTGACCCCTGCGTCGCAATATATTCTATCCACGTGACATTCGGTGGTGGTAATCAAAAATAAATGTATTTGGTTTCTACGTTTTCCAACGAGCTGGAGACAAATATATATTTGCCCGGACAAACCGAAATGCTCAGCCAAGTCGATTAATTCGTGATGCTCCCCGTGTTCGGAGGCGAAGTTTCGTTGCTGGTCGATTATATCTTATGATTTGGTAAGCAATATCCGCAACTCTTGAATATATTATGGCGATATTTAAAACGCTTATACCCAAGTATATCAGATGATAGCGAGACAGTAGATATAATGTCGCCAATGTGTATTCGACAACATGGGTTTCCCATTATCGCCCATTGTGAAATTTTGTCATTTTTGACAACGCTGGTTCGATAGATTGAACGTATTGTGTGGTATACAAATTCTGACATATGAATGGAGTCTGGTCATTGTTTGCGATCCATTAGCTTAGCTATGTGGAGGTTAGCCGAACGGTGTGGAGCCAGGGTTTAAAATAAATGGTGGTCCGATGGTCCAAGACCAGTAAATTGTTCGGTCGGACCAGTGCAAATTCCAGTAGCGCTGGTCCGACGGACCAGTAACATTTTACGCACTCGTCAATCATGTCATAACAATTACTTA
Source organism: Urechis unicinctus (assembly GCA_034190875.2). Classification (NCBI taxonomy): domain Eukaryota; kingdom Metazoa; phylum Annelida; class Polychaeta; order Xenopneusta; family Urechidae; genus Urechis; species Urechis unicinctus. Next base: position 2,536,380 of record CM067355.1, read on the forward strand.
ATCCTTCATTAAGCGTAATTTCCCAAAAAAAGTAGTGGCACGCACCACAGGCATAGATGTGCACGTTGCTGCTGGGCCAGTTATCAGCTTATCAGATGCTTACTCATATATATGCCCTTTTCCATCATATGCTGTTTTAGACCAGTAATACTTCGACGTAATGATGCCTCATACGATGAGTAATACATTTACATGATACCTCAATGGCTGTGTGGCACACCCTTATCCAACACCAGGCTATGTGCCAGCCTCCCTTTACCTTCAACCCAAGCCCGGGTCTCTGGAGCGGGTTCAAAAGCAATAAGTGTCTAGTACTGCGGCTAAGAAATGAGTTTAAATGGACAGTGTGTAATTTGATTTAATGTGTCCAGACATTGTAGGTGGGACAAAGTGTGAATACAATTTCTTCAATATTCATTTTGCAGGTCTGACAGATAAGTCATCATATTGCGTTGGAAAATAATGGTAACTCATTATTTTATTTATCAGTATCAGTGTTCCCCATTCCCTACGTTTTATGGACTTCTTTTATGTGTATATTTGTCAACAATTTAGTTTGAAGTCTACACTAGAACATGTTTTCTACAGCTGCAAGCATTCCACATGTGGTTCACATTATTATGATAACAATGTATGAGCAAAGTCATCATTTTATCTCTTTCAGCCTCCTGTCTCAATATGGTCAACCAATCAAGAGCAGGTTGCCCTGACGTTATGATCAATACTGTATCACATATTAAAAGAAACTACAAAAGTTCAACAGTTGTCCAATATATAATGCCAAAACATCAAAGGCATATGCACCTACAATACCATGTCATCAAAAAAGGCTCTAATCTTTTTTTTATACTCTTTATATATGCACACTAAGTATCTCTTTTAATGTTGCTGACACAATTCCAACTGAGGTGTTGTGTTGGTGACAATTAGGAATTGACGGCCAGATTTTTGCCTTGCAATTCATTAATGACTATAAAGGTAATCTGTTCATCAATCCTTCACCTTTGTTCTGAGCAAAGTCATCATTTGATCTATTTCAGCTTCCATACGGTCAACCGATTACGAGCAGGTTGCCCTGGTGTTATGACCAATACTGTATCACATATTGAAAGAAATTACAAAAGTTCAACAGTAGTCCAATATATAATGCCAAAACATCAAAGGCATATACGCCTACAATACCATGTCATCAAAAAAGACTATGATCTTATTTGTATGCTCTTTATATAAGTACACTAAGTAACTCTTTTAATGCTGCAGGCACAATCCCGTGGTGTTGTGTTGGTGACAATTAGGAATTGACGGCCAGGTTTATACCTTGCAATTCATCAATGACTATAAAGGTAATCTGTTTTGCTTATCATATCTGTTAATCAATCCTTCACCTTTGTTCTGAGGTCATTGGAATGTCTGTCAATCAGTTTGTAATCACGCATATTTATTGATCTTTAGTCATGTGGATCAGTCAATATCTTAGTCTGAACAAGCCAATTATAATCAGTGTTCTCACAGTATAACATGACAAAACAGCTCTGAAACAAAGAATCTTTGTCTCAATAAATGCATTTAGTTTAATGCGGCCAAGGTGTGGATTATGACTGCCCTGTGTGCTTTACATTTCAGTTCTTGATGGAATATGTGGGTAAAAAGATTCACAAGAGAGAGGCTCTCAGAAGGGAGCACCTTTACAAAGATAGTACTGAGCACTTCTTGTACTTCTTCCAATGGAAGTGCATGCGCAACTTTTTGATGATACTCATTTTGTACGCCCTCGATTGCTGCTGCCGAACTGCTTGCGAGAACTGACTGACAGCTGCACGTAGGTTTGTTGATAAACACAAGATAGACCGGTGTCCTGGAGAAAGTGAGGCACAGTCAAAGCGTTGCGCATGCGTACGTAGAATGGGACACCTAAAACAACAATGGCACTCTGGAGAAAAGATAATTGCTCATGGGTCGTCGATAAAATCATCCATATATAGACAATGAATGATGATATAGACATTTTGAAGCGAGCGAAAGGTGGATAATTGATGCACGCATAGCTTGAATTAGTTGACAAGTGCGAATAACGAGCTTAAATGGGCCGTCCAGAATTGATTGCACCTCACCATCAAGAAAAGCGGTTCGATGTGAGACACTCGTAAGTTAACTGGTCCTCATGCGTGGTAATGATTTACCCAATTCGTGGCTAGATCGCCCGCCCTGGGCTCCCAGTCGTAGGGCACTGAAACTCAGCGGCTACATGGTGTTTTCAAATGATTAATACGCCATTATGTTACCAGTCAATCGGTTTGCAGCATACTCATATGAACTGATCATACTTCCTCCTGATTAGGCAGGAATTGAGGTAGGGTGCAGAGAGGCAGACTGGGATCCCGTCCACTAATCACAATTTACTCAAGTTTAGTGCGGAAAACCAGACGTAGCGGAGAGGGTGGATGGAGATGGAAGGTAAAGGGATAGAGGTTGCACTGTTCGTGAATTATTTTATATCCTCCATACTCTGCGATTTGGAATTTTCCAAGAACCGTTAGATCCATTGTACGCTAATTTGGATTAGACTCGATGTAGGATGTATCTAAACACATTTCGTTTGTGACATTTAGATTGTAGAAATGTTGTTTTTAAGGCCCTAGATTTGAGGACACGTCCGCGTGTTAATTTTTCAGCATTTTAGGAATATTTTTGCCATTATTAATTATTAATTATCGATTCGGCATATCTTTATTGATATAATGAAAAAGTTTAATGCAAATACAAATCTATATAAAAGCGAATGAGACTGTTATGGACATGTAGCAAAAACCCAATCATTTTGGGAAATAGGCGGCGACAAATCATATATTAAACATCTTGAATATTTCTTGTTATTTGGTGGTCTATGAGTTACATATGACGGTGTCGTAAGCTTATTGTTTTATTTTGTTTGTTTTATTAAACTTATATTTTTTGGTGTACTAAAAAGGGTGATTCAAAATAGTTCGGGTATGAGGGACATATAAAAAATCAATTATTTTGGAACATGATAAAATAACAAAACATTTTGGAACAAAACAAAAAACCAACCATTTTGGAATATAACAAGACATATACAATGTGGTGAGCTCATTGTGACGGGAATTAAAAGTTTTCATCTATGCCATGGGATGTGTCTTTCATCCCTGTATGTGTGACGGGGATTCTTTATTTGAATGGTATTAAGCGATAGCGGCTGTAGTTAATGGTTATTGTCATTAAATTACAACTACTTACGCGCACCGTTTACGTTAAGTTACGGGGTGATCCATGTTTAATTAACCAAGATTCATTAATAGCATATCGAGAGAAGAGCCATCTTAAGTAATTCAAAACACGAAGTAGCTGAGGCTCTAAACGTCTGGCGCTTCTGAGTGCCGGGACCGGCGTATGAATAGATATATCTACACAGAAATACGCACACTTTGAAACTGGACTGGAATGCGCAGTAGGTAGCTAGATTCTGAATATGAACTTGACAGGGGTCAATATTCTTATAATTTAGAAAAGGTGAACATAGTTCAATAGCATCCCACATCCTGCTCTGGTAAACGTTTTGTAGTATCGCAATATCGAATCTTTGAATTGGTATGTGTCTCGGAGTAGGTTGGTAAATCTGCCATATACTTGCCTATTTAACCTGACATGTGCCATCTTGGCGGACTTTACTGGCCTCATAAAAACTGCCAGACCTATCAGCATCCACTAGGGCTGCAGCAAAATCTTTCCATTTACTGATATATTCATCAATCAATTTAATGCGAGTGATATATGTAATGAGGCATAAAAGCAACGATATTTATCAGCTCCCATGTTTTCATGCTATTGTGGAAACATCACAACACAGCAAATCTATGCACAAAAAGTCGAGATTGATCACCTATTATTGATGGTAGATGGAAAGTCCACATAAATGTTCGTTTACAGTGTGAACTGATAATCACAATAAAGATTTAATTCCTGGTGGAAATATATTATCATAATGTTGAAATAAGTAAATTTTGCTAACAGAAGAGGCTAAAATCGTTATTTATTGTGAAAGACACAAGTTCTATAATAGAATCATAATTTAAGTTTGAAAGTATGAACTAGTGGAACCTGCGCGCAATACACAGGGTCACTCAGAAGTGGTCCAAGCAGCGATGCCGACATATCATTGTGTTGTGCAGTGCCATAGGTACATTTTGTATGCATTGTCTATTGTGTCCTTCACTTCAAGAAGAGTTGCACGCAAATGTGTTGAAATGCATGATCTAAGCGAAGGCATCAAAATAAGTAGCCAGTTGGGCCGATAAATCTACAGTGTGTTACATCAAGACGCAGTGGACGGCTTTTCTGCTCGGTCTTTTATACCATTGTAAATGTAGCTTTCTAGTCACGCTTGGGAGGCAATATTTAAGTTTACTGTGGTTTTTTTAAAGATTATCTGTGGCTAAACCATATGTGTAATTCATACGTTATAAATAAGTCGAACACCCAATGACAGTCGTCAAATTTCGTTATCTTGTATACCAATTCTCTTTAGACACCCTACTAAAAGTCCAGACTGGCAGTTCTCTCACTTCTTTTCGCACTCAACTTTGTAACGAATGGGACTATGATGGCTTATGCCTTATTCACATGAGGCTGCCAGCAGGCTCTGTGCTTGTGTGTCGCGCTGTCCCGTGTGGAGCCCGTACGATTTTGTGAAGATGTTTGGCCCTGTACGGGCCGAATAGAGTCCATTGCAAAAGGCTGAACATGCACTACTTTTAGACACGGGCTCCTTACGGGGCCCGTAGAATCCCCATCGGCAGAGTCACAAAAGACGACATAAAAAAAATCCCGAAACCCCGTACGGGCCACGTACTGCCCCCTGGTAAAGAACCAGTAGAACACCGGCATGTAAAGCATGTGACCGCAATTACCTACTTGGGTGATTTCCTACGGGCTTTCTATGGGGCCGTGAGCGCATGTAGGTCTCATGTGACTTAGGCATGAACCGGCAACACAGGGCCCACTTGTATTAGAGCAGCACCAGGTGAGATGCCACTTGGTGACTCGGCTGGTGAGTATCTTTTATTGGATTAATGATTCTTCATCTTGCAATCGAACAAACATGAATAGAAGTGATAAGTAATTCATGGTACTAAGTATCCTTCTTTTAGTAACATATTGCAATGATCGTATGTTTTTCTGCATACTCGATCATTATGACCGATATCCCCTGATTAATTTCATAATTCTTGAAGGTTGGACATTTGCATTCAAAAAACATAATGAATTGGACAAGGACACTTATTCAAATATATAGAACAGCATGAGAGCTGGTTTTGGTGTAAACTGAGGATTTAAATGTCTCAATATTGCTTTGCTCACATATACACACATGCAAAATGTATTGGAAGATCGTGTGTCTACCTTACACTTAAATGTGTAATGTTGCCATTCATAGCCATTATTGAATGCTAAAAACCATAGACGCAGTCTTGCATCAGTCTAGATATTAAAAACAAATTGTACATAAGAGCATCATCAAAAACTGATCACCCCCAAATACTCTTAGACGCACCCTAGTCACGCATAACCAAAATATACACACAACAGAGCCTGCAGGTGCTGGATGTGTTGAGTGCCAAATTGATAACAAACCTACCCATCATCATATCGTACCCTCTCAGTCATCAGTTGATGGAGTAACCCCCTAGAGCAGATATTAATTATAAACCCCAGTTTCTCAGATCCACTAGTGACCTACATGTCACCTGCCATTCCCCCCTCTCCTCATTCATGCCCAATATTTCAGAGCCACATGGCCATACTGCCCAGGCAACGCCCGAAGGCCCCAACCCTCACTGATCTGGCTACTGCCCCCGGGGGGGGGGGGCACTTAATGGTATAGAGGTAGTATATATGTGCCGCGCGACGGGGTATGTTTTTTCGGCCTCTTGACTTGTACGACGGGTTTTTTGGCCTCATACTTGTACGACGGGGTATGTTTTTGAGCTTCAATCTGTACGAGGGGTTATACATTCGCATAATACCTTGTACGACGGGGTATGCTTTTGGCCATTTTGACCTTGTACGACGGGTACGGGTTTTCGAGGTCTCGCGGCACACCCCTATCCAGAATAAGGCCAAGTGCCCCCCCCCCCCGGGCTACTGCCTTTCGTGGGTGTCTCGTGATGTCATTGTTCTTGGCTGAGTTTGAATGAGTGGTATGTGAGCGAAATAGAATTTATTCACTTGCAGCACCACATCGATACTAATTGGAAACAAACACATACAAAAAAAAATAATTCAGTGCTGCAAGTAGGGACAATGTAGCCAGAGGCTGTCTTCCTCGGCATTTATAGGAAAATGTATGTAAGACATTTGTAGCAATTTCGAGTGGTTTGGGGAAACTTGTGCGTATCTGAACATGCTGGTATTTCCCTGTATTTATCGCTGATTGGATTAAGTAATGAAAGCGGTATCTGTTGACGAACGCCACAGATTGCAGTGGGACATAGTGACAAGGTAAAGTGTTTATTTTGAATAAGAGCCATCGAACATGCGGGTCTTAATGAGGTAAATGTTGCTGGTCCCAATGCCGAAAACTGAGGTTGTAATTAAGGTATCTGAATTATGGTGTGGGTTGGAGTGTTATGAGTGTGGGTGCGAGCAGATAACGTGTGCACGTGTATGCCTAATTATGCTCATTTATGTAAATGGCGGTCCAATAATTATCTTTGTGAATGTGGGGGCAAAAGTTTAACGCACTTCAATAATTGACACAATACCGGCGTGAAACGGTTCAGTGTATACTAACTTTATAACAGTCATTTGGATTGAATGTTCCCCGAGTATTAAGATGGCAAAATCCAAGAGCGTGTTCCGTGAACGATCAACAAGAAAGTTGCTATCAACTCTGCATAGACCATGACATGTACATTGACTTGCTTCAACAAATATAAATGACGAGTTTCTTCACTCGGGAAAAGTGTCAATTCATACAATGAATGGTCTTGGGTATAGTCTGTCTAGATAATGGTGTTGATAAGCTTGTCCCGAGATAATGAATAGATTAGCATATCTCCACTTGTATCGATGATAGCTTAATGTTGGTTATGAAGGTTCACTGAGGCATTGACTGTCCACATAGAGAGCAAGAACGTCCAAATCATAGTGATCAAAATTAAACGGCGTTATAACTCATATAAGCTTCGTTATCCACGCAGCTCAAGATGATAGGTTTGTCCTGCTTACCACGATAGATATGTTCTTTGTTGGCCAACAAATTTCCTTGTGACACGTAGAGCGCGTTGCTTTTTTTCACATTGCTTTGGTTATTTGACTGTGCTTTGATCAGTAGCAATGTAGCATTAGATCCATCCGATTCAACTAATAGCGTTCTGGACAGAAGAGGTCAGCATGATTTATCCCTTATCCCTGACGACAGATTGGTTCACATTACGCTTCTTCATTGATTGGCTTTGTGGCAAATGCCTTCCATTATTAGAAGCGATAGTCGATTCTAAGATCCCCTTCAGTGAAACTTTCTGAAGTTTAGGGTATGCCAAACCTACTTCCCATTTCACCTGTCAAATCGAATGATTCGGGAACAAGAGTGGTGTAATGATTTAAATTGCTTATTATGAGGGAGATAGGTGTAACATCAGAAATATGTCAATGTCACTCTGGAAATTAATGTAAGGCTGTACATGCAACTCAAACTGCTGTTGAGTAAAACACTCAACCAATTTCTTCCCCCTCTTGTACGAAAAATTGTAAATACTGAATATGTTGACCTGTACAGGATCAGAATTTGAGCAAAGAATACGATTTCTACTTTAGGAATGGCATGACCAAATATTTGCTACATGTTGCATATCAATGTTGCTGGGATTAGATATTGGAATACCAGGACCAACTACCAATATAATGTTCGATTTTCATCAGACATGAGCTATAGTACATGGAAGTTAACCCGATGCTGGTCGGAGCATTCCTTCTTGTAACCATAGCTTCTGTCATTTTCGGATGGTATCATTAAGCCAATCACTGAAAGTTATACCGCGTAACTGCGATACGCTATTACTCCTTCCAATCCATAATATTCCAATGAGCCCAAGTATACCACGTATGGACTTTAAATCTGAGTTTAATGCTGAATGCTGAGTTGTATACCGTGTGTATTACGTGGTTTATTTGCAGTGAGGGTAGTTGATACGCCGTGGTATCCTAAAGGTTAAGGATGTAGATATCAATGAATAGATCTATTGTTACGTAATTTAGGAGTTAATTCCCTTTCAACTCTTGTGAACGAATACTAGGTCGTGCCGGTGGATGAATATGACTACACCTTTTTTACTTTTTGTTTGCTTAGAATTATGGTCTCTATGGTTTTGCCGATTATTTATAAGATGCTTATAATCTACCCATATATGTTTCATTAATATAGATATCTATGCCAGATGTGAGCTTGGGAACCTATCAGAGACCACTGCCTGAATTGACCATAACTAAAGTGGGTGTGCACTTTGCACAAATGGATTGCCTTGACACAGTCGGTTTGTTTGCTGGTATTGAGAGACATTATATGATGAAGTATTGTTCAATTTTGTACCACAACCATACCGCATTTTTGGAACATGGTCCGATTTTAATCAAATGATCAATTAAATGATTCTAAAAACTCACACAATATGCAGGTCACATAATTATAAACAAATGTGAAGCAATGGCAGAAATATGCAGTGATCCAAACATTGTTCCTCATTGTTCACTTCTGAATTAATGATAGTCTGTAATGTGTCAATTATATTAATTTTACAATGAATTTTGTAAAATGCATGTGCTTTTGTTTATTAGATACTGAACCAGTTGCCTTAGCAAGTACCAGCCAAGCCACAAGTCAGCCTGTGACAACAAACCCTGTAGACCCCAGACTTCAAGATGCCAACGAAAACAACTTGATTTCTAGTGACTCGGAGTCAATCAGAATGTCTCAAGCAGAACATGCATCAAAGATACAAGTGAGTATTTTTCATTCCTCTGTGGTCTTTTTACTAATAACCCAAACAAAGGCTTCTTTGCATTATAAATGACTTCCAGTTAAGTGACCTTCATATAAAAGTCACTACCTACTGCATGGTCTATAAAGGCTTGTGCTATATTACGAATGTCATTAAAAGACTGCTATAACTAGAAGCTAATAGAGAAATATGAAAAAAATATATCAATGCACATGCAGATCACTTCTTATGGGATACAAGGCAGACCCAAGCTCTAACACTTGCCTTAAGAAGTTATATTCAGCTCCTTAGTCCAAGGAAAATACTCCCAGGTATAGAATATATTGTATTAATCAGGATAGATTTGACAGAAAGATCATTCCTAGTATATCTTATATGGTAGTTGTCATATTTTATATACAATTGTTGCACAATGGTGGTGTAGGCTGAATTGTTATTAAAGCTTGTAGATTAGCCATGCACTGCCATGTGATGTTTCATGTTTATCTGATGCTTTATCAATAAGTTATATCGTTTATTCTCTGCGGAGTGTGTGCATAATTGGGGCTAAACCTCGCTTGCAAAATCGAAGTTCACTTAGCAACGGAGCGGACAGGCCTCGGACAGGCTGTGGAAGGGATGTGGGATGCTAGTGAACTATGTTCACGTTTTCTCAATGGTAAGAAAGCCGACCCCTGTCAAGTTCATATTAAGACTCTCGGCCCATATTGTGCGTTCCATCCAACAAGTTCCTATACGACTTCCAGTTTCACAGTGTGCGTATCTCGGTGTAGATATATCTATTCATGCGCTGGGCCCGGAACTCGAATGCGCCAGACATTTAGAGCATTTGCTCCTCCATGTTTGAATTACTTTGGATGGTACTTCTTTAGATTTGAAATGAATGAATCGTTGTTAATTACACATCATCGCCCCTTAACTGCACGTTTATTATATCGCTTATTACCAATTTCAAATTAAGATTCCCCGTCATAAAGACAGGGATGAAAGACATATCCCATAGCATAGATGCAAACATTTAATTCCCGTCACAACAAGCTCACCACACTGTCGTATAATAGTTGGTTTTTGTTGTGTCCCAAAGCGTTTGGGTTTTTGTTATGTGCCAAAATAGTAGGTTTTTAGCTATGTCCCGAAATAGTTGGTGTCCCTTATATCCGAACTATTTTGGAACACCCATAATATATATATATATATATATATATATATATATATATATATATATATATATATATATATATATATATATATATATATATATATATATATATATATATATATATATATATATACATATATATATATATATATATATATATATATATATGTTTGTGTGTGTGTGTGTGTGTGTGTGTGTGTGTGTGTGTGTGTGTTGTTTGTATGTGTGAATGTGTGTGTGTGTGTGTGTGTGTGTGTGTGTGTGTGTGTGTGTGTGTGTATGATGCAAATTATCTGAAACGCTGTATAAATAGCCGAAGCATTTTTACTACATTTGACAATCTGTTTGATTTCATGCCAGGCCACTATACGGATTAATGTATTTACACCGCTAAGTGCATCATACAATGCGATAAAGATCTTGTTCACTTGCTTCATAGATGCGCCAGGCGCGTTTGGGAAGGTCATACGCTGGTTGCTGTTTAAAAGCTCGTTAAACGTTGCACGCCAATGAATTTAGTCGAATTTGTTGTCTGAAACAGTTGTGTAAAGTTGGATAGCGCAGTGTCTCGTTATTCTTCTATGTCATATGGCCTACGACAAGATGACATTTTATCCCCTAATTTATTTAATGTGTATGTAGAGAATATTTCCAAGTATTTGGTTGAAATCATGAAATGAAATGGCCAATTATTCAAGATATTTGCATAAATCATGTTTTCTATGCAGTCGATTAATGTTTGATATCGCTTAATTCCAACGGGTTGCAGAAACTAATTGACATCTGTTCTCACTATGGAACACTTCATGGCATAATGTTCAATGTCCCATGGTATCATTGAGTGGTATGCAATTGCAGTTTGTTGAAAGATGCAAATATTTAGTATTTAGGTTCAATGCAAATTTCAACGAAGATAATGATATGTTGAGGCATATAAGGCCATACGCAAAATGTTTCCCATTATACGAATAACTGTCGATATATATATTTATATGTTAATTTTACACAGCAGTCGTTTTATGAAGTCAGGATTGCTTGCGATAACATGTACCGAAAAGAGCCACAGCAAGCAAAATGTTCGCTTAAAACAATATCTTAGTGCTTCAAGCATGTATAAGAAAATCCACTAATGCGTTGACAAGAAAAATAGAATTCTCCAAATCCTTGTTGATCCAATTTTTGAATGAAAGTTACACAGTTGGCTCTTGTATTGCGTCTTATGGGTAACATTATAACAAAAAAACCTGTGTTCATGAGTTATATACCATGGGGCTGGTGCCTGAAATAAACAGGTATTGAAAAAGGCACGCCAAAGAAATCGCTCAGATACAATCAAAGTCCTTCCCGACCGGACATCAATGGAGAAAACGATTCGGAAAAGGGCTCTTCCTCAGGTGAAAGAAGACTGACAACAAGGCCAAAAAACAGGAGCAACACACGATATGCGGCTGCTGATAGATTGCCGCATAGGCTGCCATCAAATCGGTATCAATTTATAAGTAATGGGTTCTTTGGAAACTTCCCTGAACACGCGTCTCTGTACGTAGAGGACTCAACTGTGAGCATATCCTACTCTTCTATTATAATTAACACCGCTCTATGGTTAAGTTATTTTTTGCCCATACTGTTACAGCAAGATATTGCAGATAGGATATTCTTGTTCTCTGCTTTCTTACTACTAAATGAAAACATAACGCTTTATATGTCAGAGCCAGACAATGATAATTTTGACTGGTGTATAGAATATTCTTGAATACTAAGTTCTTGTACCCGACATTGTTGAATTGCTGTACCTAGGCCCCATGAGCACCCTTGTGTTACCCGTTTAAGTATTAAACGGGTTCGGGATCATATATATCAATCGGTGACATCTCTGCTTGCAAGACTGGGGATGACGCCAACCCAGACTTGTCCTCCATCTAAAACTCTTATGATTTCACTGACGATCTTTATGACTCTCCAATCAATAGCCGCAACAATACGTGTAAATACTAAGAGCCTAAAGGTTTTCAGGAACTCATCAATAATTATATAAATTACTTACCTTATACATCCATTTTGACTGTCGCGAATTATCTGCCAATTGGGAGAACTTTAAAGAATTAATATATGGTCTCCATGGTTCACATTTGCATTTGAATTTTTTGCATTAACGGAATCGTATAAAAGCAAGAATAATAATAGATTAATGCTTCTGGGATACCATAGCCTCATATCCTGCAATCGCACAGATGATTGTAGAGGACGAGTAGGTTTGTTTATATATGATAACATTAATTTTAGAATTCGGGAAGATTTGTCGATATTGATTCCACATGTCATCGAAACGGTCTTTGTAGAATATAAAACTACCTTCAAAACAAAAGTTATACTCGGCTTGATATATTGACCAAACTCGACCCTCAAAGCCGACTTTGATGGATTCGCCAAAACATCCTTGAACTTATGGAAAAAGTAATGCTGAACACAAAACATGTTTGATAATGGGTGACTAGAACATCCATTTACATAAATACCGGACTCACGGTAAAACCAATGACTTGGTGAACAATGTCTTTGCCAATGGCTTTGAACCAACAATAACTAAACCAACACGGGTAACCGACACATATATTCAAATGACTTATCAACCTAGTATAAGTCAGGAATAATCATCACCAACTTAGCTGCGCACTTTGGAACCACCCCTCCCCCCCCAAAAAAAAAAATATAAATAAATGAATGGGCAGAATTTTTACTCCGGGAGGAATAAATACGTTGAAGAATTACTTGGCAAACATTATTTTTCCAGAGTTTATCCACACAAATGTCCTTCACAAGCATATGATCATTTCATGCAAGAATATAAATCCGTTTACGATCAAGCCATCCAGTAAAACATAAAACAACGAGAAATACAAAAGTCATTCGTGAACCCTGGATGACCCCTGGCTTAATCAAATCATCCCGACGTAAAAATAAACTTTACAAATGGATGAGAATCAAACCCGACATTCATAACACAAACAAATATAAACAATACAATAACACGTATAACCAAATTAAACGGCAGTAAAAGAGAGACTACTATGTCAAATTGATTTATGAACATAAATCTAATATGCAAAAAACATGAACCGTACTAAAAACAAGCAATGCCACGAACGTACCCCAGTTTATGAAACCATTAATCATCGATGAACTTAACAAAAACGATAAATCAACGATTGCTGATCAGTTTGACAAATACTTTTGTAAACATAAACATAATAAATTACCGGATACTAAGAAACACTTCTTCCTCCAACACGCCGAGACGAACGTCCTGGTCGAGGCCTGATTGTACCTAGTCCTGTCAGTGTATGGCCACGGGGATGGGAGTGTGATGGACAGTCAGTGTCGGAATCTCGTCCAGCATAAGACGTAGTGCCGGGCCAGTCAGGGGCCAGTGTGGGGACATATTGAATGTGCTCTGAGCGTACATTCTGAGTAAGTGTTTCTGTTGTGTTTCTCTGCTAGCCTCGGTCGCCGGCTTTGGCAGTGTGGTCGGCTTGGTTTGCGGATCCGCACGTCCGGAGCAGTCACCCAATTCTGAGGTCGCCAGTTTCACCTCCCCGAATGGTGGAAAATTGTCTGAGATCAGAACCAAGTCCTCGCAGGCTGCGCGGTAGATGAATACGCGGTCCGAAATGTCCACTACATTTCACCAACGAATCTGACCACCTTGGCTATGAGAATACGAATTCTCTTCTTGTTCGCAGCCTTCACAGTCATGGGTACGGGTATGAGGTCATCAGTACTCAACCCATTTTGTTGGACGACTGTAATGTCGATCTGGCACCCAGTGTCAGCCATAGCGGGCAGGGATACTGCGCGGGTGCGTTTCAGGAGGTCTAAACCCAGCTGTTGTAATCTTCACGCTCGTTGGTGAGAGTGAGGTTGACGTACGGCTGCAGGCTGGACACACGTTTTATCCACTTATCGCACACATCAGAGTACAGATGGTGAAGTGAGGAAGTGTGCGTAACTCGTCGTTTACGTTGGCCATGGTGACCGTGCATAGCTCGACGAAGGCTGCCGTCTGCTCGTTGTAAGATAATTTTGGGATAAAAAAGCGGGTCCTATATCTGAGCGCGAGTTATGCAGATTCTCGAGTAATCACGACGCAAGTTATCAGGGTAGACCTGTAGTGTGACCCACTGCCGATATCCTAGAATACCATGGGCGAGAGTTGAAAGCGTGTTACGTCATGCGGGTTAATATTTTCAATTGTAAAGTTAGCATTTGTATTGCCCATGGCCTGATTAGCCGGGAGTAATCGATGATGGTCAGCTTGTTTACTTGGTTATCCAATAAGCTGATCCTTTAGGATGGAGTCTAGTGGTACGTAGAAGCTTGCATTGCGCACCTAGGGTTGATTATGGTGGTGACTTGGATGATGAAGCCGCCAATCTTGCAGAGGTTGGTCTGGATTTTGATGATATTGTGTCATGCTTGAACAAACTGGATGGTTCAAGGGTTGACAGATTGTAAAGAGCTTATTTGGACCACGAGGTAAGAGTTGAGTAGTTTTCATCGGTTAAAAGAGATTTGTGTAGGGTCCTGAATGAATTCGACTCTCTTCGCAATATGAACTTCAGAAGTTTATAATCATGTTGTTTCCGCTGCACATGATGGCTATTAGTACTTAGGCTCTGGCTCTGGTGGTAGGGACACAGCTATGCTTCTTTGTCCAACTCTTCTAGACAAAGGTAGCGTACAAGGGGTAGGGGTGAATACAAGGCTGCATTATGGTTAAACTCACAGAAAAAGCAACCATAGAACTATGGTATCTTTAAATATGTTTGTTCATCATTATGATGTACCAAACACGGTCAAACGTTCAAAAAAGAGAAGATTTGTCTCTGCAAAACACCGCGTGTCATCGATGTAAAGGCCTACGGTCTATCACCCATGCTGTAGACCCGTTCAACTTCAGACTATCATATGACGCAAAACTCATCCCGACGAGGAGGATATAGATTAAGACCAGAACTATATCAGATCGCGGACTGACCGCAGAACGAAGTACGTACCTTGATCGAGGTACGCACCTCGTTCCCAGTACGGCGCACCTCGATTGAGGTACGCATGATAGTCGTGCCACCGCCCTCTGCTGTTTTGCATTTTATGACATTATTTTCTGAAATGTGATTGGCTTTGAACGATTTAATTATGCAAATTTATTATGGCCTACATTTGGAACCAAATCTGTTGTTGTGAGCGATATCGGGCGTTCACTAGAAGAGTTTTCACTTCCATTATTCGACAGCGACTGCTTTTTTGACGTTCATGATTAAAATTTTGTACACACACCAGCATGGCAGAGGTAAGGTCTATGTTTTCTCATTTACATGTATATCATCTTTTGATACATTATATGTTATTCAAAATTCTATGGCATATTATTGAGCTATCGCTTATAATATAACACCCCTGTTGAATGATTTTTCTAAAACAATGGCGTAGTGATGTGATCGTACTTAAATCGAAGTATGGTGTGCTTCCTTTTAAATTGTTGCCATATTCTGACAGTAGATCGTATGCAGATAAAGGAATGACACTTATGAATCATACGACCGAATCGCAGGTCGAATACCCAGTGGGCACAACATGTGGAATCCACGTGGAAAATACGTGGAGAAACTGGTGTAATTCACGTAGATAATACGCGTGAAAGGCAAGTTGAATTCACGTGGATATGGACACGTGGAAAACACGTGTGCTCTTTCACTTAAATTCAACGATACAAAATATCTGTATTCAGGTGGTTTTTAATTCCTCTTTAGTCAATTTTTTCTTTTTTAATATATTTCACAAGATCATTGAACCAAGTACATTTATTCCTCAGAAATATACAACTATAAGTGCTACATGATCACAAATAGCAATATTAAACATGTTTTAAACATTACGAGCAAATGTCAACATACAAAGGCAACAAATTAGTGGAAAAAGGCAGGTTTGTTCATGAAACACATTAAACCGGTCACTACATGCATGAGCATTATGAATATACACAGATATAACATGATTTACTTTCACCCTAATAAAATGCAAATTATAAAATGTACTTAAAAGGCCACTGAAATGCAAAACCGAATTTTTGTTATCGCATTTTGATGATAATTTTTAAGTGACTTTCTGGGTGACGTCACCTAATTGACACAAATCAGTCAAATTCGTCTGGGTAAATGGCTTTCATCAGTAAACCACCAAACGAAAGTGAGTGAATGAGTTTGATGACTTCATACAGGAAAGTGCGAGTTTGATCGGTAATATCTCGGCAACCAGTTATGACATCTCAGTCATACTGTTGTCAAAATGTCACAAAATCATCTTCATAATTAGATGACAGCATAAATTTGAATTTTGCATGTAAGTGGCTCTTTAAGTAAACGATCTAGTAAAATCTATGAAAAATATGTGTGAGTAAATCAACAATCATTACCAATAGGCAATATTTAAAATTCTCTTGGGTGCATTCCTTAGTCGGTTGGCTAGAACTACATTAACAGCAGCCTCGGTGAACCCATGACTCTTCACTACACTTTCTGCACAGTACAAAGAGGACAATATAAGCTATCTAATTTCATACATCGTACAACTGACTTTCATTATTTATTGTGTATCATTAAAATCAAAAACTATCCTGGACTTCCAAGTAATTAGCCAATGGTGAACCAACCGACATTTAATTTGCAGAGTGCCATTTTCTCAAAGCTGGCTTTGTCACCTGACCCGTTCATGTTAAGCTTGCACTGCAGGGAATTAGGGATTAATCTGCAAGCAATATGTCTGAATGAATACAATTGGTGCATGAAAATTTCTTAAACATTGCCAATTCAGACAAAATGCATAAGTGCAAGTTGTTTGGATCATGGATTTACATCATATACATATACATAGAGAATCTCACCTGCTTGTCAAATCATTCATCATATCCAGGACAATGCACAATGATTTTCATACACTTCTGAAACTGACACAAAAATGTGACATTTGGAAAATATTTCATTGCTGTTTATTAGATCTAATGCCCACTCCTCCTTAAAAAAACTGCAATTTTACATACCTACAAATTCTTTCTCTAGTTGTCCATAAACTGCTCATTTAAATGTTGAAGTTCCTCAGTGCTGTTCATCTGAACAGCTTCAGGAAGCATTTTGCCACTATCGGCCAGCTCTCTCCTCTCCTGCCTGTTTCAGTATATCCCTGATTTGCAGAGGCAGGAGAGACAGCGCTCCTGAAAACCTGTGCACAAACAAATTATGCAGTGTTCAATTACTATGCTGTTGACTACAAACTCATAAATAATACCTTTCTCAATAGCAGCATTAAAACAGAGAAAATAGTTAAAGAAAATATTCACAAATGTGCACTTATGTTAAAGGAAAACCATCATTGCTCAACCGACGACTGCTAGAATGAGTGACAGATGAGCCATGACTGTGGGACTGAGTGACAAATGAGCGATGACGACCGCGTGGAACGGATTGACAGATGAACGATGACTGTGAGATGGACTGACAGATGAACGATGACTGTGAGATGGAGGAACAGTCAACAGATGAACCATGGCGTGTGTATAAGATGGTTGTGGTGTATTCAGGAGCAAGCCTCCAAAAAACCACGAGGCGTGCCTACAGCCTTTCCCCTGCAACTAACTAGCTGCAACGGCTGGCACTTTGCTGAGAGCGATAATACAGGTTTCATGCACCAATGAGGATAAAATCATAAACCATGAAGACATTATATACGGCAAGCAGTTTTTGTACAGCTACTTGAGTAAACTTATTTTCATTGAAATAATAACATTTGAATATGACTCACTTGTAAACTTAGAAACTGTCAAAAATATAGCAAATGAATTCTCACCTTTCCAAAACTGCAGCAAATCGCGCAAATCAGCGGTTAGCGGTTAACCCCCGGTGGGGTGTCCACCACAGACCAGCAGGTCACGGGTTCGAACCTCGCCTACGTTTGGAGAGTATCTCACCTGAATTTCGACTCATTATTCCAGTAGACCCCTGTCACGATAGTAACTAAGCAGTTGAAAGCCAAAAACCGTCATCATCCCCAGAGCTCATAGATCGATAGCACCAAAAGTTGTGAAACCCACTATATCTTGGCATATCTAGCAAGCCTAGCTGGGGCTGTCAGGTTAACACATGGCCATATTTCTGGTATAAACTGAAAAAAAGAATATTTAAATAATTATTTACAAATGGGTCCTAAAATACACGTCTTTTCCACGTGTTTTTGACACGTCAATTCCACGTGATTAATACGTGAAAACACGTGGATCCACCAATTCACCAAAAATCCACATGATTTCCACGTGGATTCCACGTGTTGTGCCCACTGGGTATAGACTTTCCTGGTGGTGTTCTTATATAAAATAATTTGTTTTAGAAATTTGAAACCTCGTACTCATGAAGTGACATAGCCCCAATCTGATGGTAGAATACATATAAATCAACAAAACGTCTTGCACGGCTTGAAGTAACAATGTCAGTTATTCCAACCAAATATGATTTACTCTGTTAATAGAGGGTGATATAAAAAATCTCACAAGAATTGCTGGTTTGTGTTGTGTACTTAAACATTGATTATAATATTTAATGTTATGTATTTCACTAGACAGTGTCTGAATTACTTTGGTTTTTTTTCCAGAATTGAACAGCTATTGGCCATGCCATTTTCAAAACGGTGTGCTTCTGAAAGCCTACATTCACAATGAGGTATTTGGAAACTGGAAACCTGGTGTCAAAGAAAAACTGTTGGATTCGGTTGGGAAATAGAATCTGTCCATTACACAAAAACTGCTCCTAAGTTCTGTCAATCATGCATTGACAAAGTGAATAAATCTATCCAGACTTGAACATGCCTTCAGCCGTTAGTGATGAGTCCGTGCAGCCGCCTTCCAAGCCGCTGAAAGTTGGTTTAAACTCTCTCAATGAAGAAGCTATTCCTGTGAGGGGTGTAGCAGGTCTCGCTTGAACAATAAACCCATCTTTTATTGTTTTCGTCTATATACTCAACCAGAATATAGCCCTTACACCGCTGAACAAGTTCATAAGACTTTGTACATATTATCCTCTTCATCTCGTTTCTCCTATCGCGGCATTCAGTACCATCAGATATGTATGCAATAGGTATTTTACCTGTGTGGTGTTTCCACTTTGGATCTCTGAAAGTTAAAATAATTGTTTTCAATACATTCCATTCCAAACAACAGAGACACAGAGAGAATATTTTATTCTGGATTCCATTTTCATGAAAACATAGGTACGGGCGAATTGTAAACGTTATCGCATAAGTCCTTATCTTTCCTCCTTGGAAGGGAAGAGGCTGTCCCAATTAAATCCACCGCGGATAAGGTCAGGTAACCAGCGCTTCTTTGTCTTTTGGAATTAGATTTCAACGACATCACGTCGATTTGCTCTCTGTTCCAAACCCCTCCCCGCATTTCTGTTTTCAATGCCATCCCACCTTTTGAACATGCTTTCCTCTAGTTTTGTCATTCAACACTGGCTGTTGTAATATCTATGTCTTTACATGTATAGGTATATCAATTAATCCTATCTGTGTCATGACCTATTAAAGTAGTTTTATCCTGCGTTGTGTAAACTGTCCTAGATATATCATAGTTATGTATCACACTTATTGTATCAACATCATACGTATACCTTTAGCTGTCAAACAGTCATAACTTTACTATACTTGTTATCATTATCTGTCTCATTGTAATACTGGTAATTGATTTGTATTGTACCTGCACTCGGGGATTCGGTATCCTATTATGTAATACCGAATATTTTACGTGTGTGATTTTGAACACAATTTGTTACTTGAGAATTATTTCTAAAATAAAATTAACTCAAACATTGCTGTTCCTCCACTCCTACGCAAATTATGGATCTGCATGATATATTGTTAAAGGTATATGATTTGGCCGATAAAAACTCAATTATTAGCAGCATGTAGGATAAACACCATCATAAAGTTTACAGGTGAGGAATATTCTTATGACTACTGTCCACATTGCTTTGGAAGTATTTGTAATAAAGCATAGTAAATTTCAATACAACCTGATCGGTGACCCGTGATTTTGTTAACAATCCATTCCATATCTGGTAAACCTTAAGTATGCTAAAATGATAATGTTCATTACATATGCAAAGCCTTAAATAATAATGTGATAAAAGATGAGTATTTATGTTCCTCGGGTTAGCCTGAAAATGGATAGCTTCCAATCAGGAATACACACAGAAAATGTTAGTATCTGCCAAGAACTCACAAACAGTGGTTAATCCATTTTACACTATAACTGGTGAGCGTAAAAAAGGCTGCTCAGCCCTATATCGGGCACGCAGGGATCGTTTTGTTAATTTTTTACCACTTTTTACGCAGTTATAAATAATGCCATTCTGTCATACCAGCCTAATGAGGTTCATCTCAAGAAGAACGAAGACCTTGTAGATAAGCATATCTTGGTCCTCTCAGTCGAAACGAAACCATTCACCGGAAACAAACTCCTGTTGAAAAATGGCTCACATACATGACTCATTAAGAATGGACGTGTCCATTATGCTTCATAGAATGTTTTTTGTATGTTATATGCAGCATTGATTGATTTGACGAGCTAATGGGTCAATAAATGGTGAAAATTATTTGATTTTAATGTTCCATGGATGATTGCCTGAAAGGGAGAATCGAGTGGTTTGAGGGATTTATTAAAAATGTGATACGGTCTAATTATTACTTTGGTAACCATGTGTGTTTGCTGATTACCCAGGCGCTGGTACATCCTCAACTGAATTGTCTTATTACTTTGGTAAGGGTATATGTTTGCTGATTACCCAGGCGTTGGTACATGTTCAGTTGAATTGTCTTATTACTTTGGTAACGGTGTATGTTTATTGATTACCCAGGCGCTGGTACATGTTCAGTTGAATTGTCTTATTACTTTGGTAACGGTGTATGTTTGCTGATTACCCAGGCGCTGGTACATGCTCGGCTGTTTTGTCTTTGTTTTATTCTATTGTTATCGATAATGTATGTTCTATACACACAGTTTGAACGCCGTTTTAGAATTATCACAATCGTTTGAATGGACGGTAGAATTATTTCTGAGGAAACCTTCGACCATCTCAGCTGTTCGAGAAAACGTTAAGTCAACGTTATGGCGTATATTCCGTAATGTGAATACAGTGTGAGTCAAACAACTGCTATCTCTTGCATGCGCTGTCGCCTATAGCGATGTGTTAAATGCACATGTTTAAAAAGAAGCTCCATGTTGATACTTTTTTGAAAAAAGTTCCATGAATATATTGAACCATAGTCTCGTTGTATTACACAGATATTGATCGACTTGATTATCTCTGACGCAATCAGAGCGTGATCAATCCGATATTATGCGGTTGTGCTTTTTATCTTGAGTGACGTATAAACCCGATGTAAATGATATTGCAGTAATCAGACAGATATTTTCTTCTTGATGACTATGGTTAAGACACCAGTGTACTATCATCCGCAGTAATGGTTTCATACTTCTTTGAAGCAGGTGACCTGAGAGATAAAAACACCAAACCACCCATACATCAATAATCAAATATTACATTCCAACATCAACGCTGCACACAATGCTGGATGTGTAAATTGCATGTTATGCAACAGAATAACATTTATGCCAGGCACGTGGCGAGTTCAATATCTGTCAGTATTGGTTAAAGCTGTGAGATGTAGATAAGTAGGTAGCGAATTCAGTACCTGCCAGAATTGGTGAAGGCCGTGAGAAGTGGACATGATAGCGAATATGATACATGCCAGGACTGGTGAAAGCTGTGAGACATGGACATGTACATCGATAATTCAATACCTGCCAGGATTAGTGAATGCTGTGAGACATAGATATGTACGTAGCGAAATCCCTACATGCCAGCACTGGTGAAAACGGTGAGACATATAGATAGCAAATTCAATACCTGCCAGAATCGATGAAAGCTGCTAGATATAGACATGTACAGAGCGAATTTCAAACCTGCTTGGATTGGTGAAAGCTGTGTGACATGTAGATATCGAATTCAATACCTGCTAGGATTAGTGAACGCTGTGAGACGTAGACATGTACATAGCAAATTCAACACCTGCCCGGATTGGTAAAAGCTGTAAGACAAAGACGTATAGATAGCGAATTCAGTACCTGCCAGGATTGGGGAACCAATAAGGAACCATGGAAATATCTATTCATGTTGATATATCTTACGATCCCATGGGTATTTAATTTGTTACCCCAGGACAATATATTGATTCCAATATGGCAACAGCTAGTTAGCCTCTCTCTAGTCGAACTCACGGCTGTACTTCTTACTTCGTTGTTCAATTGCGATGACATTTTCGCGCAGTTTTTAATCAAAGATGCTGGTGACATGGGTCAATAGACAGTCAGGCTATGGAGAGCGTTCACAATTCTCCGTTGTACACATAGTGGCTCCCTGGTGACTGTGTTATTATGTGTTGTTAAATAGGTACCATGCCTATTCAACAAGTGTGGTCCATATGATGTTGAATATCAACCTTGTGCTTAAAGTTTGATCAATAAGCTCATAAGCGGCAAGTTTATCAGCCAGCGCACCTAAGTTCTCAAATGGAACACTTAGCTAAAATGTGCAATTATAATAACGCCTCTGATTGCTAAACTCGTCCTCCATTGTGTGATAGAAATAGAAAATTTGCTTTATTCCCCCAAGTTAAGTCCATTTATATATATATATATATATATATATATATATATATATAGATATATATATATATAGATATATATATATATATATATATATATAGAAATATATATATATATATATGTATTTATATAGATATATATATAGATATATATATATATATATATATATGTATATACATACATATATCTCTATAATTATGTATTTGTATATATATATGTATATATATATATTTATATATATTCTATATATGTAAGTATATATAAATATATTTTATATATATTTATATATATATATATCAATACATATATATATATATTTAAACATGCATATATATATACACACACAGATATATATATAAATATATATATTTATGTATATATCTATATATATATATATATATATATTTGTATATTATATATATACACATGTATTTTTATATACATATATATTTATATGTATATATATATAAACACACACTATGTATATATATATATTTTTTTCGTGTATATATAAATATGTATCCAAATATATATATATCTATAGATATATATATATATGAATATGAATATCAATTTAAATATATATATACATGCTTATATACATACATTTATATATATATGTATGTATAAATATATACGTATATACATATATATATATACATATACATATATAGGGAGTATATATATATATATACATATATATACATATTATATATATATGCATATATTTATAGAGAGATATATAAATACATATATATATAATATGGATCTATATGATAGATAGATATGGATATATATTTATACATAGATACAGAGAGATTTATATATATTTATATATATATAAAGATATAGGGATGTTTAGAGAAAGAGAGAGGGAGGGGGAGAGATCTCTAGATCTCTAGATACTCTCTCTATCTATATAAATATATATATCTCTCTCTCAGATATATATATATATCTCTCTATATATAGATATCTATATATATATCTATATATATATATATATATATATATATATATATATATATATATATATATATATATATTTGTGAAATATAACTATATATGTATCTACTAGGATGCCTACTGGGAGGATTGTCATTTCTGCAATGTCGACACGTTGGTTACAGGTTGAACGTGAAACATCCACTAGATAGCATTTTAACTCTCTTGGGGTATATCATATAGTTTACAATCGAGCGACCGTATCTGAAAGCACGTGACGTCAACAGTGGCCTAATTCATTTCAGCGTTGTCTATACTGTAAGGTGCTTGTTAATTTGCCCTTGTTGCTGCTCAGAATTACATTTAATGATATTCCCGAGACGTTTCATGCGCACAAACAACGCCACATGTTTCAACTGATTGTTTATTTTTGATTTTTTAGAGAAGCTGTTTCCATGCCTAACCAATAACGGACGTCCAGCCACCAGCTCTTCACCACAGCCCAGCCCATCCTCACCTGGAGAAGACCTTTGATTGTTCTATTTACAGCATCTTGTCTTCAACATAGCGTCCTCCATTACCAGCAGCGGACCTATACAAAGTACATTTTCTTATCTTATTTTCAACGTCGACAAGCTTATTATCACCAACAAGACAACGGTTCGTTCTATTTAAGCCGATTAAGCTCACACAATGATCACCATGGTTTTTATGTCACACGTTCTGTTTGCAGCCTCCATTGCAACTTTCGGTACACTTGAAGATGATATTACGGCATTTGTGTTCAATACCCCTGCAGCAGTAAGTATGAGGTCAAGTATAACGCTTTTGCAAAGTGAAGAAGAAACAAGATGTTCCATTCAACATAAGTTCACAGACTGGACTGAAAGTTCGGGTCTATAATGTAGGTTCACACTGACCCAATGAATTACAGGAACATATGGTAGGCATCGAGCGATTACTTTGCGATGCGCGATTGCGTTTGCGCTGGACTGACAAGCCATCCATAACAATCACTGTGCCCGTACCTGTGGTGACGTTTCTGATGACTATGCTAGCTGGTTGTTGGGGAGTAAAGGTGACCTGTATCGACTCTCGACACGCAGGTTGTGGGTTTGACAACTAGGTGCGAAAACCCGACTGGTTTCTTGTGATGATTATTGAACATGACGGTTCTATCCCTGAAAGAGGATGCACCCGACCCGGTGGCTCAATGATATCGTGCTCGGGCATTCTTCCCAGCGGCATGGCTTTCACCTCACGTTCACACGATTCGCGTTCAACCTATCTACAGCTGCCGTATATACTACTGATGCTATCTACAGCTGTCGTATATACTACTGACACTATCTACAGCTGTAGTTTATACTACTGATACTATCTACAGCTGTCATATATAGTACTGATACTATCTACAGCTGTCGTATATACTACTGATAAGTAGTAATCGCATCACGTTAATGTTTTTCCCAAGGATGTTAACAGGACGTCGATGCTGTAAGCCGCTGCTGAATTTGCATTCGTCGCAGCGCACAATTAACATTTGACACTTATCATTCACACGAACCCCGCAGCCTGTTACAAGTAGAGATGGTTCTATATAGATAGATAGGACCAAGCTGCCATGCCTAATCAAGACCAGACATGAAGTCACTAGATCTTCACCAAAGCTGTTGCAAGTAGGGATGGTTCTTAATAGATCGATAGGACAGAGCTGCCATGCCTAATCAATACAAGACATCGAGTCACTAGCTTAGCAGGAGGATCTATGATAGGCGGGCACAGCGTTGTTTTACTGCGTGACAACAGTTATAAATGGTAATGGTCTCGAAGTCAGGAAATACGCAAGCAAACCTTGGACAATAAGGCATATCAAACAACCTCACAATACTTGTTACTTTCCATACCGGGCCAGTTACTTTCCATACCGTATAAAGTTTAGTATCCCCACCACATTGCGTCATCCTTACCAAAAAAAACCGCCCTTTGCAGGTGTTACGTGAACTTTATTGGTTAAAGTGCTGGATTGGGCGGTACCATGAACACCCGGTGCCCGCCTGAGAGCTAGGACGCACCAGCAGTTATACATAGCACATTCACACAGTATTATTGCCCAAAGCTGCAACAAACGACCTCGACTGAAATGTTCTTATTTGAACAATAAATGTTTGAAAGCACCCGGTAGTGTCCGACATAGCGGTTATATCACCCCACAGTTGCACAGAGGACAAACTTAACGGTTGGTACAGGCAATTACTTTTCTGGAAAAATTAAGCTTATATTATCATGTATTGACGATCGTACTTTTCCCTGTTTTATGGCTCATTATTTATACCAAGGTATAATTATACAGGAACATAAAATGTCACTCTATCCCTGCGGTGTATTCAAGAGCTTATTACCTGTCTTTTTCGCCTCATAAAACATTTAGTGCGTACAGTGTACTAATCGTCCACTGCATGCGCGTGTTGGTATGTTGTTGTACGATCGATAAGATGGCGGCTGGTTGTGGAGCAGCACTTGAGGTGGGAATTTGGTGGGTCAGATTAATGGGCTTGTGTCTCAAGGAGAATTTATAGGGTCCGCAAATCTTATCTGCTTGATATATTCCACAACATCCATGTCTTTTGCACCTGATATATATATTCCAAAACATCAATGTCTTGTCCATCTAATATATCCCGCAACATCCATATCTTGTCCACCTGATATATTCCCCAGCATTCACATTCATGTGACACGTTCCTTCAATTCTTGTTCATGTGATATTCAAGTCTTGAGTTCAAGATTTCTGCCTAAATAGACCAGTCTTATCCATGTGATAAAGTAATGTGGTTAATTCACAGTATACAGGCTTGGTGCGTGTGATTTATTTCAGATAATCAGTTGTCATTTCAACAATGGTCATATTTATGTTTACAATAGCCATGTCCATACAAACTATGGTCATGTCCATATCCAAAAAAGGTTCAAACAATGTGAACATTTGTTAAGTTTATGTCTAACATGGCCTACAAAGTCGATATCCATGTCAACAATGATATAATGGCCACGTCCATATCATATTTAGTCATGTCGATTTCTGCAATGTTCATGTCAATATCAACAGTTGTCATATCAGTGTCGACAAAAGTGTCAATGGTGTACATAGGTCATATCTATGTCTACAATGGTCTTGTCCATGTCTCTAATAGTAATATCTATGTCATAATTGTGCCTTGTCTACTTGTCTAACCATATTGACGGTAACACTGGTTAGGTCTATTTAAGCATTTCAAACAATCACCAATGGCCATGTCTATGTAGCCAGGCTTGTATTTTCTGAGGTCGGATATTAATTACTCGTTTGTTGCTTTTAAATACAACTGTAGAAGCTTCCTTAACGATCCCCATCGACCTCTGACGCATATGTGGCATGTGGTATGCATCACATGTAGTGTGACACGGCTCACACCTGAGGGTTGTTGATTCACATAATATAGGGCTGTCACGAGTGCTGTCACACTTCTGATAACAGTTATTTATGCATTATGGCGTATCCTTCCACATTGTCTCACAGTATTCATTCTCCCTACATTTGACTTTGTTATCAGGTCCACACAGATTAAAACAAACCTCACAATCTCTGTCACAACACTAACACTGATGACATTTGGCGTTGTTTCGTGGCCATCATCTTTCCAGGCAAACTATTAATTGCTTGATATCTATTCTGTTTTGCAGGTCATCTTGAAAGCGTGCCTTCTCCGATATAATCAGGCATGTGGCGACAGTGACGTTTTTGAATGCGCATATTCAGAAAAGGGGCTTATCTATGTGATGAGCGTCATTCTTGCTTTAGCAACGTATAGTTTCATTAATTTATATGACTCTGTAATTATTGTCTTGCCACTGAGATTCCTGTTCTGACCTGCTAGAAGACTTTGTGGCTCATTTTATAAGGCATCACCCTCGAGCAAAAGTAAGGCAAAAACGTGAAACGATTCAAATAAAATTGTCAGAGCGGGAGCACGGGAAAAGCGCCTCCAAATGAAAATAATTAATGATTTAAGCAAAATCCATATTCTAGTCTGTCTTGACTTGATGTAATTGCGAGCAATCCAGCATAGAATCCCTAACCTTACACACACAGACAAACACGGCAAGAGAATGCGGCGTTAAAGGGTTAAATTTGAAAAGTTATAGCAGGCCATGTTATACAGTTAAAACCAAAATTGTGCTGGATAATAGCTTCCACTGCACTATCTGCCTATCTGTCACAACAATCATTATACTATAATATATGCAGACCACAGGCACTCAAGTTCGGACATCATGATCTCCCTATACGAGCATTATGATATGTATTATATTATATCGTAATGCAAGGGAGATAACAAATCATGATGTCCGAACTTGGTACCTGTGATGCAGAACATATACATTTATCCCAACCACATACAATGACTGTTGCCAATATATGCAATAATTGTGAGGTAGTACAACTAGCATTCCTGGCTGAGATGGAACCCACCCGGGGAACCAATGCTGTTGTTTTGCACAACAAACTGTTTCAGTTGATTTGATGATGATGGTGATGGTATCCATGGATAAGGAACAAAGAACACCAAGTTTGAGGTTTACCACGATTTGGCCTCTGTTACAAAAGCTGCTTCGTAGCTAACCGCATCCAGATCATAGAACACAGACATTACCGAACACGATATGGCTACCCTAAGAACTACAATTATGTAAATAATACCTTACTCATAGGTGTAGTGATCCGAATAAGAATAAACGTGCTGTACTGTGTTAAAGAATGTCATAGTGATTCCGCCGACTGCCA
The DNA here is from genome assembly GCA_034190875.2 of Urechis unicinctus. Lineage (NCBI taxonomy): Eukaryota > Metazoa > Annelida > Polychaeta > Xenopneusta > Urechidae > Urechis > Urechis unicinctus. The sequence continues at coordinate 2,565,089 of CM067355.1, forward strand.
TGACTCCTCGGTTTTTTTTAATACTTCTGTAATATCACCAGCGTATAATAAGTCCCTGATTAAATGCTCGCGCTGTGACGCATGGTGATTGACTGCGGTATATCCCAACAAGATACTGGCTATGCCAGCCGAGTCGTCTGCACCGGCTGGGGCGTATACAAGGAACTCCCAAGTGGAAACCTAGGCGTATCAACTTAATCACACCTAGCATGCTCATGAATCACGGTTTATATATCCCGCGCAACAAAACACAACAAAACAACAAGTAATTTAGGTCCAAAGAAGGTACACCAATCTGAAATAAAAACAAAAATAATAACACATCAGTAATCATTAGTTCTACAGCACCCAGCACACTTTGTAACAAATCACTTCCTTTTAAAACCTTCATCCTGTTAACTGCAATTATTCCTGAAACTGTAGTTGAATGAATCGACAAGACAACACAGCAGTTGGCCAAAAGGAATGCTAATGCTTTATTCGCTGAATAATATGAAGGTACGGTTTGACGTTAAGTAAGAGGTAGAGAGATGGTTCCTGCTTGAAGGCGGATTGTGAACTACCCTCTCAGACCTTCATGACCCACCACGGTGACTCTGGTGGAGGGACTGAGATTATTACAGTTAAGATGACAAGTAGTCTGTGAGGAATGTTGAAATGTGCTTTAGGGATGTTTGATTGTGTGTGCGTGTGTATGTGTGTTTGCGTGTGTGCGTGTGTGCATATGACGCTTGTTTGTGCTGTAGATGTGGTTTACCATTGCTCATTCTTTAAGGCCCTATGCGTCTTGAATAGTTACAATCCCCATGGATTCTATCTCAATATATTTATCCAACTAAAACCTCCTCTTATATCTGCTGTAGTCATTATACATATGCCTCTGCATATGAAAATAGGATAAAAGGTAGAGGGCGTTTCGAGACTCGAGTGCTTATTGGACTTGTGTCTAGTTATCAAACATCAATGCTAACCCCAAGATGCTTATCCATCGCTAACTCTCACTTCATCCTATATTGGCATGATCAATGACAGCATGTTTGGTAACTTACACAGGCACATGCGTTTGGTGCCTGGTGTCAGGCTTTCAAAAATGGGTGTATGGTACAACCAAACCATCTCACAGTAGATGTGGAGAACTTATTTGGTGTAAACTTTTATTGCTTTTGTTCACATTGTTTATGATAATGCGGGTGCAGTTGGAGTTTTCTGAATAATTCAGTGAATGCGGTAAGCTATACTGCTGCGTAAAGGTTTGTATGGATATATAACTGTTGAGGCTTACGACGTTGCCCGTGTGTCATTCTACAAAGCCATGTAACACAGAATTAGCCAAGTTTGTCTCAATGTAACATTAACTTGAACAGGCATGTCTATATTTGAACAGTTTTTGTTAAATACTTGTGCCCTGCAATTTCTTTAAGCTATCACGACTTTCGCAGAAATCGTGGTGCTTCACAATAACACATCCAAGGTACGTAAGCAGGGGTTACGGCGTAAAACGGGGGCCCCAAGCCAGCGTCTGTGCGGATCATACTCCTCTTGATCACACACCATACGCATGATCAAATTAACCCGGCCACACGTTTCAACAATTAGTTTAAAAAAGAAATAAAACTTTGATTTAGCGCACTCCGCCTCTACGTCAAAGCGTGTGGTCCTCAAAGTTAACGATATGAACTCTGCCTTACCTAGAAACAGCTTATAGAAGTTCGCCTAGAAGCTTTTCTGAGACGCACTTGAGTTGTCTGAGCCTCTTCCATCTTCTTCGTACACAAGTCACGATCAGCAGATATTGCAGTTGACCTACTGAATTTTACAAGTAGCGACCCTTAACTATCGTTACATAAGTTACATTCAGTAAATATACCTCCTCTTTGTGTAAGTCGCTTGCTGTATCAGTATATGAGTGTGGTGTAGTGTGGTGCTGCTGTGATCCATTTATTGTGTACTGGACCATGATTTATAACGTCGCCGGTTTTAAATCACTTTCGCCAAAGCCATTAAACTCAATATTTGCCTCCTACATCGAGGTCAAATGGCAAGCAAGGTCGATGGTGATGTTGACGTTTTGAACACCTCTCCTTAAGCGCCGCAATTCCTATACCATATGACTGGTGTCAACCTTGAGCCGTTATGATCTAACTGAGGGGTTACTATCCCACACTGTAGCCACTTTTGATAATGATTGTTGGACGAAGGCAATAATGAAAACGTGAAATAGCTAGCTAAAGGCTCACTTGTTATATATCAGATTATATTGCCTTACAATGTATGGAGACAATGGTTGTCTGTTCAGGGGCAGGGAAGTGACGAACGGCATTCAATTATCGAAGAGTAAATTGTATATATATAGTTATAACCGTAGTTGGGATTTAAGGGCTGCTTTGCTGGGGGGCACTTTTCACAGCATTTGTCACTTAGTTGTCATAGCGCAACATTGAGCGGGTTCGTACATTCAAGCTGAGGATGAGTTGCATGTCGGAAGAAAGGGGAAATGAGGGGTGGAGGTCGGGGGTAATCTGTGTGAGACAGTCAATATGGGGTAAGAAAATCAGGGGTAGGTTCCATGTAGGTCTGATTAATCACTCGCTCACTCATCATCAGTTAACATATTAAACACTGGTTTGAGGTAAAATCCAATGAGATTTTATAAATCCATTCTAATTGGATGTTTTCTTGTCATGTTAACAGGTACACTCTGATGACGACTCGCTGTGCCCGGTATTAAGTCGACCCCACCTGATACCACTGAGGTGGGTATACTGTCACATACACATACATATCGAATTTTTTCCCATCTTCATACCCGAATGAAATAACCTGATCATCATTCTTTCAGTGAACAGCAATACCATATCATAAGAACCTGAATATCGACGGAACCTGTGTTTATCTAAGGCGAGCACCTTCACTGCTACATGAGCCGAACAATTGCAGAGCACTTTTACATATCATAAGGAGAGCGCCTTCCACCAGCAAAATGGCGAAAATATAACTAATAACAGCACCTTCACAATCCAAGCTACAGTTCTATACCAATGTAACGAACCATATGGATACATATTGTGTTCCGGTACTTGGTTTATCGGCAGTGTATACCACAGGGTTTAGCAGCTTGGGCAAACCAGAAGTGATACAAGTGAAAGGAGTATGCTGCAGTTGATGGGGTGATTGCACACAGGAGTAATATGACACCAGTGTTACTTAATACAGATATGAATCTCATTCGACGCACATTCACCATGTCGCATATGCCAATCGTACTTGCCAGCAATAAAGTCCACGATTGGCGTGTTTTCCATGCCTTATGTGGTAAGTGTGGTTATGACAGCAGTAAGGAAGATGTGCAGGGGTATATGAACAAGTCGTGTGAAAGAAATGTAAACATACGACTTGATGGATATTTCGTGGCGCATGCTCTGTATGCTGGTGATTTGTATTTTAACAACATTGAAGCGTTTATCAGGAGCGAGTTCATTCCCAAAGGGACATTTCTTCATAAAGCCCGTTCTTTTATGAGCAATAATGCAGACTCATCTTCAAACTATGTAAATATTGGCATTCATGTTAGACGTGGGGATTTCAAGAAAAGGAAGCAAACAATTCACCAATCCTACTATATTCGCGCTATTGAATATTTTGCACGAAGATTCCATAAGAACGTTGCTTTCTTTGTAGCGACAGACGATAAGAAATGGGCGAAACAAAACATCATTACCACTAAAACATCTCGGTTTGTGTTCTCGCCTTTTAGTGACTATGCACACTCCTATATCTTTGCGACCATGCCATTCTGAGCACCGGAACATTCAGTTGGTGGGCTGCATACCTTAACCCGGGTATTAAAATCATTCCATATCAACTTCTACAAAACACCACTAACTGGGTGCATATCCAGCCAGCTTTGGCCAACAGAACTACATGGTCAACTTCTTACACGTATATGGAATGCTACCAACTCCTGAAATCGGGTTTTGAAAAAGTTTACCAGTTACGAAATATCAAAGTGATTTGCGCCATTACTAATGATTCATTTTGGAGTTCTTCAAACATACATATTTCATAGGACAATAAAGATAGGTGTGAGTAAATATTAATGAGTGATTATCGACAATATCGTTCCTGTCAGAGAAGTTCGACCAATGTCACTTTATTTACTTATCACTTTGTATGTTAACTATTAATCTACAAAACAAACTGTAAGAGTAACTTGGGAATAAACAATATCTTGAGTTCATTGGTTACGTTTTAGATACTAATTTGAATATTCGTAACTGGCTGTACTTTGTTTAATGAACTGACAACTCTTATTGTGATTGGAAGTGATGTTAGAATGTGCACGTTTTGTGGGATGTATCATGGTCTAAACATACCCAACTGGCACTTTCATAGCAAGGTATGGCATCGTTGGGTCAAATGTTAGTGGACGTCCTACCAATAAATGAGTCGCTTTTGTGACTGTCTTGTAGCTGGTGATTTAATTGCACACGCGGCGCAATTTTATCTATTTTAGTAATTTAAAGTCAGAGCCTCGTCAGCACCACAAGGTAGTCTCTTTATGATATATGCATGACAAACCTTCCCAAACTAACTGCACATAAATTACTTTAACGTTAAGTCGGGTCGGTTCACTGATGCGAGTCGCTGGATCCCGAAGGTAATCGCCTGCATTTAACGTTGGATGTTGCAGAAGTTTTTGTGCGATGATAATGGTGATTTGCTTGTGGTAAAATGAGTGAAGATCGAGCCTCCCTGATCTTGAGTTTGATTAGGTGATCTTCATTATCTCCTACAACTTTCGTCGAAGATCCGTTTGTGTACCTTCCTGTGTCTACCATTCAGATTGAGTGATTTTACAATTTGAAAGACATTAAAAAATGAGCGATGCACATTAATAGAATATTGATATATGCTACATTGAATGGCTTAAACCATTCTTAATTATAAAAGGACGATTTCGACAACAAAATGGCTGTTTTTAGGATACAAAACAACTTGATGTGGATACATCTATAATTTCTTCACTAGGATGAATATATTTACACACACACACACACACACACACACACACACACACACACACACACACACACACACACACACACACACATATATATATATATATATATATATATATATATATATATATATATATATTATATATTATATATATATATATATATATATATATATATATATATATATATATATATGCGTCAGTTTTCTTAAGTTCAATTATTGTGAATGTCAACTAATTTTCTATGTATTAGTCTTATATATATTAAACAGATTGCTGCATCATTGCATCTTCCTATTGCTAACAACACACCTCAAACCAGCTGTCCTCACTCGCTTAAGACAACTTCTCCTACCTCTTTAAATGGTGACTTTATACTTCCCACGTGCGGTAATTAATTTGTTACTGCATGCCAAATGGACATTGAGGTGTCTTTACTCCTATAACACATACAATTCTTCTTTCTATAACATGGCGTCTTGCGGACGACGACCGGTGTAGTTCAAGGACAGGTCATTTAATTACGCTATGCCAGGTGAAGCTTGTTTGTGCGTTATCGGCGGCAAATGTTATTCAAACATTTATTGGTTTTGGCATGTGACACCAAGATCATATAAGGCTATGTAGAAGAAGTAACTGCATAAGGGAGGCTGCCGTCTAGAGAATATATGAACAGGCGACCAGTGCTGTGAGTAAGAGATAGAATAAGGGTTTACGTTCATCTGGCATGCATGTGAGGTTCTCTCGTTAATATCATAATGATGTCTGCTCTAATCAGTGACTCTATACTGGCATTATTGGTTCAGTCCTGTGATGGAGCTTCTTGAACCGATACAAGAAATGAGCCATCCTTGTCTTTCAAGATGAACAAAGGAGAGATGTCAGGGAGCACATTCGCGGGAAAGGCCTCAATTTTACCAATACCATGGATGCGATTTTCTGCCGAAAATTGTTTGCTGTACTAATGGCCGCGCACGTCTGCGCTTCGGATGATTGCTATAGACACCAGTGGCCTCGTCTTTCAGTCACTAAGGCCCAGCGATAGCGGCAGTGATTTGAACCCTTTCATCGCCCGACCGTACTTGCGTGTTACAATTAATGTTGTGATTATTTAAATTGATACCCAATTAATTGTCTAAACCGATATCCAATAAATATAAATGACTGAACTTTTCAGGAAGCAAGAGGTAACATATGCAATTTTACTAAACGGCATCATCGCTATCAATCACAGCGCCGGCAGTTTACTCTCATTGGCATACTTGTCGCAGTGGTCGTTATTATATTTGTTGTAGATATCATCAGCTTAGGCCATTGGCAGCGTTTTGCGAACTTATTCAGTTCAATGGCCAGGAATTTCACCCAGGTGTTAACAATTGTCGAGCACATTCCGCTTGATATATTGTACAGGTCGGCAAGAAAGGCATTGGACAGATCCATCGGAGTTTCATCATAACTAACGTCATATCATCCAGAGCATTTAGCTTTCTGGTTGGGCCACTTCTTTTCGGTGTTGCAGCAAATGCTCTGGGGGCTTTAGTTGAGTTGAGTTGTTTTTTGACCCTACTCCAGTATTTTAATTTGGGCACTTTTAGTTCTAAATATTGAAAAAGGTCAAAGAAACTGCATCACCACTTTTTGCTTTTCCAGACATCCAACACACCTACAGTTTTCTTGACAATTGCACGTGAAGGTGTAGGAATGATCTGCATTCACTACAGGCTCAACATTGTTCACACACATTTTCATACCTCTGAGTTCAGAACATTTAACTGGCAAACATGGAGGGATAATGTCACGCACGTTGGCAGTTGTATATCGCGTAGGTCGATCTTTCAGTGGAGGGCGGCACATTTTGGGTTCTGATGTTACGTAGCCTAGGTTGCTAACTAAACGCGGGCATTCTTCAGAAGGATGTCCATCCACAAAGTGCGACGAACAAATGCGGTCATCGTCAGATCGAGTTCAGTTTTTTCCCGTCTTTTCGTTTTTACGATTGACAGCTTTGATCCACTTAGCCCGCATTTGAGGATCACGACGATGGGTAGGAAAAGGGTGCAAAGTGAAAGGGTGCGAGCAAGTACAACCAGCCGACCCATACATTGATGGCTTTCACAAAATGTTTTCTTCCAACGACTAAGTCGATAATTGCTGTTGCCACAACCAACTATCGCGCAAATTAGACCCATTTTCTAATTATGGTTGATCACTTGACTTGCGTACTTCAGAATTGTCTTGTATAAAGCACACTAGACGTGGAGCTGGAGTGGAATGATTTTGTGTTATTTGGTGATGATTATATTCTCTCAGCTGGTAGGCCAGAGCGTCTCAATGAACATCAAAGGACTGCATTATGCTGTATGTAAAAGTATATTTCATTGTACAGTTTGCAAGGTGTTACGTCTTTAACCGCAGCTGCAACAGCATTTGGAGCTTTATTTTGAGGTGGTACATCAAAGTGACGCAAGTCTTTGTGCCAGGACGGGATCAGGAACGGTTTTGACGTTCAACATATAAGCTTTCAAGAGTTGTGATGAACTCAATGTGATGCGAACCAGACGGCCAGGACTGGAGGAGCAACGGTTTAACAAATTAGTTTTCAAGACCTCAGGTGATTGACACAAAACGCTCAGTTTATTAATTCAAAACAGCTTTATATGAAAGGCTGGAGATCAAGTAAACTTTGTGAATATTGTTATATGCATCTTAATTATGTACATGTATTAGTTAATAACCTAATTACATAGAAAAATTACAAGTCAACGATCGTGGACACTGCCTGCCTCACGGACTCGCAATGCACAAGTTTTCCCGAATTCACATCGGCGCATGCGCAGTCGGAACTCCGAAGGGGTCTATTTGTCTGTTTGTTTATACTTGCTCGTGTACCGGAAATTCCACGTGGTATGGAAAGCTGGAATTGTTACAATCCCAAAATATACCTTCAACTTGAGCCCGCAGATGCGTTCATGGGGACAATTGGATTTTACGACATGAGCAAACTGATAACACAAAACAATCTGGCTCATTATTCCCTTGTTAAAAACAGTCTGTTGATACGATATGATTTCATTTATTACTTGAAGCTTTACACATCATAGATCGAGAAAACCGGTATCTCATTTCAGTGAAATTCTCAGCTTAAGTTCTACATTTGTTCTTATTTATCCAAATAAAACATTATCAGACGGATACATATTGAGAAAAAAACACCAAAAATGAGTTGACAAAGACTTACAACCCCGGATTTCCCAGTAAAATCGCCATTTTTTTTATATCCGACCTTAAAGATATTCGAGCGTGTGCCGCCTGTTATTCGTTAAACTGTTGATTTATATATTCATTCAAAATTTGTATGTTTTTCATTTCAAGCGATAATTTTAAACAAAGAATTGTTCATTGAAGTTAAAAGTCACACAAATCATGATTGTAAGTTTGAAGCAAATATAGATCGAACAAAGCCATATAATGACCGATTATTCAACACGGCCAAAATGGTCGTTCGGGCCAAAATGTAAATTCAGGCAAAGGCATTTAACGCCAAGAAAAAGTGGATAGTTACCCCGAATAATACGATTCCAACCTTGGGCGGAGTAGAAGCAAACAAAGTTACAATTTGGTGGGGAAGCGCAGATGTGTAAGCCTATGAGATGACGCTAACTATTTTGGCCCCAAGAACATCGACCAAAATGTAAGTAGGGGCCAAAATAGTCGGTGAACTGTGCCAAATTGGTCGGACTTGTATGTATATATATATATATATATATATATATATATATATATATATATATATATATATATATATATATATATATATATATATATATATATATATATATATATATATATATATATATATATATATAGTCGGTGAACTGTGCCAAATTGGTCGGACTTGTATGTATATATATATATATATATATATATATATATATATATATATATATATATATATATATATATATATATATATATATATATATATATATATATATATATAAATGTATACATTAAACTATTTTCTTTCTCTTCTTTAACTTCGTCTGGGTCAACCTTGAGCAAACGACTTTCTAGCTGCTCTGCCGCCATACTTCCCAGCCAATTTGTATCATGTACATAACTACATATGTGTTCCGGCAAAATCGTGTGTGTATATGTTAAAGATGCATGCAGGCCACATTGGTAAGAAAGCATGAAATGCCCATATGCTCTCCGAGTGTCACTATCGAACCGCCGGCTCCATGATCTATGATCTAAAGTGATATCAGCCAAAATCAACGGTAAAGGATGCATGCGATGACTCGCATTTCGATCTCCATTGTTTAACAACTTTCCATTATTTCCCGCGTGCAGCATGAATCAATTTCACAATTAATTTTTTTGGCGATATCAAGCTGTTTGTCCTAGCTATCATGCTACTCTATCAACAACTTTTTCATATTTATTAGATTGCGATATACCGCTACTAAGTTAATACCTTCCATACGCCCCATATAACACACTCCTTCATCAACTAGCTTGCTATACCATTCAGTCTCTCCGCTAAATCAGTAATACCGCTCTATCATCATCTCACATGGATTGGCCTTACAATTATGTCAGCTCAATTATATATATATATATACATATATATATATATATATATATATATATATATATATATATATATATATATATATATATATATATATATATATATATATATATATATATATATATATATATATATATATATATATATAACTATATAAAAGGGATTAGGTCCGAGGAGAGGGTTTGAAGTGAAGAGGCGGCATAAAGGATAAGGAATCGTATGTTTGTCGTATTTTTCAAACAGCTGCGCACATTTTCTGTGTTTATTTGAATGTTATCTTCATCATTTATTCGACACCCATTACACATTTTAATTAATTATTGCGTTGTATAAAATATTTACGCGTATGACTCGATATAATTCCTTCGGCTCTAATCCTTTGACCTTATGCCAATTTCTTTCTACCATACAGACGGAATTATGCCAAAATTTCGAGGATATGATGTTGGTTGTTTTACTTTTGAAATTAATCCTGTTAACATTTAAAGGTTTAGCAGTTTTAACAATCAAACATTATACCTCCTAGTACAAGTACAAAAAGGCCGAAATTAATCAAATACAGGGAAGTCTTTTTCTGATAAACAACACAAACAGACTTAGGTCGAATCTAGACATGCAGAGTATAACATGACATCGGTAAGATAGCTCGACCTTGTTTACCTTGCGTTCGGTTCGAACCAGTTTTTATTTACGCAAAATAAAATATTCGTGAATTCACGCAATATGGAATCTACTAGGAAAATTGTCTGCAACCTGTTCTAACACCCTGGGGCGTTGTCAATCATACATATTGGTCTACGGTGGCACTGAAACCTCGAACTAGACAAAAGCTCAAAGTAGACCATTATATTTTATCGTAGGTTTAAAGATTATAGGGTCCATTAGACGATAGGTAACTGCTCAATTTACTTACTCTGACGCTTTAGAGCCTATTTTGCCAGGCATTAAATACCACGAAGCTAAAAGTATTCGACCTGGGAAGGAACAAGGTAGTCCCCCTGATTCGAAATGGCCATTCGCGAAGGTCGGCGTCTTGTGGTGGCTGTGTTTGACTCAGTTACCAGGTAGGGCTATAAGGTACAACTGCAAAGTACAGACACTCATA
>CM067355.1:2575904-2622758 GCA_034190875.2 Urechis unicinctus
AGAACTATTCCACTGCAGCCTTCTCAATGTGTCCAACAGCTCATATTGGTTGTCACCCTCTAATCATTCACCTGACATCCTTTGTGCAGATCACATGAAGCATATCATAGGCTAGTTCTGATTCATACATTTTAAGCATAGCATATCTGAAAACATCAGAACATCAAGGAATCTTATATTGATAGCTTTGTACACTGTGTGAATCGTCAATCAACAAAGGGGGACTGGAGTAGCTACGATGTCTCATAATTAATTTCACGTGATCAACCCTTAATTAGCCAAGTGCCTGAAGGAAGGGGCCTGGATTTTCCAAATACTGTGTAGAAAATTGGAAAGGGGGTGGTGTTAGGGAGAAAAGACAGGGTTTTCTCTTTCATAAAGCCACTTCATATTTCGGTATGACCAACAACAAACGAACTAAAAACCGCACAGAGGCAAACAACAACATACCCAAAATGAGTTCGGGATTACGGCTGCGGCTGTTTTGGAGACTGATCATTGTAGGTATTGTCTATCGCTCATAGCCCATCGCTCATAGCAGCTGTGGGAAAAATGAATGTTGATTCGTCGAGAACATTAGTTTACATACCTTGGACTGGGCTGTATCCTGTTAGCTGATCAATCACTCTAATTCAAAATATGCTCAATCACTCCAATTGCATAAATATGAAGGGGATGCAATGGCTGGCCAGCAGTTTACAATGATCAAGGGTGCTAGCAATAATGATTGTTCACTACACATTTACTTTCTTTGTATCAATTGGTCTGCACTCTTACTCACCCACAGAAACGCTGCTCCACGTCAAAATATCGAACGAGTTGTACGAAACATGAATTTGTAATAAAAATAATCAATATGTGGCATGATTTCATATCTGTTCATATCGCTAGGATAATGCGAAAATAATGCAAATTAGATAAAATAACCCACATATCAAAATGTCAAACCGTTGCGGTGAGTCTGTACCGAGAGCCAGGGGTGGGGAAGCAAGAACGCTTTCTAATATGCTTTCAAATTTCAGTACTGATCTGAGATAAGCAAGGTGATCGTTAGGGCAAGTTACTGACTATTTCGCGTAGAAGAAATGCGCGACGTGGTACAGCATGTACAGGAGGAAGAGCAGTACATGTCGGTATACAAACACACGATAATACGAAATAAACCACCATGTGGCACACATATGCACGTGATTCAGAAGATCAAGCCACTGCAGCAAGTTCGATACTGCATAAACAGACAGTGCATTTGGGTGAGGCACGGAAAAGGGTAGTGTGAATCCGTTCTTCGTATTATAGTTAACCTTTGAATAGAATAGACCACTGATCAATAACATTTTTCTATATAATAGTTAATCAGACTGAGTGTATTAGTTCATATAGTAGCAGTGGTGTGCACCAAGGTATTAGGGACTGCTAGAAATGGATCCTACCCGACCAGATATATCATCTGATCTCTTCCTTTTGCGTTGCATCAGTAATGTACGATAAGGTTGTAGTAGGGACTCTAGCTTAACCGATCTATTTATATTAACTTATCTTCTAAATTATCTCTGACTGATATAGGTGAGAAATATAATCTTCGTATATATCGCAGTGCAACAGCAATGTTTAGAATGAGTCTTCAATTAGTATCTACGCCTAACGTGATGTATCGTTATATGATGAAGGATTACAAATAGTACACAGTTAGATAGACGAGGAACAAGAGTATAATTTGTTTATACATTTACGAATATGTTAAATACTCTTGTGACTTTCTACTGCCGGATGGATATTTTCTGAAACGTTCAGATAGATGTGACGAGGAAGTTTGATTTGATGCAAATTTGTTCAAACTGAATGGTTTCTGTTCTCTGGGAAATGAGATTATGATGATATTGATAATGAAGAGCCAAAGAGCGGCTTCCTGCTTATAAGACGTCACGGTATGAAGAGAAATTAGAACAACTCACCTGGATCAATACAGAACACTGCTGTCAAAACCATGACAGTCACAGGTACATGGAAGCTCCATCCCATACAGGTTAAAACCACTGCATTCCGTATTGTGCATACCATTGGACTGGCACAAAATATCTTGGACTTGCTTACATAATTGCTGGTTGATTCTTCCGAGTACACATGCTTGGGCATTTGGTATCAAAGATCATTGGGCTTTTCTTGTTTTATATAATTGACAAATGCGCCGTACGCTTTGGGCATTGTTGTTTGCAGGTAGATGGTGAAGTTTAGCTCTGATGTTGTCGTCGGTCTGTGTTGGGGGATGGTTTTGATGGGCGGCAAAAGCGATTGAGGTTGATGTTTGTAGACTGATTGCATTTGGGAGTTGTACTGTGTGTTTTTGGGCGTTAAATGAGAAAACCTCAGGGTTCAAATTATTGTGCCGCCAACCTAAGTTATCATGAACGAAATGCAAAGCTAACGTGTACCTTTTTTTCACATGTTCATTCCCACTACTGGGAACTCTTCACCAATATTCAGCTGGTAATAAAGTAATGTCATCATCATTAGCCTTAATTACACAATTCAATTATGTCCATTCACTATACGAAAAGCAAGGTATTGATTATGGCTACGATACCTACCCGCCGATAGGGAAAAGATACCTGAATTAGACAAGACAAGCCTACACTAATTGATTGAAATAATATGTGTGTTTCGTTGGTCTTTGTCAAGTACTGGGTGTTGCAAGGTATATGACCCATAGTACCCCAACCGTCTGGATCATCTTCACAATAATATAAACGAGTGTCTTGCTTAGAGCTTGTAGGATTCAGTAAAGAATAAGGTTCGTAATCAATTCCAAGATTGCGTTTCTTATAACATTGAAGGAAAAGCTAAACAAATAACTCATACCTTTGCAGATTCAACAAGGTAGCGCGCGGTGCAATAGTTTGTCAATTATCCAACCCCATATTTGCCATTCGCAGCAGAATTCGAACAAGTCAGTGTTATCGAAATTGGTTCTGCGCGGAGTACTGTTGATATGGTACGATGCAATATGGCCTATCAAGCTGGCAACACTGATATATTGATATTTCTAAACACATAAATGTACATTAAAAGTCGTATATATGTATTAATGCGAATATCAAGCAACAGGAGCGCGCAAGACCAATCCTCTGCATATGTAGCGGGATGTGATCACATGAACACACACACGTTATTACCGCATCATGTGACGTACGCTCCTTCACTCAATTGATATGGAAATAGGACTGTTATAAGCAAACATCACATCGCCACTCCTCTCCTAGTTCATGTCGTTGTCGTCATCAAAGATCAGGATACCAGTCACGTGGGGCTGTATCTGGGACAGGAAACAGGAAGGAGTGAATTTGGCAGTGGTGAGTAGAGCTGTTGTGAGAGGGCTTCTGAGAGGGCTACGGTGAATAGGGCTGTGGCGAGTAAGGCTGCGATGAGTAGATATGTGATGTGTAAGACTGTAGTGAGTAGGGATGTGATGAGTAAGCCTGGGATGAGTAGATCTGTGGTGGCTGGGGCTGTGGTTAGTTTGGCTGTGTCTTATAGGGATGTCATGAGTAGAACTGTGTTGAGTAGGGTTGTGATTGATAAGGCTGTGTAAATATGTGATAGTTTGAAAATAAATTATAATTCATATTTATTAGCATATGCAATGAAAATATAATCTTATTACATCTGTGTTGTAGGCTTTTCAGAGCAAACAGCGTAACAAGGACTCAAGACTTCAGGTTGAGCGCAGCCAGTATGTATATTGTATCCCAGCAGCAACATTGCAGGGGCAGAAAAAAAACCTGCTCTATACACTCACGTCATGTTTAATGAGCAGTGCATACCTGCCTGATTCCTTCTCAAATGCAGAATCATATAAAAAGAGAAGGAATTCTTGAACTTTCCCACTATGGCAAGCAAGAGAGATGTATTAACTGTTCCACTAGTGAGCAAATGAATGAAACAAACGCCTGGCAACAAGTTGTCTGTCCAAATGACCACCATTATATCTTTCTCTAAAAGTGTTAGCCAATGCATCTCATATCAACAACTGACCGATCCCTGTACAGACATTATTTTTTTATTTAAGTAAAACGTTTTACTCACAATAATATAATCATCTGCAGTTAAGAATTGTAAACAAGGCGAGTTCCTATTACATCATCCCTCAGATATTTTATACATGAACACTGAAGGCAGGGGTGGTGTGAGGTTGCGACACATAAACTTGTAAAACCATGTGGGACTTCCAGTCTGATTGGGCGTATAATACGATTCTGTTTTAGTCGTTGGTTATAGAATAAATCTTTATGGTTATTGTACTAGACGAGGTGTTAAAAAGAACTTACCATCTACAATAATTGATATTTATAAGGGGCAAAACACACTGGTAACGTAACGTTCTCGAAAGCACTAACAGACCAAATGAACGATGTTTGAAGGAAATGTAAACACTGGTTTATCATTGATGAATTAGCATCTTTGAAGTCTTATCAAGCTGTCTCACCTATGGCTTAGGCCCTCTTAGCTGAAAAAAGGTTAGCCGATCACACTTTTTTTTTTTATATATATGGTATGTAGTGTAATGTAAAGGGGTCTACGTGTAATGTGATAAGGTGATGCCAGATAAGAAAATGCTACACCCTAAGTTTAAGAACAGAGAAAAGGTATATGATTAGGTCAAGAGCAGCACAAAAAACGATGTTTACACTAGTTAGCATACGAGATTAGCTGTTATCCCCATGGTAGCATCTGCATCATCCGAATCAAGTAGTCCAGACTGAGGTGGTGAACTCACAAAAGGCTCAACTTATGACTTGAATACTTAAGATATATTGGATGATATGTCGAATGTATTGAACATACATACCTGATAGCGTCGACTACTGACCTCCCTAACATTGCAAGTGCTCCATGACTTGGATGCTGGAACAAACATTTGGTCATGGCCCACATCTGTAACTGTTACACCAAAAACCATTACTGCCCCACTTGCTAATACTACATAATGCCTCAACTTAGTCTTTCTACAGATGCAAAACATCATGTTAAGTGGTGGGATACCTTTTTGTGGCAGTCTCGCAGATGCTTTTATCTGCTCAGTTTAACCGGTTTTCAATAATTACCCTGCAGACGGAGCTCCATTAGTTTCGGTTTCATTTGTAACTGTAAACAAGCGAGAGAGAGAGAGAGAGAGAGAGATATATATATAGATATATATATATATATAGATATATATAGAGAGAGAAGGAGAGAGAGAGAGAGAGAGAGAGACAGAGAGAGAGAGAGAGAGGGGGGATATATATATATATATAGAGATGAGAGAGATAGAGAGAGATAGATATAGAGGAATAGAGAGATATATATATATATATATATATATATATATATAGATCTATATATATATATATATATATATATATATATATATATACATATATATATATATTAGATGGTATATATATATATATATATATATAAATATATATCCTATCTATCTCTATATATATATATATATCTCTCTCTCTCTCTCTCTCTCTCTCTCTCTCTCTCTCTCTCTCTCTCTCCCTCTCTCTCTCTCTCTCTCTCTCTCTCTCTCTCTCTCTATCTCTCTCTCCTCTCGTCTCTATCTCTCTCTCTCTCTCTCTCTCTCTCTCTCTCTCTCTCTCTCTCTCTCTCTCTCTCTCTCTCTCTCTGGTCAGTGCTTGGTTTCCATTGCAAAATATTAAGATATTTATTGATTTCAGATTCGGCCTCATGTTCAAGAAGGATCTAGACAAAAAATTCAAGAAAACTTGGCCATGGTTGCAGCCGAGATTTCGTTGCATGCAGGCACTGCTTTGAAAGGAAAGGGACGTGTCTGTTTCTTAAAATGGTATAGGCAAATATATCAATGTTTGTTTACATACTTGTTTCGAAACAATGAATGAATCGCTAGAAATATTTAATAGTGTTCCAGTGATTATGAGATATCTGTGCCAGCCACTTGTGATATGTTTGACATGCAAGGACATAACTTTCTTGGTAAATGTTTATGGAATATGTGATTTATTCCATATTACATATCATAGTTCTTACTTGCTTTGGTCAAGAAACTGTGCCCTTATTTTTTTGCGATATTGTTCATTCGCCTCAAATTTAATATGGTGCTTTACGATTGATCACTTAATGTTTAAGGGCATATGTGCTTGTATTTCAACTACTGTACATGTGTAGAGATCACGGTCATTTCATTTTATTGTCTTGTCAAACCCAATGTATTAGCAGAACTGTTTAACTTCTGATGCTATATTTGTCGTTTCATGGACGACTATTGAGCCTTTGGCTTTGATTATTCCAATCCGTTGTGCCCAAATAAATTAAGCTTGTATTGGGCGGAAATATTAAACAACAGTTTTGGGAAGATGTTTTCGTAACACTATTGATATTTACAAGAAGTAAGCTTGACCTGGACAGCACATGGACATACTTGCTCATCTGCTTTGACCCCATTTGTATACAGGTAGGAACGATTAAAGAAAAAGATGTGCATCCCACCCCCTCTAAACCAATAGCCAAACACCTACTCATGCTCACGCTGCACTACACCTATTATATGGTAGATTCAAAATGCATATCGTAGTGCTTTTGTCAGCCTAGTTTCCAATAGTTTCTTCGGGCATCTAGTGATTTCATAGGAAATAGACTTGAACTAAATTCTGGTCAGTGTCGTTTGCTTTCGTTCGTCTCCCATTGGATTGATTTATTAATTTCAGACTAGGCATGACGTTTAGGAACAATTAACTCTGTCTATGGTTGTCATAGCGCAACCCCTATGTCAGATCTAATAAGCAGCAAAGGTTGTTTTATGTCACCCACATCGATATATGGTACTGTCGTTGTTTTATGGCACACACATACTTCCAATGATTAACCAACGTGTTGTGTGTCAACCAAAACACTTACATAAGGCACACTGAACAATCAACGTTCTGCATGTCAACCAAAACACTTACATAAGGCTCACTGAATAATCAGCGTGTCGGATGTGAACCAAAACACTGAAAATAGGCCCAGTGAATAACTAACGTACTGTAAGTCAATCAACTGACATAAGTCCCACTGAATAATTAAATAATTTCGCAAAAATCATTGTTGAAGAACAAATGAATAACCCATGTTCCTTTATTTTATTCAAAACACTCACGTTAGTCGAAAAGAATACCAATTATTTTTTATGTCACTTCAAGCATTAATGTAAGTTCTAGTACATAACCACAAATTTGTAAAATCACACAACACATCAGGGTCAGACCTTGTCACGAACAAACGTTGTTCTTTGCCATTCTAATCACCCTTGGTATAGAGAAGCTAAAACAGAACTGGTTGTCTCAACAATGACACATTGTCTGAATCTATAAGAATGAATCCTAAGAATGAATTTATACAGATACAATCGTGTTGAATTAATGTTTGCGATATGGCACCAGTTTGTCGAAGCTCAGTGCTATTGACTATGACACAGTGTCTGGAGCATATATTCCATCCATTTGCCATACCACAAGTTATAAAAATGTATTCCATCAAGCTTCGTTTGGCCATAGAAGCCGTCATGTTAGCAACATTGAAAAAACCAAGGTGGTTCGTATTGGGTGAGACCAAAATGTCAGCTAAGGCTTCGTACAACCAACCTGTAAATATAATTATGACTTCCCCAGCGAGATACCCATTATATAATAGACCTTTATATTTTAGGGAAGATCTTTTTCTTGCTCTCTCAAATTCCATGGGATTTGTTAACCACTAGACCTTGGTTGTTCGGGCAATACTGATTTCACCAAATTGCGTAGTGGCATGAAATGGTCAAGAAACTCGGATTTTGTAATGTTAATGTGTTTTTTTAATGGTTAAACTGTGAGAAGACGACAACCAGTTCCGGGTAGTTGTTGAGGAGATAGTAATTGAAGATAAATTCAACAAAAGAGCATTCGAAAGTTATTGGGGCCCTGAAGGTATTTGTTAAAAGATAACACTCAAAGAATGATATGCTTCTAAAACACTGTCCTCTTATTGTTCACACGATAACACCAAGTGATCAATGTGCTGCTTATACACTGTCTTGCAACGTCATCTTTATGAGCTGTGTGAAAGTATCTGAAGATTGTGTGGGTGTTGTTGCATCCAAAATTCTTCAGGAAGCATGGGCGCCTGTAGACAGATAATAGCATAATCATTTTTGACATCTGCAACATTGATAGGTGCACAAAATAATTTAACATTTAAGAAGGAATAATAAATGTGAAGGTAGGATATATGAGAGACTCATAACACAAGGTCTTAGCGGTATCTGGTTGTTTAGGAATACATGGCTGACATCCAGGGATGACAGCCATCGCTGCTGTAGCATATGTGATCAATATATGGTTTAATTTAATATCCATTATATAGTTTGATTTGAATTATTCATAGTTTCGCAAAATATCCTCCTATAATTGTGATGTCCTTAAAGAGTGAAAAAACTATAGAAGATTGATTCGACCCAATGACTCATTATTGACCTTAATGCTAATAGGTACACCATCCGGTCATTGGTATGGTAAGGAGAGAAACCCAAGGGATACGAAGGTTTCGAAGTATAATGAATGATTTAATCCCACTGTAACAGTTCCAGTGAAATACACAGTTTAATTTGGACCCAGATACATGCAAGCATTTACAGTTATATTGTTGTTTTGTGCAAAGTTGGTAGAGATAAAGGTTTTAATATATTATACATTATCCAGTTAATCATATCTATACATACACACACACGCGCACGCACACACACACATACACACATACACACATAAACATATATAATATATATATATATGTATATATATATATATATATATATATATATATACTATAATGATTGCCATCTCAGACACAATTCATAATGCATGAGCGGCGTAGACACTATATGAGAGGCTTACACATTAATGACATTAATGCAATGGCAATGAGTTCTGTTTGGGATTCTCCGAGTTAACTATAGATCTCTGACTTCTAGCTGGGAGCATTTGCACTGGAATTGAGGAATTGTTAGATCTTTGACATCTCCGCTGATCGGTCATCTCTGACACTAAATGGAGCTGGCAACCCTTGCATGATAGGCGCTGGAAAAGCTGAGAGCGATGCTGACCAGCAAGGTTGCTTTCGCATGCTAAAGCGTCAGTGATCCTGTCATCAATGACCCTTGCAGGTTTCAATGACTCGCAAATAGCAGACACTGTCTCGGCATTTGTCAAATCATCCCAGGTAATCTCGCAATTAGCCACCGCAATATCACACCCACTGTCAGAAAAGACCATAATCTTTCTCGAACAATTCACTCAAACTTAACAGAAAACAGACATACGTACGTATAAACCCATGTATGCATGTATGTATGTATCTATTCTTGTATGTATGTATGTATGTATGTATGTATGTATGTATGTATGTATGTATGTATGTATGTATGTATGTATGTATGTATGTATGTATGTATGTATGTATGTATGTATGTATGTATGTATGTATGTATGTATGTATGTATATGTATGTATGTATATGTATGTATGTATGTATGTATGTATGTATGTATGTATATGTATGTATGTATGTGTATGTATGTATGTATGTATGTATGTATGTATGTATGTATGTATGTATGTATGTATGTATGTATGTATGTATGTATGTATGTATATGTCTGTATGTATGTATGTATGTATGTATGTATGTATGTATGTCTGTGTATGTATGTATGTATGTATGTATCTGTATGTATGTATCATATGTATGTATGTCTGTATGTATGTATGTATGTATGTATGTATGTATGTATGTATGTAACATGTAGGTAATCTGTAGGTATGTATGCCAGTCCCTTTGACATAGTGTAGATATCGTGGAATATAACGAAGGACACTACTGAGAATCAGCCTATATAACATGGACATCATGCATCTTATCAATAAAAAACATTTATTTCTTCTACATCATTTTACATGCGCCTCCTCTGTATTAACATGTTACACTCCAATTGCCAGCCACACTCTAATATAAATCCGTCTTCTACTTTAAACCCTCATAGCAATCAACTTCTAATATACATTGGCCTTCTACATCAGTGAATCGCCAATGTGTATTACACTAAATGTTAATGAACCACTTCATCCGACCCTCATATCAACAGACTTGATGAACCTAACTCTAACTCCATATCCTGATCCTCCAGCCCCACTCCCGATCCAACACGCCCCGCTACTAACACTTACTTCTTGCTCGAGCACCAAGCTATCACCACATACAGAATGCGGATTTGGTACACTGTTCATACATATATTATTATGAGATACCGACAGGTGACCCTTAGGGTGGCCACAGCAATAAACTGACATGTTTCTTTGTTATATTGACATACCTGACTGAAGTAATTATCCCCATAACACAATTTTGCAATCTTTAACACTTGATTCCATCAAAAGTATTTCTTCAAAGAATATTTAACACATTTACCACATAAGACGATTGTCCTCAGTGAAACTTTGGGATGGTAGAGATGCTGAGTATTCGTCAAATAAGGCGGTGAAATTGTGATCGATTGCGGCAATGTACCGCTATGTTCTTTTCGCTATGTGCCAGCGCGGCTGACGCTAACGGCTATATGACGGAGGCCAGGGTGTTATGGTACCGCCCACAAGGACACTGTAACTAATCATGCTTTCGTGATGACGTCATGGGATGGGACACCGAACGTTAATCTTTCGCCGATTTATGCCATAAAGAGCCAGGGTTGGCTTATGCAGTGGTATGACAATCTAATTCCCATATATAACGACTTCAATAAGTACATGATAACCGGTCTTACGTAGTACAAACATGTTCATGTTCACTCGTTTAGGATCCTAGGGGTAAACCCCTGAAACGGGGATCCTTGTTTTAGTTTATTTGAAAGTCCCATATCTCCTCAAATGACCAACCACAGGTGAGCACAATACAGATCGATTACAAGGAGACTAGTATTCATTATGCAACAGCGGAGTTCCTTTATGGTCGAAATGTAGATAGCACCCAGCTTCAAACTGTAGAAAGCCATTGAGTATGTTAGCTTCAGACAGAAGTTCCAACTCGAGATTGAAGCTTCGTGCAGTTCCCCAAAGATGAAGAGAGAAAAATATGAAAGTTACTAGCTATACGACAATATCTTGTGAGAGATAAAGAACCAGCCCTTAGATAGGTTTCTACTGCAATCATTAAGCAAATTGGAGGGTGAGCAAGACTCGTGGATTTAATCTAGCACCACGCAGTGTATGTTTTACAGTTGAGCACATCTGCTATAAATTCAAATATTTCACAATGAAATTGCTCATCGAGATGATTCGCTTTATAAGCTGCTGACAATATATCGATATAGCATATCGAATCAATATACGCGCATTGCATATTACCTAATCGCAAAGGAGACATGCGTACTTTCATCTTTATTTACATGCTTTCAATTTTGGTGAATGTACCCGATGCATCTGGGGTCAGCGTGTGCTATAGGGTCAGCGTGTGCTGTAAGGTACTGGTAGTCGCCGGTTGTGCGTATGCTATAAGGTGACAGAAACGCCATCTGGCTACTGCTGCACGTACCCTTAAGGCTGATGAAACGATGACAGCTTTCGAATGCATCAGCACCCTCGTCTGATTTTATTGAATTGGGTGTGCTGCAACCAATTTATATATAACTCGTTTTATTTATTAATTTTAGACTATACCTTCTGTAATAACAGCAGGATACAACTTGTTTAAGTTTAACTATATTAAGACTGTTTCGAAGACAAAATGAACCCAATCAACCTGCCGTATGTAGGAATGTCAGAATAGTGTCACTTTTTTTAAAGAGATACCGCAATAAATGACATAAAACATGTATTTAATGTGCAATTGGATGACAGAAGCGCTTACTGACGAATGGGACACACTCTTGTCGAAATTGAATTGAATGTAAATCATGGCGTACCAAGTTAGGCTATTCTGTATAGTAAATACGGCATCAATAGTGTCATCAATACAAGGGAGAGAGAAAAACCTGTTCTTTAGGAGTACAGGAGTGCCTACTATAATCGTATCGACACGAAGACGAGTTATGCTAGGAAATATTCATAAAGTAAAATACGAATTTAGTTAAGCTACCGTGAATAATCTATATCACGAAAACAACGTCATTAATTCATGAGAGCGTGGGTAACGTGGTGGCGGCAGCAGGGCCTACCCACTCTAGTCCGCATATCCACAAGACGACGTGTATCGACTCTATTCATTATTGCTATATATCGCTGTAATGAATGCGAATCCTTACCTGTGAAAATGTAAAGTAAATGAAATATGAATTGAGTTCAGCTACGGTGAATGAATCAATATAGCGTCAATAGCGTCATGAATTCGGGGTGTTGATTACGAAACACGGAACAAAAGTTGCAATTTAAACAAAATTCTTGATATATTTGGTGTCGCTAGGAATTGTAGGGTTATTTGACGCAAAATTAACCTACCTCCTTAGTTGCAGTCTTTTACTCTTCCTACTTGCATGAATCATGTATGAATCCAAGACGAGACAAAGCTTTTAACGCATGAGCCACAATAAGTGTGCTGAAAGCACCCAGTGGCCTCAAGTGCAACTTTCTTCCTCTCCAAACGCCTAGACAATTAACCATCTTCAAGAGAAATTACCTAACATGAAAATTCTAATGCACAGACAATTTGTGACTCGGCAAACGCCCACGTGTGGCAATGGATGAGACCACCAGCTTTGAATGGACATATACAGTTGATATTTGCAGCTTTTCATGCTACGGTACGGTATAGAGAGGATAGATGTGTCATACTTTGGCTTGTGAATAAGATTCCAAGTGTGATGGAGTCAGCCGCGGTAATCAGTGGGAACTAAATAAATGAAACAATCGTTTAATATGATGACGTTATGGACTTGTCTGAACATATCAGCTGTGTGACGATACAGCGGGACATTTGGGGGCGAACCACGTGACAAATTGCGCCATGGGTGCCATGTAAACCCATTTGGTAGGCGTGCACGATAACCACAGCTGGCTTAGTAATGCAAAAAGCTGGCCAGGAAACTAATGACTGACATATTACTTAAAGGTGGTTCCGTGTGTGATGAGATCACAGAGATTTGCAATGTCGATAATAATTCATGAAGATGGATATACACTCTATACTCCCATAGGATACTACACGGACGCAACCACGTGTACGTAGGTCCTATGCCTACTATATAGCTCAGCATGACACGGATTCAACCCCACGCGCATAGTTCTTATACCCACTTTACAGCTCAGCACGACCGAAATGACATTAACCATTTTATAATGACAAAGAGTTGAAATAAATTTTTGAAAGTATTTTGACTCACTGGTTATTTCCTATATATATCCAGCTGTTGATCTCAAACATCCGAAATGCAAACATACTATCTACCTGATAACAAACACTCCAGCTGATTAAGTTTTTTCTTACTGTGTTTGTGGAGATATTCCAACAGATATCGCCCAGTTTACCAGACAAACACTCGAGTATCTATGTAATGACTTACATAAAGTAAGTCCCACACAAATGCGACATCGATGACGTCATACATACTGCTATGATCAATAGGTATCGACTTGATAGACCAGCTATGACTTACTATGCTTTATGCAACATTGTAAAGTCTCTTAATGTCTGTGGAAGCATCCACGATTTGTCATTGATATGTGGACGTTAACTTACATAGATAATTCTAAATTTATTTTTAAGGATCATTCATTGATAATCCATTACAAACCAGCACACTGCATAATTAAAGAATAGGTAATCATCTTTTAGGATTGGTGATATAAGTGGTCTTTATAATTGTTTCAAACTAGAAGCCTTCTATAAACTCGGTCTGAGGTAACTGGCTGTAAACATCCTACCATTCTCCACCATTCTGCACCATATGTTATGGGAAGAGGTGAACATGTGACTGGTGATTGTTAATAAGTTGCGTGGCCAGGAAGTCTCGCCACAACCCGTTGGATGGGCTAAGATAAATGGTTCGTACTTTTTGTTATTTTTTTTCGATATTGGTGATGGCGGCAATTAAATAATGACCAGCGTCCTCGTCCAATGGCTCCCTCTGTGTTTTCCGTTGCCGTCTTGTGCTGAGGCGCATCACATACATAATGGGTGCATGTTATGGTTGCCATGGTTAGACTTTAACAGGTCGATGGTCATGTCCCAAAGACGCAGGGTCAGCATTGAAATGGCCGACAAATGTGCGAGACAAAGAGAGAGTGCGAGAGAGATAGTGTGTGTGTTTCTCTGTGTGTGTGTGTGTGTGTGTGTGTGTGTGTGTGTGTGTGTGTGTGTGTGTGTGTGTGTGTGTGTGTGTGTGTGTGTGTGTGTGTGTGTGTGTGTGTGTGTGTGTGTGTGTGTGTGTGTGTTGCAAGCCGTAATGTCACAAACGGAAGGAAAATGAATACTCTCTGGGATAATTCTTTAATCTTGTAACTCCTGGTACGTTCTTTGCATTTCTGCCCTTGACATTACCCATGGCAAAGTAATGTTTAATCATAGAGGTATCTAAAATATATTCACATTTTGACAGTTCGCATACTAGCCAATTGGTTAATTATCTAGTCTGTGAATTAAATCATATATAGCTTAGAATGTTAGCAACAATGACCTAGTGATTACAGAAGAGCTAACAAACCATCTAGGTGTCATGGGTTTAAACCATGCATCCAGAAATTCTACTCTTTGTGCTCTTCAGGGACGTCTCTATCATGTTAGAATATTTGTAAAAACAAATTACGGGAATATATATATATATATATATATATATATATATATATATATATATATATATATATATATATATGTATGTATATATGTCTATATGTATGTATGTATGTATGATATATATGTATATATGTATATATGTATATATGATATCGACTGATATGTATATGTATATTATGTATATGTATGTATGTATGTATGTATGTGTGTATGTATGTATGTATGTATGTATGTATGATGTATGTATGTATTCTGCAATATGATGTATGTGTGTATGTATGTGCTGTATAATATGTATGGGGTATGTATGTATATGTATGTTGACAGTATATACATGCATATGTATGTATGTATGTATATGTATGATGTATGTATGTATGTATGTATGTATGTATGTATGTATGTATGTATGTATGTATGTGATGTATGTATGTATGTATGTATGTATGTATGTATGTATGTATGTATGTATCTGTATGTATCTATGTATCTATGTATCTATGTATCTATGTATCTATGCATGAATGAATGCATGCATGCATGTATATTTGTGTATGCATGTCTGTATGTATTTATGTATGAATGTATGTAGGTATGTACATTATCGACTGAGTGCCGCCTTTCATCGATAATATCCTGTGTTGATATTGGACGAGGCTCTACTCAACACACGTTGGTGCATAGTAAATGAGCCATATGTGTGGAAATGTCCGCAACAACAGTTGCAACAGCTGCAATGACTTACCTTAAGTAAGTCCCACACAAAGGCGACATCGATGACGTCATGCATACCGCTATGATGAACATGTATCCATGTGACAGACCAGCTATGATTCACGATGCTTTATGCAACATTGTGAAGTCTCTTAATGTCTGTAGAAAGCACCCCTGATTGTCATTGATATGTGGACGTAAACCTTATTTGGATAGTTCTAAATAGATTTATACAGATCAGGTCACATTGGTGTGGGACTTACATCGTGTAAGTAATTGCATATCGGATGTTTGAGATCGCCAGCTGGATATATATAGGAAATAACCAATGATTCAAACTACTTTCAACCATTCATTTCAACTCATAGTCGGTATGAAATGGTATATGTCATTTCGGTCCGGCTGAGCTATTTAGTGGGTATAGGATCTATGAGCGTGGGGTTGAATCAGTGTTATTCTGAGCTATATAGTGAGCCTAGACCTATGCGCGTGGGATTATATCCGTGTGGTGCTGAGCTATATAGTGGGCATAGGACCTATGCACATAGGGTTGCATCCGTGGCATGCTGAGCTATATAGTGGATGTCAAACCAATACACACGGGGTGCCGTCCGTGTAGTATCCTCTGGGAGTAAAAAACATACCCATCATCATGAATTATTGTCGACATGTGCACATCTCCGTGATCTCATCACACGCGGAACCTCCATTAAGTAAAGAGTCAGTCAATAGTTTCCTGGCCAGCTGTTTACATTACTTGCAAACCTACCATATGGGTTTACATGACACGCATGGCGAAATTTGTCACATGGTTCACTCCCATATGTCGCACTGTACGGTAACACAGCTGATATGTTTAGACAAGTCCATGACGTCATCATATAAAACGAAAGCTTCATCGCTTTAGTTCCCAATGATAACCGCGACTGACGCCATGTGCCATCATACTTGGAATATTATTCACAAGTTAAAGTATGACACATCTATCCTCTCTATACCGTACCATAGCATGTACAGCAGCACATATCAACTGTATATGTCCATTCAAAGCTAATGGTCTCATCCATTCCCACATGTGGGCGTTTGTGGAGTCACAAATTGTCTGTGCATTAGAACTTTCATGTTAGGTAATTGCTCTTGAAGATGTTTAATTGTCTAGGCGTTTGGAGAGGTAGAAAGTTGCACTTGAGGCCACTAAGTGCTTTCAGAGCACTTCTCGTGGCTCATGCGTTTATAGCTTTGTCTCATCCTGGATTCGTACATTATTCATGCTAGTGGGAAGAGTAAAAGTTTGCAACTGAAGAGGCATGTTAGTTTAGCGTCAACTAACCCTAAAATTCCTAGTGGCAGGTTAAGTATATCCAGAATTTCAAATTTTGTCCCGTGTTTATCCATTTACTATACGCGTGCGCGCGTTTTCGCTCATCAACCCCCTGAATTCATGACGCTACTGACGCTATATTGATTTATTCAAGGTAACTGAACTCAATTTCATATTTCATTTACTTTACATTTTCACAGGTAAGGATGCGCATTTACTACAGCGATATATAACAATAATGATGAGAGTCGATACACGTCGTCTCGTGGATATGCTGGGTAGGCCCTGCTGCCACCACCACTCTACCCACGCTCTCCTGAATTAATGACGTTGTTGACGTGATATTGATTATTCACGGCAGCTAAATTCGCGCTTCTGTCATCCTATGGCACAATAATTCACTTAGCAGTAAACCAACCAGCCACGGCAAACAGCAAATTAACCAGCCTGTATTTGGACATCTGTGAGAGGGATAGCAGTTGAATGAGTAATCCGTGGAGTAAGGTACACACGATGTGTTTTTGTTGGGTGTGGGGGTGGCAGGTGCGTCGCTAGGGGAAAGTGGAAGGTTGCATATGGGACTGATAAAGTATACACCTGAAGCACTCGTTTGCACCTTATTTCCACAAACTGAGTTACAGCTAATGTCTACCAATTATTGGCATAAAATACTCATTTACACCTGATATTCGATCTGTCGCATACGTCAATATGATCGAGAGAGGAAGATTTATATTTTGACATTTTTAGTTGTGAGTCAGACACATCTGGTTTATATATTAATAGATGATAAAAACCTGATGCGTTTTAGGTAGGTTGTATTGATATCTGATGGAGCATTGATATGGGTAAGCGGACAACCTGATGGAGCAGAGAAAGGCGGAATGGACGTCTGATGGACCTGAGAAAGTGGGAGGCTGGAAGTCTGGAGGAGGTAAGATATTGGTAGACTTAAAGTCAGATGGAGCTGAGAGAGGGGTAGACTGGACGTCCAATTGAGCTGAAAGTGGGGCAGACTGAATGTCGGCGTGAACGTCTGATTTTGATGATAAGGGGAAAAACTTGAAGTCTGATGAATCTGCGCGATGGGCAAGCAGAACCATCTAGCAAAGAGAGGGACAGGGAGGGATACCGGGGGAGCTGATAGATGGGCAATCTAGACCTCTGATCGAGCTGAGCAATGACCCGGCTGGTCGTATGATAGCACAGGAAAAGGTTCAAGATAGAGAAGGGGGGGGGGACTGAATATCTGATAGATATGAGAGAGGAATCGGCAGGAAGCTTGGAGGAACTGAGAGAGGAGCTGAAGGGAAGGCTGAAGGAACTGAGAAAGGGGATAGTCTGGACGTCAGATGAAGTTGGCAGATTGCACGTCTGGTGGAGGTAAGGGAGGGTCAGGCCGTAAGTCTGTAGGAGCTAAAGAGGGGCCGGCTGACCGCTTGATGTAGCTTACAAATGAACATGCCGAACGTATGTTGATATACACTATTTATTACTGGAGCACTGATACAGCTGAAATGTTGATTGAGCGGAATTAGTGATTGACCGAGAGGAGGGGGGGGGGGGGGCGTTTTAGTTGAAAGTCTTTTTAATATCACCATCGATGATATATATATATATATATATATATATATATATATATATATAGAGATAGATATATATATATATATAGATATATATATATATATATATATCTATATATAGAGATATATATATAGAGAGATATATATCTCTATATATATAGAGAGAGATATATATATATATCTCTATATCTATCTCCTCTCTCTCTCTCTCTCTATATATCTATATATATCTCTCTATATATATATATATATATATATATATATATATATATATATATATATATATATATATTGCATATATGTACAGGCTATCATGGATTTTAATTTTTGTGACAACCACAATTCAACAAATTTTCATGAGCATCCGACGTGTATTGATAATTTTATAAGCAATCATTTTTATCAAAGATATCATGCTGTCTGGGGCCATGATAGTTTAACAATGATTTGGCAGCGTAAAGGATGATATCAATGAAATATATCCACAGCGTGCCATATTTGAGAGCATGCCGATGAGGCTAGCAGAGAGAAACGACGATCTTTGTACTGAATGATATCTAATATTGTTTACAAACCAGTGAATACCCAGCAGAAGTGAAACCCGCTGAACTTCAAGCTTAAATCTTGCCAAAAGGTATAAGTTATGTATTCAGAACCAAACCGGTTTCTTCCGAATATTATTAAATTTACGATATGATCATTTACGACGAAAGAACGACACGTTAACTGCAAATTTCGGTCCTGTTTTAACTTTGATTCGTTCGCAACCGGAAACGACGCTATCGATATCCCTCAAATGTAAGGATTAGATTGGCGCTGTCTCTTTCTTTGGCAACAATTTATGTAATTGTTATGACTATTGAACCAATATTTACTGTTTTATGAGCGATCAAATAGGTTACGAAATATGCCTAGTAGAAATTTGTTTCATACGGTAAACGTGAAACCTATGTTACCAATGTACCTTTTTTTAGGGCGTCCACAAACATTTTATCAAACGATGCCATACCTTGCTATTATAAGTGGCAACTGAACTATTTATTGGGTATTCTATGTAAAATATACGACAAAACATGCGCACATTCTTATATCACTACCAATCACTGTAATACTGTCAGTTCATTTAACATTATACAGCCAACTACGAATCTTCAGAATGGACTTTAAACGGCAAATGTAACCATTGAATGCAAGATATAGTTTATTCCCATGTTACTCTGACAGTTTGTTTACTAGATTAGTGATAAGTGTATAAAGTGTCAATGGTCGAACCGTTCAGTGCGAGAAGAAAAGGGTTATTTCCCCTATGAATGGATGACCCTTGATCGTTTGAACAATATAGAAATACCATCCCTTGCAGCTTTTTACAGTGCGTTTAAACAAGAAGACATAGCTGACCAATAAGCTGAATGTCAAGAAGCGTGGGAAGCAGGTCATTTGCAGACTTTCAAAGACTTTTGATATATAACAATTATTTAGATGTCGAACCTTCTCAGGACGCCATTGATACACAGTGTCGTTTTTACAGTGAGAGACGTATATATATGTAGAATGATGTAATATCAGCACTTTGATTAACCATGCGATATTTGTTTCAAACCATGGAACAACGACATATATTGATTAATTTAAAATGGAATACTGGCTGACGATCAATTATTTTTCATCGTTACCACGACATAGTTAAAAACTTACCCCAGACGAGAACAAAACGGAAATGAAGCAAAGTTGTGGGAAGGAGTTGTGCAATGCAGATGCATTGTATCTGTGGTCCATGCCAACCAACTAAGGGAGGTGCATCACAATGAGGTCTTGGGAATGCGAAACATAAGCGTTCTGGTCAAATCAAGAGGATCAAGAAGTGTGGCGTGGTGGATGTGGTCCGAGGTGTTCATGAACCATCTGACATATAATTAACACATATGTGTCTGATACCATCAGCGTGACTGTTCGCTGTGAAATCATCAACACCATACCATAATCTATACCAACGTGGCACGAGGTATCCATGCGCCGTCTGTCACATATTTTAGTCATTTATATAACTTGAATGATACTGATACTCTTAGCACGGCCTCTCTCCAATAGACCACCAACAGCATACCTATATCAACATACATAGACACACTTTATGCCTGCTCCACACAGTAATTATCCGCACCTTTTAACTTAAGGTCTGGTAAGGTTAACTAAATCCAGCAGTGGTCTGCTGTAGAAATACCTTTCTTTTCTTTGGCCCATGACTTAATAATCATGGTCTTTTGGCATCATCCTCTTCTCCAATTCTATTAAGTCTTGTCGCTGGATTAAGGCAAGTGTGTTTTATCGATGTGGTCACGTGGGCAGTCATTGCGGTGAGTGTTATTTACCAGGGAGGTGCATCACAACAGTGCGTTCGGTTTTGTATAATGGATACCATGGAGTACTGTGGACCTACAGCACCAGGGTCCCGATTTTCTATACTACTCAATGTGAAACAGGATGAAGAATAGTCGGCCTCTTGAGCGATCGATGTGGGGAACAGCAGCCTAGTTCGTACCCTAGATCCTTAACAGCATCCAGGACGTGCTTTTATCGGACAGTTCATTAGTGGGAGACCAACTATGGATACATGCAAAGTGTGTGTTATTCTGGGTATGTTGGCTTTTATCGGTTTTGTATACCTATGGGTTCAACATCAGCAGACGTTTAGCAGCGATTTAATCCTTCCACCAGCAAAATGGCGAAACATAACTAATAGAAGCCAAGCTACAACGAACGGAATATTGTGTTCCGGCTATTTATCAGTGATACCACGGGGACGCTTGGGCAACCAGATGAGTGAATATGCTGCTTTGATGGGGATTGCACACAGGAGTATTATCACCCCAGTGTTACTTAATACAGATATGAATCTCATTCGACGCACATTCACCATGTCGCAGATGCCAATTGTACTTGCCAGCAATAAAGTCCACGATTGGCGTGTTTTCCATGCCTTATGTGGTAAGTGTGGTTATGACAGCAGAACGGAAGATGTGCAGGCGTATATGAACAAGTCGTGTGAAAGTAATGTAAACATTCGACTTGATGGATATTTCGTGGCGCATGCTCTGTATGCTGGTGATTTGTATTTTAACAACATTGAAGCGTTTATCAGGAACGAGTTTATTCCCAAAGAGACATTTCTTCATAAAGCCCGTTCTTTTATGAGAAATAATGCAGACTCATCTTCAAACTATGTAAATATTGGCATTCACATCAGACGTAGGGATTTCAAGCAAAGAAAGCAAACAATTCATCAATCCTACTATCTTCTTGCTATTGAATATTTTGCAAGAAAAACCCATAACTATAAGAATGTTGCTTTCTTTGTAGCATCAGACGAAAAGAAATGGGCAAAACAAAACATCATTACCACTAAAAGTTATCGGATTGTGTTCTCGCCTTTTAGTGACTATGCACATGACTTTGCATTACTATATCTTTGCGACCACGTCATTCTGAGCGCCGGAACATACAGTTGGTGGGCCGGATACTTAAACCCGGGTATTAAAATCATTCCATATCAACTTCTACAAAACACCACTAATTGGGTGCACCTCCAGGCAGCTTTGGCCAACAGAACTACATGGTTTGAAAAATAGTCTTGGGTCAACTTCTTGCATGTATATGGAATGCTACCAACTCCTGAAATCTTGTTTTCGAAAAAGGCATCATTTGCGAAATGTTTGAGAGACTTGCACCATTAATAGTGATTCATTTTGGAGCGCTTCAGACATACAGATTCCATCTGAAAATAAATATAGATGTGTGTATATATCAATGAAAGATTGTTAACAATATCATTCCTGTCTGAGATGTTCGAACAATGACACTGTATATATTGGATAATACGAAATAAACCACCATGTGGCACACATATGCACATGATTCAGAAGATCAAGCCCCTGCAGCAAGTTTGATACTGTATTAACAGACAGTGTATTGGGGTGAGTCACGGACAAAAGTAGCGAGATTCAGTTCATTGTATTATAGTTATCCTTTGATTAGAATAGACCACTGATCAATAACAGTTTTCAATATAAATACTTAATCAGACTGAGTGTATTAGTTCTAGAGTAGCAGCGGTTTATACCAAGGTATTAGGGACTGCTAGGTATGGATCCTACCCGACCAGAAATATCATCTGATGTCTTCCTCTATGCTACATCAGTAATATACGATAAGGTTGTAGCAGGGACTCTAGCTCAACCGATCTATTTATATTAACTTATCTTCTAAATTATCTCTGACTGATACAGGTGAAAAATATATTCTTCGTATATATCCCAGTGCAACAGCAATGTTTAGAATGAGTCTTTAATTAGTATCTACACCTAACGTGATGTATCGTTATATGATGAATGATTACAAACAATACACAGTTAGATAGACGAGGAACAAGAGTAAAATTTTTTTATACATTTACGAATATGTGACTTTCTATTGCCGGATGGATATTTTCGGAAACGTTGAGATAGATGTGACGAGGAAGTTTGATTTGATGCAAATTTGCAGGATGTAGGTAGTGTCGATGTATCTGGAAATTGTACTGGTTACCTACCAACACATTTACTACTGATTGATTGAACGGCAAATAATTCCATATATTGCCTATAATGATTGCTCAAGGGCCTGTTTTTGTCTATATTTGTTGGAAATAGGTGATGCCTCAGCAGTTTGATAAGCTTATTGATATCATTTAGCCCGAGGCAGTAGCACATCCCCCTCCCACGAAGTACGTACTTGGAGACCTACGGTACAAGAGAAGCAACAGCTTCATCGGGGTTCAGGTGTGTGATACATTCACAAACCTACTGCACCCGTAATGGATCCCGGTTGATTCCTCCTAGTACACATGCTTGGGCATTTGGTAACAAAGATCATTGGGCTTTTCTTGTTTTATATAATTGACAAATACGCCGTACGCTTTGGTCATTGGTGCGCCGTTTATGTGGATTTGGTAGATTGCATCTGAATTACCTTGAGATAACGGTCTGGTGGAGTGCGAGAGTGGAAAGGTTGGGTCTCGGGTGCAGTGAGACGCAAGCTACCTATATGGAATTATTTGGTAACGTCAATCTGTGAGGCTATAATAAGTTAGTGTGCAAGTGGATGGTGAAGTTGAGCTCGGATGTTGTCGACGGTCTGTGTTGGGGGAATGTCGGTTCGATGGTTTTGAGTGGCGGCAAAAGCGATTGAGGTTGATGTATGTAGACTGATTGTATTTGGGAATTGCAATGTGTGTTTTGGGTTCAAACTATTGTGCCTCCAACCTAAGTTATCATGAACGAAATGCAGAGCAATCAGGTACCTTTTATCACATATTCATTCCCACCACTGGGAGCTACCCTCCAATATTCAGCTAGGAATAAATAAATGTCATCATCATCAGCATAAATTACACAATACAATTAGGCCCAAGCTGTCCATACACTTTACGAAAAGTAAGTTATTGATTATGGCTACGATACCTACGCGCCGAGATGGAAAAGATAGGCAACACCTGAATTAGACAAGACAAGCCCACACTAATTGATTGAAGTAATATGCGTGTTTCGTTAGTCTTTGTCAATAATCAAAACGAGTGTCTCGCATAGAGCTTGTAGGATTCAGTAATGAATAACGTTCGTACTCAATTCCAAGATTGCGTTTCTTAACATATTGAAGGAAAAGCTAAATAAACCCCTCATACCTTTGCAGATTCAACGAGGTAGTGCAGTGCGATAGTTTGTTTAATTATCCAACCCCATATTTGCCATCCGCAGCAGAATTCGAACACGTCAGTTTTATTAAAATTGGTTCTGCGTGGAGTGCTGTTGATAAGGTATGATGCAATATTGCCTAACAAGCTGGCAACAGTGATATATTGATATTTCTAAACAAATAAATGTACATTAAAAGTCGAATATATGTATTAATGCGAATGTCAAGCAACAGGAGCGCACAAGACCAATCCCTTGCACATGTAGTGGGACGTGATCACATGAACACACACACGTTATTACCGCATCATGTGACGTACGCGCCTTCACTCAATTGATATGGAAATAGGACTGTTATAAGCAAACATCACATCGCCACTCCTCTCCTAGTTCGTGCCGGTGTCGTCATCAAAGTTCCGGATACCAGTCGCGTGGGGCTGTATCTGGGACAGGTAACAGGAAGGAGTGAATTTGGCAGTGGTGAGTAGAGCTGTTGTGAGAGGGCTTCTGTGAGGGCTTCAGTGAACAGGGCTGTGGCGAGTAAGGCTGCGATGAGTAGATATGTGATGCGTATGTGATGTAGTGAGTAGGGATGTGATGAGTAAGCCAGGGATGAGTAGATCTGTGGTTGCTGGGGCTGTGGTGAGTTAGGCTTCGTCGGATAGGGATGTCATGAGTATAACTGTGTTGAGTAGGGTTGTGATTGATAAGGCTGTGTAAAAATGTGATAATTTGAAAATTAATTACTATCCATTTTTGTATTAGCATATGCAATGAAAATATCATCTTATTACATCTGTATTGTAGGCTTTTCAGATCACACAGCGTAAAAATGACTCTAGACTTAGGCTTGTGCCCCGCCAGTATGTATATTTTATCCCAGCAGCAACATTGCAGGGGCAGAAAAAAACATGCTCTTTACACTCACGTCATGTTTTTACTAAACATTGCATCCCTGGCTGATTCCATGTCAAATGCAGAAGCGTACTGAAATATAAAACTATTATGAAAAAGAGAGGGATGCTTCAACTTTCCCACTATGGCTAGAAAGAGAGATGTATTAATCTGTTCCACTAGTGAGCAAATGAATGAAACAAACGCCTGGCAACAAGTGACCGCAATTATACCTTTCTCCAAAAGTGTTAGCCATTACAACTGACATTATGTTTTTATTTAAACTATCGCCAGGCCAGGTCAGTAAAACGTTTTTCTCACAATAATGGAATCATCTGCAGTTAAGAATTGAAAACAAGGCGAGTTCCTATTACATCAGCCCTCAGATATGTTATACATGAACACTGAAGGCAGGGATTGTGTGAGGTTGCAACACTTAAACTTGTAAAGCCTTGTGGGACTTCCAGTCTGATTGAGCGTATAATATCATTCTGTTTTAGTCGTTGGCTATAGAATAAATCTTATGGTTATTGTATTAGACGAGGTGTTACAAAGAACTTACCATCTACAATATTGATATTTATAAGGGGCAAAACACACTGGTAACGTAACGTTCTCGAAAGCACTAGCAGACCAAATGAACAATGATTGAGGGAAATGTAAACACTGGTTTATCATTGATGAATTAGCGTCTTTGAAGTCTCATCAAGCTGTCTCACCTATGGCTTAGGTCCTCTTAGCCGAAGAAAGGTCAGCCAAGTGGCACTTTTTGCTAAACTTCAATAAACAACAAGAACTCGTGTTATTTCTCTGGCTACTCATTCAAGCAACTACAGGCAGCAATATTTTTTCCTATAACGAAGGAGCGCACATAAGCAAGACATTTAAGTATAAGATCCTCTATTGAGGCGCCATATAGCACACAAGCTTGTATCATTGTACATTTTGGTGAAGAGAGCAGTCTTGTGTATTGTAAATATGTCCCTTTATAAGTCTGACCCAACAGGATCGCGAAAGGCCTGCAGCCAGGCATGTGAAACTTATGACAATCGGACAAACGTCGAGCTCTTTATCTTCATGGTTACGTTATGTCCAATGCATATATGCCACTCTACATAGATCTCCAGTTAGTTAGGGTGGTCAACTGGTACCAATAAAACCCGAATGATCGGGCTTGTCCTCACACCTCATGTAACGGAGAGAACAGGGCCTTACTACCCTGAACGCATTTGCTCGTCCTCACATCCTATGATGGAATGGAGTAAGGCAGCTAGTATCCTGGCCCACCAAAAAATAGAGGTCCCTGTTTGTCCTCACACCAAAGCCGGGGATATGACGTGTTGACGATGGCGGCCGAATCACACCCTACCACCGAACAGTCATCCTTACACCCAATGCATTGGTGGAACTGTATAATACCATATCGGAAGGGATTCTAATTGACACTATGGCAATTACGAATTTAAAACATCATTCTAATGAGAGTTGGTTAAGGTAAATGATGTTTAATTTTGGAGTAGACTCATTACCTAGAAAGTGTTGTCATCTTATAACGATATCATTGCGATTGGTTTGGTCAGGCATAATTCACAGTATTATTGCAGATATGCTGTATTATTGACAACGTCATATATATATTTATATATATAGCATGTAGTGTAATATAAAGGGGTCTACGTGTAATGTGATAAGGTAATGCCAGATATGAAAATGTGACACACTAAGTTTAAGAACAGAGAAAAGGTATATGATTAGGTCAAGAGCAGCACAAAGCATACGAGCTTAGCTGTTATCCTCATGGTGGCATCTGCATCACCCGAATAAAGTAGTCCAGACTGAGGTGGTGAACTCACAAAAGGCTCAACTTATTATGACTTGAATACTTAAGATATATAGGATGATATGTTGAATGTATTGAACAAACATACCTGATAGCGTCGACTACTGACCTCCCTAAGATAGCAAGTGCTCCATGACGTGATGCTGGAACAAACATTTGGTCATGGCCCACATCTGTAACTGTTACACCAAAAATCATTATTGCCCCACTTGCTAATCCTACATACTGGCTCAACTTAGTCTTTCTACAGATGCAAAACATCATGTTAAGAAGTGGGATACCTTTTTGTAGCAGTCTCGCAGATGCTTTTATCTGCTCAGTTTAACCGGTTTTCAATAATTACCCTGCAGACGGAGCTCCATTAGTTTCGGTTTCATTTGTGCCTGTAAACCAGCGAGCTAGATATTAGAATTTCCAGCACCAAGCTTTCGCCAGGAGAATAATCTGGTTAGTTATGTATCGATAGAAATTATTGTCGGAGTATGTTTAAATATTTGAATCGATATAAAGGCAGAACAGAACCACTCGCTTGGCAATGTCACGATATAATTAACCACATCGCAAAACCACTATCACATTCACAGCATAGCAGCACAATAGACATTAACCAAAAACAGAGTATTCTCACCCATGGCTAAGTTTTCCTGAAATTTTCAGAGACGATTAAAGCCCAACCACCACCACAGGTTGTGCTTTACTTGTTGAGAATGCTGCTTGTTTAAGATTGAGATATAATTGTTTAAGAGTGTGGTATAATATTGATGGTGATTCCTTTGTTAAATTTCATGTGTAATATCCGCATGATCAAGTCTGTCAACAATTCAAATTGAATGGGCCAATATACCTGACCTCCCATCATCCACTACCTCACTTACTTACACACCCCGCTCAATATAACCCCCACCTCACTAACAATCACAC
Source organism: Urechis unicinctus (assembly GCA_034190875.2). NCBI lineage: Eukaryota > Metazoa > Annelida > Polychaeta > Xenopneusta > Urechidae > Urechis > Urechis unicinctus. Next base: position 2,603,712 of record CM067355.1, read on the forward strand.
TCCCCAACTTACTAGCACTCATTCATTCACTCACTGAAACTTCATTCCTCACTCACTCACTAACCCCCCTCTCCCCTTCACTCTAAAACTCCCCACTCATTCACTGAAACTCAATTATCCATTCCTTTATTTACCAACCCTGGTGATTAGATGGTTTATTTGTATATATATATATATATATATATATATATATATCAGTATATTATATTTCTATTGCAAAATATATAAGATATATATATATATATTTCAGATTCTATATATAGAGGTCGGCCTCATATATCAAGAATATATATAGATATATATATATATAAATATTGATATATAAAAATATATTGGTGGCCATGGTTATATATATATATTTCGCCTCATGCATTATATATATACTATTTGTTATCAGCATATAAGATGATATATATAGCGGAAAGGAAAGGGACGATGTGTCTGTTTCTTAAAATGGTATAGGCAAATAGATCAATGTTTGTTTACATACTTGTTTCGAAACAATGAATGAATCGCTAGAAATATTTAATAGTGTTCCAGTGATTATGAGATATCTGTGCCAGCCACCTTGGTAAATGTTTATAGAATATGTGATTTATTCCATATTACATATCATAGTTCTTACTTGCTTTGGTCAAGAAACTGTGCCCTTATTTTTTGCGATATTGTTCATTCGCCTCAAATTTAATATGGTGCTTTACGATTGATCACTTAATGTTTAAGGGCATATGTGCTTGTATTTCAACTACTGTACATGTGTAGAAATCACGGTCATTTCATTTTATTGTCTTGTCAAACCCAATGTATTAGCAGAACTGTTTAACTTCTGATGCTATATTTGTCGTTTCATGAACGACGATTGAGCCTTTGGCTTTGATTATTCCAATCCGTTGTGCCCAAATAAATTAAGCTTGAATTGGGCGGAAATTTTAAACATCAGTTTTGGGAAGATGTTTTCGTAACACTATTGATATTTACAAGAAGAAAGCTTGACCTGGACAGCACATGGACATACTTGCTCATCTGCTTTGACCCCATTTGTATACAGGTAGGAACGATTAAAGAAAAAGATGTGTATCCCACCCCCTCTAAACCAATAGCCAAACACCTACTCATGCTAACGCTGAACTACACCTATTATATGGTAGACTCATAATGCATATCGTAGTGCTTTTGTCAGCCTAGTTTCCAATAGTTTCTTCGGGCATCTAGTGATTTCATAAGAAATAGACTTGAACTAAATTCTTGTCAGTGTCGTTTGCTTCGTTCGTCTCCCATTGGATTGATTTATTAATTTTCCATCCAACGCATGGATTACTCCTATTTCAGAGCTGTGACCAAGAGACTGGTCATAACGTTAGGACCAAAGGAACCAATTCATAATGATGGGGGATGGTCTGTTCATGCAAACTCATAACGTTACTAATCAGCGAACATCAGCCATGCTGGGCAGACTAGGCATGACGTTTAGGAACAATTAACTCTGTCTATGGTTGTCATAACGCAACCCCTATGTCAGATCTAATAAGCAGCAAAGGTTGTTTTATGTCACCCACATCGATATATGGTACTGTCGTTGTTTTATGGCACACACATACTTCCAATGATTAACCAACGTGTTGTGTGTCAACCAAAACACTTACATAAGGCACACTGAACAATCAACGTTCTGCATGTCAACCAAACCACTTACATAAGGCTCACTGAATAATCAGCGTGTCGGATGTGAACCAAAACACTGAAAATAGGCCCAGTGAATAACTAACGTACTGAAGGTCAATCAACTGACATAAGTCCCACTGAATAATTAAATAATTTCGCACAAATCACTTGTTGAAGAACAAATGAATAACCCATGTTCCTTTATTTTATTCAAAACACTCACGTTAGTCGAAAAGAATACCAATTATTTTTTATGTCACTTCAAGCATTAATGTAAGTTCTAGTATATAACCACACATTTGTAAATTCACACAACACATCAGGGTCAGACCGTGCCACGAACAAATGTTGTTCTTTGCCATTCTAATCACCCTTGGTATAGAGAAGCTAAAACAGAACTGGTTGTCTCAACAATGACACATTGTCTGAATCTATAAGAATCAATCCTAAGAATGAATTTATACAGAGACAATCGTGTTGAATTAATGTTTGCGATATGGCACCAGTTTGTCGAAGCTCAGTGCTATTGACTATGACACATTGTCTGGAGCATATATTCCATCCATTTGCCATACCACAAGTTATCAAAATGTATTCCATCAAAGCTTCGTTTGGCCATAGAAGCCGTCATGTTAGCAACATTGAAAAAACCAAGGTGGTTCGTATTTGGTGAGACCAAAATGTCAGCTAAGGCTTCGTACAACCACCGTGAAAATATAATCATGACTTCCCCAGCGAGATACCCATTATATAATAGACCTTTATATTTTAGGGAAGATCTTTTTCTTGCTCTCTCAAATTCCATGGGATTTGTAAACCACTGGACCCAGGTTGATCTGGGCAATACTGATTTCACCAAATTGCGTAGTGGCATGAAATGGTCAAGAAACTCGGATTTTGTAATGTTTATGTGTTTTTTTATGTGATTAAACTGTGAGAAGACGACAACCAGTTTCGGGTAGTTGTTGAGGAGATAATACTTGAAGATAAATTCAACAAAAGAGCATTTGAATTTTGGCATATTGTGGTAACCGGATACGATGACAGCTTCATTCCATAACATAATGTAGATGAATTGTGTCTTCACTGTGAAGTTATACTGGCGTTGCGTGCAGAGGATTGTTGAGACTGCCGCATGCGTGTCGAAACCAACACTCTTATCATTAGCATTCAATAACGCTGCACCCTCTTGTGCAAAGAATTCGTCTCTGTTCAAAAGGCGTATAGTAGTGCAACTCCAATCAGATGCACTTGTGATATATTTCCTCAAGGCATAGAAGCTATACCTGCCTTGTGAGTCACCCAAAAAGAGAACAGTCGTTATACCTTTCTTTCTGAACATTTCAAAGACATCACAATTCCTAAGCTTGCACATCGACGGTACAAACACTTCCTCTTTCTTTTTTGGGTCGCGCAACCACACGCCAGATTCTGGGAACGAATGGCTTGTTTTGTAGAATGATCGAAGAACAGAATGGCTGCAGTTGGCTTGCTCTTTATGCTTTGGTAATGGTAACTCCTTTACTGCCATTGATCCTATGGTGTCAGACAGATTGACATAGACAAGCGATGCAAGACTTATACACAGGCCACATAGCATCGCAAATATAGACCATTTCGACGCATTTATCTGCGGGTGAGACATAACGAGGTATCCACCTGGGTTGCCAGCGTCTCATCCACACTTGGTATCACTCGAAAGTTGTTGGGGCCCTGGGGGTATTTGTTCAAAAGATAACACTCAATGATTGATATGCTTCTAAAACACTGTCCTCTTATTGTTCACACGATAACAATAAGTGAACAATGTGCTGATTATACACTGTCTCGCAACGTCTTCTTTGTGAGCTGTGTGAAAGTACCTGAAGATTGTGTGGATGTTGTTGCATCCAAAATTCTTCAGGAAGCATGGGCGCCTGTAGACAGATAATAGCATAATCATTTTTTGACATCTGCAACATGGATAGATGCACAAAATAATTTAACATTTAAGAAGGAATAATAAATGTGAAGGTAGAATATATGAGAGACTCATAACACGAGGTCTTAGCGGTATCTGGTTGTTTAGGAATACATGGCCGACAACCCGGGATGACAGCCATCGCTGCTGTAGCATACGTGATCAATATATGATTTAATTTAATATCCATTATATAGCTTAATTTGAATTATTCATAGTTTCGCAAAATATCCTCCTATAACTGTGATGTCCTTAAAGACTGAAAAAACTATAGAAGATTGATTCGACTCAAGGAATAATTATTGACCCTGATGCTTATAGGCATAATCATCCGGTCATTGGTATGATAAAGAGAAAAACCAATGCGGTACGAAGGTTTCGAAGGTTAATGAATGATTTTATCCAACTGTGATAGTTCCAGTGAAATATACAGCTTTGACCCTTATTACGTAAATCAGCTTAATTCGGATCTGGATACACGCAAGCATTTACACTGATATGGCTGTTTTCGGCAAAGTTGTTAGGGGTTAGGGTTTTAATATATTATACATTATCCAGTTAACCATATCTATACATATAGACACACGCAAGCACACATATATATACACACACACACAAGCATATATATATATATATATATATATATATATATATATATATATATATATATATATATATATATATATATATATATATATATATATATATATATATATATATATATGAACGCTATATATATATATATATATATATATATCTATATATATATATATATATATATATATATATATATATATATATGTATGTATGCATACATATTTATATATATCTATACATAAATATATATCAATATATCTATACATGTATATTTTTATATCTATACAGTGATTGACATCTTAGACACAAACATAATGCTGAGAGGCATACACACTATAAGATACCTTAAACATGACGCTCGGCCGTGAGTTATGTTTGGGATTCTTCGAGTTAACTATGGATCTCTGACTTTTAGCTAGGACGCATTTGCACTAGAGTTGAGGAATTGTTAGAACATTTGACAGGGCATCCCTGCTGATATGTCATCTCATTTCTGACAATAAATGGAGCTGGCAACCCTTGCATGATAAGGCGCAGGAAAAGCTGAGAGCGATGCTGACCAGCAAGACTTCATTCGCATGCTAAAGTGTCAGTGATCTTGTCACCAATAACCCTTGCAGGGTTAAACGACTCGCAAATAGTCTTGGCATTTGTCAAACTATCCCAGGTAATCTCGCAATTAGCCACGGCAATATCACATCCATTGTCAGAGAAAAACATAATCCATGTTGCCAACTCACTCAAACCTAGCAGAAAACAGACGTATGTATAAACCCATGCATGCATGCATGCATGTATGTATGCATGTATGTATGTATGTATGTATGTATGTATGTATGTATGTATGTATGTATGTATGTATGTATGTATGTATGTATGTATGTATGTATGTATGTGTATGTATGTATGTATGTATGTATGTATGTATGTATGTATGTATGTATGTATGTATGTATGTATGTGTATGTATGTATGTATGTATGTATGTATGTATGTATGTATGTATGTATGTATGTATGTATGTATGTATGTATGTATGTATGTATGTATGTATGTATGTATGTATGTATGTATGTATGTATGTATGTATGTATGTATGTATGTATGTATGTATGTATGTATGTATGTATGTATGTATGTATGTATGTATGTATGTATGTATGTATGTATGTATGTATGTATGTATGTATGTATGTATGTATGTATGTATGTATGTATGTATGTATGTATGTATGTATGTATGTATGTATGTATGTATGTATGTATGTATGTATGTATGTATGTATGTATGTATGGTATATTGTATGTACGAGGTACCGCATTTCATCGATAATACCCTGTGTAGTACATAGTAAATGAGCCATATGTGTGGAAACGTCCGCAACCATTGTATGTTAAGAAACTTGTATGTTATTAGTCTTTTACCCTTTGACTTGATTCTTGACACCTTCACAAAATTTCCAGTTTGTACATATTTACTCCATTAAAATGATAAATACATAATTTTCGAATGGCGACGATTGGATTTGTCTGTCCATGATGTTGTTGTTTTATTTAATTGTCATAATCTAAGGGTCATTTAATTTTTCTGTAATTGGAGATACGGTTTCTGTAATGCCACCCTAATTAAACATATTCCACAAAAAAAAGGAAATGTAACTAACCCAACAAATGTTATATGTGAATATTGTTTATTCACTATTTTCAGACAGTCATTATTGTTTTATTAAGATATTATGACCCTCAACATTACTATAACTAAGTACTGGATAGCGAGACTTGACGAAGTGAGTTTTCACCTGATTTTATTGAAACTTTGTTGAAGAGATTAATAACTCGACCTTTGAAAGGGTTAATGATGTTGAGAGTTTCTATTCATTTGTTTGGCATACGGCCTCTGTCAGTGAAATAGTATTAAACAGTTTGAAGCAAACTGGTAACAAATTCTTAGTTTGACTTTAGTTTGCACGTGAATGAAAATTAATACCATGGCGGTATTCAGTTACTGATGAATGAAAATAACAGAAGACTTGTCATAATATACTGAATAAATTTCAAAACGCTTTCGATCCATGGAAGGCAAGCATCAAACCTACACTGCGACACCACATAGCCCTGTCACGATCTATACCAGTCGTGGCTTAATGGAAAAGCTTGCTAAATGGTTATGCTTCCGGACTGCCTTAATTGGCAGTAAGTAATGCTATGCTTGTCGTCAACTATCAGTCGTTCAGCTGACATTTCATTTTCACATATCTCTCCCATGGAGTTACAAGCAGCTCTTCTTGGATAAAGCTGTGACAAACTGATATTGGCGGCAGTGTCATGTGGAGTCACAAGCAGTTATTCGTGGACAAAGCCATTGAACCTTTCTTTTTTTGCCTTTTTGCACTCCTATGCAAGGCTCCATAGGTGCTTTGGAGACATGCATAGTGGCCAGGTGTTCCTAAAATCGTACAAGAACCCCCATTTAATATATTGCTACACCTAGTTTATGATTTTCTGACGCATTAATTATCTTTTTGGTATATGCTGGCACATTGCCTACCAAAGAGAAATTTGCCAATTTGAGACTGGTGAGTGGATTTTGGTATTTTGATATTTATATTCTATATACAGTGAATCGTGTGCCACTGGGGTTCCATTTAGCTATAGCCCTTGCCGTAGACCATTATGATTCCATCATGATGATCGTTGACTATAATTCTTTGCATATATCAACAGTGTGTGAGAATAATGATAAGATCACATCGCTTGTAACTCAGCATCTACCCGTATAACCAGTCTAGAAAGTGTTCGCGTATTCCGTCTGCTAATTAGTCATTAAAGACTCTGGATGCTTTGTAATACGTTCCATCATGATTTTCTGTCATCGTAAACACCACCACTATGTCATTCGTTCACTGCTCCCCTCTATATTGATCAGATGCACTGGGCAACACTGCACACTTTACTGATTGCGCGAATCAATATCACATGCAGTCTGTTGATAAAGGGGACTACGTTTCACGAATATTGATTGTTTTCATCGCTCTTGATACATGGTATGGGTTACTGCATGAATATTTTTTTGTCTTCATCTTTGCTATCTTCAGGATTCCATCTGATGTGCACCTGCATCTCTATCCCTGTCCTCTGTATGAGAATCACTTAGATATTGTAACTTGCATGCTTAAGACTCATAACCGAATATGTTTAATCTAGTAAATTAACCATTATGTATGTGAACTCAAATCATTAATCCTCATGCTATACGGTCGAACACTGACATATACAAAAACACCCTGACCTCAAGGTGGCGTAATATAACAACTGTTAAGGCTAAGGTATTGGAAGGGTGACTTTGCAACACTATACTGGTAAGTGGTCCGTATTAAAGCGAACAGGGTATAGTGTTATACATTTATCTCTATAAAAAAGCCTTTTATCTAGTCATTCGTATGACACATGTCGCTTGCAAACAAACTTTTCTGTGGACTATTTGTTTTTCTCTGAAGAATAACCATCCCGTTACGACCTCATATCTACCAAAACGATACCTCTTTATTCATATATAAAGCCATTATGCTTCGAATATGTGCACACCTCCACGACCAGCTAACTGGTTTGTGTGGATTTAATTTACATAACGACCTAGGACAGAAACTTGCGAAGGTGATTCATAAGCCATTAATCACTGGTGACTTCAAGCCATCATTAGACTAACACTTCCTGTCAGTACCAAGTACTTGAAGTCAGCATGGTTGACGTGCCAGAATGGCGAGTTCTTGAGCAGACATTCCTGAAACGCTACCGACATATGTTCGAGTCTCGCTATGCCACGGATGTTGTGTTCGTCGTGGGGGAAAGGTGATGAGAATTGCCTATATGCACATTGCCGCTCCCTTGTGTTTTACGCTATGTGGAGATGGGAGAAAAATAGGAATAACTCGATCATCACCAAATAAGCTGAGCCGGCCGCGTTCAACGAAATGCTCAGGTATAACACAATCAACCTACTATTACGTTATAATCTATATGCAGTTCTCCAATTGAAAATTATATTGTCGTAACATACGAGTGTGATATTTATTAGTGGAATAGTTTTTGCTTTGCTGAAGTTCATTTCTTATTGTTTGCTCTTATTTTGCTAAAACGAAATGAAATATGATGGTTGTTTCAAGAGAATGACATCAGAGCCGACAACGAGATGGTCATTGAAGTACTTGTCTCATAAGTACATGCTTGTTTCTCTGACCGCCCAATGTGACGAGTTCCTTTGGAATAATCTAAACGTGCACACAGTACTGCCACTCTTGAATCGTAGTTTGATACATGGCAATGATGCACGTTTTAATCATCACTTCATGATGAAAAAAACACCACCACACAGCGATGATGAACGAACACCACAATACAGCGATATCTAACCAGCACCACAATACAGCGATAATGATACATCACTACAATGCAGGGTTGATGAAACATCACCACAGTTCAACGATGATGAAACAACACCACAATTGAACGACGATGAAACAACACCACAATACAGCGATGATGAAACAACACTAAAATGGAACTATGATGAACGAACACCACAATAGAGCGATAATGAAACACCACCACAATACCGCGATAATGAAATACCACCACAACACAGCGATGTTGAATCAACACCACAATACAGCGATAATGAAACAACTCCACAGATCAGCGATGATGAACGGACGCCACAGCACAGCGATGACGAACAACCGCACATTACCGCGATGTCGAACCAACACAACAATACAGTGATGATGAAACAACACCTCAATACCGCGATGTTGAACCAACACCACAATGCAGCGATGTTGAACCACCGCAATACAGCGATAGTGAAACAACACCACCATACAGCGATGATGAAACAATATAACAATAAACTTGTCCTGTGAACAATACTGCTGCAACAGTTCTGACAGTTACGACAGTCACTCAAATATTATTGTCCGACCCATTCCTACCAACCACCACCTCAGACCTATTCAAGTCCGCCTCACACGTGCTAAAGTCCTCCTGACCACTATAAACGTCTACCTTACAATCATTATTGTCCACATCATCCGCATTAACGTCCATTTCATTTGTATTATCGTCATTGTCACCCGTTTTAGCGTCCATTTCATTTGTATTATCGTGTATTGCATTAACGTCTACTTACAATTGAGCATGTTTGTTAATAAACGTAACTAGAATGCCATATAATCAAATATATACACTTTCATGCTTCAAATCTGTGCTTTGTGAAGTCCTTATCGAAACAGCATATCCATCGCCCACTGAAATAGCCTTAACAGTTGTGCCCAAGTCTGGTGAGCAAATCGATTAACAGCAATCACAAAGTCAATGCACAGGAATCGCATATCTGGTAATGTATGCAAGGCTAAACTTTTTACCATTCACACGGGAAAATTCTTAAAATTTTGCAGTCAGGACCATGCCCTAAACGTCTTGTAACAAGGATATTTCTGTTAAAACCTTGCCCCACTCCCCAAAAGAGAAGAAGGAATAATTGTTGTGGCCATGTCTTAACTTTGAACGAATGACTATGGGAGGCTGGCTCCAAACCTTAAACAACTGTAAAGAAGAAATTGAGGTGAGCAGCTAGCCCCACACCTCTCCCATTAAATGTAAAATGACAAATTCATTACAATCAAAAGAATTTATAGTATACAACAAGCACCTGAAGCAGAAAGTAAGTGTCCCATCTGTGACAAAAATTTAAAAACCATAGAAAAATATGTAATAAGTGAAGAGGGAGAGAGAACTGTTTATCATGCAAAGGTCAAATGACTCTAACATAGGAAATATCTGATTACAACTATCAATGATGTGAACTTGGTTGTACAACGGGGTTTGTCTTTCCATCTGTACAACGGGTTTTATATATATATATATATATATATATATATATATATATATATATATATATATATATATAGATAGATAGATATAGATATATATATATATATATATATATAGAGATATATAGATCTATAGATATATATATATATATATATATATATATATATATATATATAGATATATATATATATATATAGATATACATATATATATATATATATATATATATATATATATATATATATATATATATATATATATATATCTATATATATATATATATATATATATATATATATATATATATATATATATATCTCTATATATATTTATATATATATATGTTTCAGTATGTCGAGATTTTCTCCCGGGATTACCAACCAATCGTTGCCAATGCAAATGAAATGAATGGTACCTGTGTGACGCGCTGTGAATCACATGCTCGACCGTGCAAACGCGCTAAGTTGTTACTGCATATAGTAAGCTGATCTTTTTGTTATTCTGCTTACGACGTACGACGGGTTGTACATTTGCATAACACCTTGTACGACGAGGTACGCTTTTTTGCCATTTCACCTTGTACGACGGGATTGGACGGGTTTTCGAGGTCCCGCGGCACACTTCTACCCGGGATAAGGCAACATGAAATAACAAATTATCGGTATGAAACCACGCGGTGGGGGTACATGGCCTTATCCCGGGTAGAGGTGTGCCACAAGACCTAAAAAAATTAGCGGATTAAAATTTACGCCTGTCGGCTGGTCAAGTGGGATGTATTGAAGTGGTCATGGACCAGCATAAGTGGCAAGAAGCGGGGGTCTGTGGTCAACACCATCATATCTACAGGACTGACCTCCATGACATGGTAAAATGGTTATGAGCGGAATGGGGTGTTCAATGATGTGAAACAACAGCCACAATTGAATTAAGAGTCAAGAGAGTTTGATAAATATTCGATAGGGCAATTCCTGGACGACTACTACTGGAAAGTGTGGGTCATGGGTGGCCGTCTCTATACAGTAATCAAGGTGTCGTGAAAAAATGGTTTTCCAGCAATGCCTGATGACAAGAGAAATGTTCATATAAATCATAAAGACATCAAGTTCATGCAAACAACCATATTAATTAATTCATATGCATAGAAAGCACCCGCTTTTAAATATTATTGTCAAACTATAAATATGAGCAGAAGTGGTTGTGTAGGGGTGATATGTAAGGGCACATTAATTAATGTTCTTCCTTATTCGTGCTCTTTACACACCAAATATTAAAGCTAAGAGCTCAAACACCAATCTATATCATTGAGTTCTATAGTCACAGGTAGCGTGTTCTTTCACAATATTTCCGTTTGTATGCAGCATTAATCAATGCAATTTGAATAACGCAAAAATATGGAGAAGCGTTTAATATAATATTCCGGTAATTCTGACTACAAAAGTAATTTGTTGCTTGTTGATGAATCCAATGCATGCACTAGTTAAAAACAACCAGTGGGTAAATTATTAAATTATATTCAATGGCAAATCACTTATCCTTTTCTGTATGACATCAATAAGAAACATATTCCAGATTAGAAAAAACAGCGCTGCATTTTATTCGTGGAAGAATGTGTTTAAATGTCTCGACATTATTCACCTGAACAGTTTCTCTAATAAGCTTCTTCGTGGATATAGATATGTATGCTTGATGCGTTTAGGCCCACACAAATGCATTCGTCATCAATCTCGTTTAATTAATCACATTGTAATCTACACATGTTCTCTAACTGCATCATTTAGTGTGACGACAGCGAATATTATTTCAAATCAATATCAGTATTATTTATGAAGCTTATATTGTTATCATCGGGCGAAATGTTTTTAATGTTGCATACATCGAAAGTCAATTTATTTCCGAAAACCGTTGTGTAGCATTAACAAATGAATGACTGAATTTCCACCTAATAAAGAAAAAAAACATGCCACAAGCACAACAAATGCTTTCATAAGAGAAAAATAGAAATAGATTTAGGATCTAAGAAATCAATAATAGTGATTGAAAATATAGTGTCAGTCAAGGAATCCTCAGTCGACACGTAATGGTGTTGAAAAACACTTGTATCCTGACAAATTAGTCATAAGTGTACATATATGAATCACCGTAAAATGTAGGTATTCTGTTATTAATTAAAACCTTTCCTATCCTGTTTGGATGCCATCTGGCATCAATATACAGCGATCATTATTGCGACTAAAACAGATTAATATATCCCAGTGTCATTCGTATTATTCGACATTAAGTGGTTAGATTCCCACCTACTTGAATTGTATTGAAACATGACAAAATCGGCTTTGTAGGTTGAGATCATTTCCGCGGTCATAGATCTTGGAACTTTGGACCAATACACTTCAGTTAAATCTCTGGTTGGAGGTCCCTTGTTCTTGTTCAGTGCAGACATATATGCAGCTGCTTTAGAAGGACTCTTGTTAAAGAGAAACTCAAGTATGTACAATGAATCTCTACGAAATGTCTCATATTTACCAATGACATCATAATGAATGTCACATGGACGGCAGAGATTTAGATGAGGCCTGATGTGTTCGTCCTTAGGATGGCTTTGCACATAGTACTCAATAAATTCGGAGAAAGTTGGTTTCCTTCCCAGTTTTCCAAAAAAATGACGATTGCCTTTCGTTTCTACTTTTTCTCTGTAAAGTGACACGAGTCGCTCAAAGGGGTCACGCACAAGCATGAATTTTGTATAGTTAGCTACCGCAGCCATTTCACCGTTGCGTTGCGAAGCGAGTGATACCCTTTGTACCCACGATGTATATTCCCTTTCGGTATCCTCAGGTATTCATACCCTTCCGCCAGTGATTGATTGAAAAATAGTTTTCCACGTTGTATCCAACTTTCGGAAACATAGTAGTACAGGACCTTATATCTGTCGTTCACCAGAATATGTTTTAGTCCCATGGTCTGTTTCACACGATCTTTATGCAGTTCACATATAGAAGCAACATGTGATCTGATTTCTTCCTGCTTTTTCAACCATATTTTAAGAGAAGTTGTTTGTTCTACTACATTGGTTTCTCTGTGTACGTTTGGCCAACAAGAACCGGGCTGCTGGTGCTATTCAGGTGTCGGTAAGCTTTCGATTGCAAGGTGTGTAGCAGCCTCTGAAGACGACCATCTTCGTGTGTACCATAAGATGCTGCGGTTATAAACGCACATATCGATCAATATTTTAGAATTCATCTTACCAAATTAAGCCCTGTAAGCTGTTCAGTCAACCTAAACATCCATTTTGTAATAACACACACACACACACACACACACACACACACACATATATATATATAGATATATATAGATATATATATATATATATATATATATATAGATATAGATATATATATAGAGAGAGATATATATATATATATATATATAGATATATATATATATATATATATATATATATATATATATTATATATATATATATATATATATAGATATATATATAATATATATATATATATATATATATATATATATATATATATATATATATATATATATATATATATATATATATATATATATATATATATATATATATATATATATATATATATATATGCGTGAATGTTGCAATACATTTATGCTCACGCTACACACGCACCCTCACAACAAACAAGTATTTAAATCCCACCTGATGGGATAGTATTCAAGATTGCAGGAAGTAAATATCCCAGCATAAAAAACAATGCTGCAATTCCACTCCATTGCCATTTTCGCGCAACAATCCATGTACCGCATCTCATCTTCGTATGTTTTACACCACAACTGAAACATGACGATGAGGTTAATTATTAATACAGTAGAGCAAGAATAATTATTCTATGACAGACATTTTTTTACAGCGATATTCATTTAAGCACTGCATAATAGAGCATCCGACCAAAATAAGTTCCCCCTGATTCAACAGGCGTGTAGGTCAGTGTCCTGTGGTTCTGAACAAATCAATTCACAGCCTGCTTAGCAGTACCGACGTCACTGTGCCTGTAACAGCTTTCCCGGCTTTTACCACAGGTGTTTAACCATTAAAATAAGCAAATCTCTCTGTGGTGTAGAACTTGGTCCATGGGGCGTTATTTTGAGGCATCATTGCAATCAGATTGATCCATTTTGAGGATGTTAACTCAATATACATGATACCTGTGATCATGATGATAACCCATCATAACGACCCACTCTCCGTTTCCATGTGCCTTAAACTACAAGCAAGTAACCAAAATATGCCAGCAATATATGTATGTGATGATGCAAAGCCGAAATTCGAAACAGGCCAGAAATATTATGATATCCATATCGCAAATGTTCACAGCATAGAGTAGTTATTATTGCGATATTACTGAGTTATACTGATATTACCGGCATAGTTAAATGATTGAACGTGGTATGAAGTTAATATAATAGCTATACCCGATTGGTTGTTAATAATTGCAGTTATTCAGATTTATGTCTTGACCTGCCTTACCTAGCCTAAAACACAATCTGCTCTCTCAGCAATATGTTCATGCTCATCTAGTAAGGTACCCAACTTGTATCTTTGACAGTGTACTCCATCGTTATAACAGCAATAGACCAATTTGCTTTTGGCAACATGTGACGACCAGTCAGCTGCGCACTGGAATGAAACGTTATGAAGGGATGCAGGGTCGATAAATCAATTGAGCCGATTTAATTTTTTGCAGCGAAATTACCTGATTAAGACACAAATTGATTGAATCTAAGAGAACAACCATACAAAGCATCTGCCAGAAATGTCTACTGATATTTATCCTTTCAGAAAGAGCGCAAGAACTAATCTACAAATTTCTTCCCCTGAATAGTGTCAGAGAGCTTGTGTGATAAGATCGTGCACACTAGCCTGTGTTACCTTGATAATATCCGACTTCTACGGAGCTAACGATGAGTACTTTGACTAAAGTAAGGGCTGTTCTGTCTATACCTAAGGATCAATTGAATGGCTGCACACTGATTGAGACCGCAGTGGGATGTGGGAGGTATTGTATGTTTCAGTTGGCTTTTACAACTATTTCTGTATCAATAGCAAAGATTGATCACATCAAATACGTTTTCCTTAATAATACAGTTTTGCTTTAAATAAAGTGTTGCTTTGAAGCGGTAATCTTGCTGACGGCTTCCTTGCATGAAATGGCCCCTCAAAGTGACACAGATCAATACAGGTATGTTTCGCCTTGCTCAAACACAACGATTTCCACTCAGTGTGGAATTAATCTGCTTTTGATGAGCACCTCATTATAAGAGATATGCCATATCCAATTGACATTGGAGCTTGCTAGTCTCGTGGGTCATGCAGTTGGGGATATCAGGAAGAATTGACCCTAGAATGCGGGTAATACGTTGTATAGCTGAAGTATTAACAACTTCTCTTTGATGGGGGATAAGCCTTCTGTTCTGTCTACCAAAACCAACATGACCGATGGTGCCAATAGATGCAAAAAAGCATTTCAAAAACAGTTAAGAACGAACTACTCCTTATCGCGAGAATACAATTGTAGTATTGATAATTGATTAAAACACACACAGCGTGGCGCGATCAAGGAAATCAATATGCTTCACGACCACGGCGCGCACAAGAATATCACTCACGACCCACCCAATAAGCCTGCTACAAGCTGACACCACACCTTCGACTTTCGCCCATGCCTCATTGAAGAGGAAAATGACAGTCGCTTAAGGCTGCATCATATATATTTCCCTTGCAAAAGTCAAAGCTAAAGGGGTTCGAAGGTCCAGGCATTTTGGAAAGGGCTTTGGTGATTGGCGCTACAGTGAGTGGGGTTGCTGTGAGTAAGCTATGGTACATAAAGCTGTGTAGGTAGGGCTTTGTAGTAGGGCTGTGGTGTGGCAAGGTATAACTATGTGCAATGTTGGTATTGGGGTGATGGATAAGAGTATTGAAAAAGTTTTTGCCACTTTCGCACTCTGCACACATTTGATACTAAGACTAAGACCTCAAACACCAATTATATGTCGTTATGATCGATCCTGTAGGCGCCGAATCACGTGATTGGTAGCTAGTAGTTTAATAATATTTCCGTTTACATGCAACATTGGTTAATGCAATTGGAATAACGCCCCCCTATTACGAAGTGCAATTCCGATATATACATTCCAATAATTCTTTCAACAAACGTAAGGTGTTGCTTGTTGATGTAAAACCATTCAATATGATGAATCCCCACATGCAACTTGTGAATACATGATTCAATTATATTACACGGCAAATCACTTTGCCTTCTGCATGGCTCCATAATGAAGCGATATTTCTGATCAGAAAAAAAATCGCTACACCTTATTTGTTTTCTAAATGTTTCTCCCATTACATATAATAGAGTTCGCAATCAAAGTTATTTACCTGAACAGTTTCTTTAATAAGTTTCTGCATGGATTAAGTGTTAATGTTTGAATCGTTTATGCCCCCATAATGCATTCATCATTAATCTCTTTTGGATTCATCACTCCATTCTGTGTGACGACATGTGAAACCAGTTAACAGTATTTCAATTCAATGTCAGAATTACTCATGAAGCTTCAATTGCTTACGTCGGGCCAAAAGGTTGTAACGCTGCATACATCAATATATTTCCGGAAACCATCAACGTCTTGTGGTTGTGTTTGAATCAGAGTGGTATCCAACTAGATCCCATATTCAAACCTCTAGAAGTAATTCATGAATACTACCAAGCCATGTTCTGAATGAGATATGAGAAGAGTTGTGGGTCTCACTGAACACCTGATGGCGACAGAACCTATTTAAGGTTGCTTGTAACCTAGCAAGGTATAATCTTTGTGCCGTGGTTTTACACAAATAAAACTCTGCAAAAGGCAGCCCTTACATTACCCACTATTACACTACCGGTACTATTACTGGTATTGGTCGACCACCTCAATTCACATCCACCTCACCGTGCCTGATTCAGCGAGGAAGTGGTTTATATGACGAATAGACTGGGTCCGGGCGTGTACAACATCCCAGCATGTGAAAGACGCGGAGGGTTTGGTTCGCAAGCTTGTTTGGTCTACCTGCTGAAATCAAATGTAACCCATTGCGTGTTCATAGGGCTGTCAGCCCAAAACAGTCAGAACGGGATATACAAAAAATCGTCGGATGGGGGACTGGTCAAGAAGGGTACTTTTACATTACAAGTGGTTCTCGACCAGCATAAGTAGCAAGAATCTTGGTATTAAAATTTGCCAGGTGATTGAATTTTGTAATGAAAAGATATTGGTTGAAGTCGCATTGCGCCGAAACATGCATTTGTAAACTTGATGCACTATTTGATACAGCATATGACTTTGCGTGAACATGCGCTTTTGGTTCAGCGAGGATACAAGAATGAGAACCCAAGACGAATATGACGAATAATTACTTTGAAAGGTCATATTTCACGAACTATGCAAAGTGACAAAGGTAATGACACAAAAGACAAATATAATTGGTCTATATGACAGTATACATAAACTGCATGGATATTATATATTGACCAGCAGAACGAACGCATAGGCACGAAGCACCAGCGAACAATGGTTTCGGAATATAGAAACCTCTCGTTCACACTGCCAGCCTGGCAATTGATCTTGTGTAATCAGCTTCTTTAGCAGAAAGTGAATAGAGTGACTGCATTCCATTTATCGTACATATTTTGGGTTCAAAATGTTTTGTATGATATTAAATTATAGAATGATTCCACTGCAGCCTTCTAAATGTGTCCAACAAAACAAATTCTGTTTAATCTATGTCAACAGCTCATATTGGCTGTCACCCTCGAATCATTCGCCCGACATCCTTTGTCCAGATCACATGAAGCGCATCATAGGCTAGTTCTGGTTCATATATTTTAAGCCTGGCATATCTGGCTTGGAAAACTGTGTGAATCGTCAATCGACAAAGGGGGACTGGAGTAGCTACGTTGTCTCATACTTAATTTCACTTGATCAACTTTGATAAGCCCAGTGCCTGGTGGAAGGGGCCTGGATTTTCCAAATATTGTGTAGAAAATTGGAGAGGGGGTGGTGATAGGGGAGAAAAGACAGGGTTTTCTTTTTTATAAAGCCACTTCATATTTCGGTATGACCAACAACAAACGATCTAAAAACCGCACAGAGGCAAACAACTACATACCCAGATAACGCAAGGATTGTAGAAGGATTGTATTGCTTGACACATACATAAATGTCAAACCTACAGCGGTTGTTTTCTAGACTTTACATGGTAGGTCTTGTCTAAATCCGCGTTCCCATCGCTCATAGCCAGCTATGAGAAAAATAAATGCTGATTCGTTGAGAACATTAGTTTACATACCTTGGACTGGGCTGTATCCTGTTAGCTGATCAATCACGCTAATTCAAAATATGCTCAATCATCCCAATTGCATACATGTGAAGGGGATGCAATGGCTGGCCAGCAGTAACAATGATCAAGGGTGCTAGCAATAATGATTGTTCACTACACATTTACTTTCTTTGTATGAATTGGTCTGCACTCTTACTCACCACAGAAACGCTGCTCCACGTCAAAATATCGAACGGGTTGTACGAAACATATATTCGTAATAAACATAATCAATATGTGGCATGATTTCAAATCCGATGCAACCATAGATATAATGAATAATCAGCTAGACATGAATAAATTTACCCTTACTGAGCCAAGTCGTAATCACCAGATATTAACATGGTTGTTTGCATATATAGGCAATTGAAGAATAATTTTCACGTCAATAGTCCACATATTTAAATACATATATGGATATAAGCATCAATATACACATTCACCTGAAGGGTTGAACGAGCTATTTGACTGATTGTTATGAAAGTTTCCTGCTCAAACTGATCTGGATTCTAAAATCTATATCACTATGAGGA
>CM067355.1:2622858-2667858 GCA_034190875.2 Urechis unicinctus
ATCCAATGCATGCACTAGTTAAAAACAACCAGTGGGTAAATTATTAAATTATATTCAATGGCAAATCACTTATCCTTTTCTGTATGACATCAATAAGAAACATATTCCAGATTAGAAAAAAACAGCGCTGCATTTTATTCGTGGAAGAATGTGTTTAAATGTCTCGACATTATTCACCTGAACAGTTTCTCTAATAAGCTTCTTCGTGGATATAGATATGTATGCTTGATGCGTTTAGGCCCACACAAATGCATTCGTCATCAATCTCGTTTAATTAATCACATTGTAATCACACATGTTCTCTAACTGCATCATTTAGTGTGACGACAGCGAATATTATTTCAAATCAATATCAGTATTATTTATGAAGCTTATATTGTTATCATCGGGCGAAATGTTTTTAATGTTGCATACATCGAAAGTCAATTTATTTCCGAAAACCGTTGTGTAGCATTAACAAATGAATGACTGAATTTCCACCTAATAAAGAAAAAAATCCATGCCACAAGCACAACAAATGCTTTCATAAGAGAAAAATAGAAATAGATTTAGGATCTAAGAAATCAATAATAGTGATTGAAAATATAGTGTCAGTCAAGGAATCCTCAGTCGACACGTAATGGTGTTGAAAACACTTGTATCCTGACAAATTAGTCATAAGTGTACATATATGAATCACCGTAAAATGTAGGTATTCTGTTATTAATTAAAACCTTTCCTATCCTGTTTGGATGCCATCTGGCATCAATATACAGCGATCATTATTGCGACTAAAACAGATTAATATATCCCAGTGTCATTCGTATTATTCGACATTAAGTGGTTAGATTCCCACCTACTTGAATTGTATTGAAACATGACAAAATCGGCTTTGTAGGTTGAGATCATTTCCGCGGTCATAGATCTTGGAACTTTGGACCAATACACTTCAGTTAAATCTCTGGTTGGAGGGTCCTTGTTCTTGTTCAGTGCAGACATATATGCAGCTGCTTTAGAAGGACTCTTGTTAAAGAGAAACTCAAGTATGTACAATGAATCTCGACGAAATGTCTCATATTTACCAATGACATCATAATGAATGTCACATGGACGGCAGAGATTTAGATGAGGCCTGATGTGTTCGTCCTTAGGATGGCTTTGCACATAGTACTCAATAAATTCGGAGAAAGTTGGTTTCCTTCCCAGTTTTCCAAAAAAATGACGATTGCCTTTCGTTTCTACTTTTTCTCTGTAAAGTGACACGAGTCGCTCAAAGGGGTCACGCACAAGCATGAATTTTGTATAGTTAGCTACCGCAGCCATTTCACCGTTGCGAAGCGAGTGATACCCTTTGTACCCACGATGTATATTCCCTTTCGGTATCCTCAGGTATTCATACCCTTCCGCCAGTGATTGAAAAATAGTTTTCCACGTTGTACATCCAACTTTCGGAACATAACAGTACAGGACCTTATATCTGTCGTTCACCAGAATATGTTTTAGTCCCATGGTCTGTTTCACACGATCTTTATGCAGTTCACATATAGAAGCAACATGTGATCTGATTTCTTCCTGCTTTTTCAACCATATTTTAAGAGAAGTTGTTTGTTCTACTACATTGGTTTCTCTGTACGTTTGGCCAACAAGAACCGGGCTGCTGGTGCTATTCAGGTGTCGGTAAGCTTTCGATTGCAAGGTGTGTAGCAGCCTCTGAAGACGACCATCTTCGTGTGTACCATAAGATGCTGCGGTTATAAACGCACATATCGATCAATATTTTAGAATTCATCTTACCAAATTAAGCCCTGTAAGCTGTTCAGTCAACCTAAACATCCATTTTGTAATAACACACACACACACACACACACACACACACACACACACACATATATATATATATATATATATATATATATATATATATATATATATATATATATATATATATATATATATATATATATATATATATATATATATATATATATATATATATATATATATATATATATATATATAATATATATATATATATATATATATATATATATATCTCTATATATATATATCTCTGATATCTCTGAATGTTGCAATACATCTCTATGCTCACGCTACACACGCACCCTCAAAACAAACAAGTATTTAAATCCCACCTGATGGGATAGTATTCAAGATTGCAGGAAGTAAATATCCCAGCATAAAAAACAATGCTGCAATTCCACTCCATTGCCATTTTCGCGCAACAATCCATGTACCGCATCTCATCTTCGTATGTTTTACACCACAACTGAAACATGACGATGAGGTTAATTATTAATACAGTAGAGCAAGAATAATTATTCTATGACAGACATTTTTTTACAGCGATATTCATTTAAGCACTGCATAATAGAGCATCCGACCAAAATAAGTTCCCCCTGATTCAACAGGCGTGTAGGTCAGTGTCCTGTGGTTCTGAACAAATCAATTCACAGCCTGCTTAGCAGTACCGACGTCACTGTGCCTGTAACAGCTTTCCCGGCTTTTACCACAGGTGTTTAACCATTAAAATAAGCAAATCTCTCTGTGGTGTAGAACTTGGTCCATGGGGCGTTATTTTGAGGCATCATTACAATCAGATTGATCCATTTTGAGGATGTTAACTCAATATACATGATACCTGTGATCATGATGATATCCCATCATAACGACCCACTCTCCGTTTCCATGTGCCTTAAACTACAAGCAAGTAACCAAAATATGCCAGCAATATATGTATGTGATGATGCAAAGCCGAAATTCGAAACAGGCCAGAAATATTATGATATCCATATCGCAAATGTTCACAGCATAGAGTAGTTATTATTGCGATATTACTGAGTTATACTGATATTACCGGCATAGTTAAATGATTGAACGTGGTATGAAGTTAATATAATAGCTATACCCGATTGGTTGTTAATAATTGCAGTTATGCAGATTTATGTCTTGACCTGCCTTACCTAGCCTAAAACACAATCTGCTCTCTCAGCAATATGTTCATGCTCATCTAGTAAGGTACCCAACTTGTATCTTTGACAGTGTACTCCATCGTTATAACAGCAATAGACCAATTTGCTTTTGGCAACATGTGACGAGCAGTCAGCTGCGCACTGGAATGAAACGTTATGAAGGGATGACATGAAATAAATAAGTCGAATAAATCAATTGAGCCGATTTAAGTTTTTGCAGCGAAATTACCCGATTAAGACACAAATTGATTAAATCTAAGAGAACAACCATACAAAGCATCTGCCAGAAATGTCTACTGATATTTATCCTTTCAGAAAGAGCGCAAGAACTAATCTACAAATTTCTTCCCCTGAATAGTGTCAGAGAGCTTGTGTGATAAGATCGTGCACACTAGCCTGTGTTACCTTGATAATATCCGACTTCTACGGAGCTAACGATGAGTACTTTGACTAAAGTAAGGGCTGTTCTGTCTATACCTAAGGATCAATTGAATGGCTGCACACTGATTGAGACCGCAGTGGGATGTGGGAGGTATTGTATGTTTCAGTTGGCTTTTACAACTATTTCTGTATCAATAGCAAAGATTGATCACATCAAATACGTTTTCCTTAATAATACAGTTTTGCTTTAAATAAAGTGTTGCTTTGAAGCGGTAATCTTGCTGACGGCTTCCTTGCATGAAATGGCCCCTCAAAGTGACACAGATCAATACAGGTATGTTTCGCCTTGCTCAAACACAACGATTTCCACTCAGTGTGGAATTAATCTGCTTTTGATGAGCACCTCATTATAAGAGATATGCCATATCCAATTGACATTGGAGCTTGCTAGTCTCGTGGGTCATGCAGTTGGGGATATCAGGAAGAATTGACCCTAGAATGCGGGTAATACGTTGTATAGCTGAAGTATTAACAAACTTCTCTTTGATGGGGGATAAGCCTTCTGTTCTGTCTACCAAAACCAACATGACCGATGGTGCCAATAGATGCAAAAAAGCATTTCAAAAACAGTTAAGAACGAACTACTCCTTATCGCGAGAATACAATTGTAGTATTGATAATTGATTAAAACACACACAGCGTGGCGCGATCAAGGAAATCAATATGCTTCACGACCACGGCGCGCACAAGAATATCACTCACTACCCACCCAATAAGCCTGCTACAAGCTGACACCACACCTTCGACTTTCGCCCATGCCTCATTGAAGAGGAAAATGACAGTCGCTTAAGGCTGCATCATATATATTTCCCTTGCAAAAGTCAAAGCTAAAGGGGTTCGAAGGTCCAGGCATTTTGGAAAGGGCTTTGGTGATTGGCGCTACAGTGAGTGGGGTTGCTGTGAGTAAGCTATGGTACATAAAGCTGTGTAGGTAGGGCTTTGTAGTAGGGCTGTGGTGTGGCAAGGTATAACTATGTGCAATGTTGGTATTGGGGTGATGGATAAGAGTATTGAAAAAAAGTTTTTTGCCACTTTCGCACTCTGCACACATTTGATACTAAGACTAAGACCTCAAACACCAATTATATGTCGTTATGATCGATCCTGTAGGCGCCGAATCACGTGATTGGTAGCTAGTAGTTTAATAATATTTCCGTTTACATGCAACATTGGTTAATGCAATTGGAATAACGCCCCCCTATTACGAAGTGCAATTCCGATATATACATTCCAATAATTCTTTCAACAAACGTAAGGTGTTGCTTGTTGATGTAAAACCATTCAATATGATGAATCCCCACATGCAACTTGTGAATACATGATTCAATTATATTACACGGCAAATCACTTTGCCTTCTGCATGGCTCCATAATGAAGCGATATTTCTGATCAGAAAAAAAATCGCTACACCTTATTTGTTTTCTAAATGTTTCTCCCATTACATATAATAGAGTTCGCAATCAAAGTTATTTACCTGAACAGTTTCTTTAATAAGTTTCTGCATGGATTAGTGTTAATGTTTGAATCGTTTATGCCCCCATAATGCATTCATCATTAATCTCTTTTGGATTCATCACTCCATTCTGTGTGACGACATGTGAAACCAGTTAACAGTATTTCAATTCAATGTCAGAATTACTCATGAAGCTTCAATTGCTTACGTCGGGCCAAAAGGTTGTAACGCTGCATACATCAATATATTTCCGGAAACCATCGACGTCTTGTGGTTTGTGTTTGAATCAGAGTGGTATCCAATACGATCCCATATTCAAACCTCTAGAAGTAATTCATGAATACTACCAAGCCATGTTCTGAATGTGAGATATGAGAAGAGTTGTGGGTCTCACTGAACACCTGATGGCGACAGAACCTATTTAAGGTTGCTTGTAACCTAGCAAGGTATAATCTTTGTGCCGTGGTTTTACACAAATAAAACCTCTGCAAAAGGCAAGCCCTTACATTACCCACTATTACACTACCGGATACTATTACTGGTATTGGTCGACCACCTCAATTCACATCCACCTCACCGTGCCTGATTCAGCGAGGAAGTGGTACACCAATGACGAATAGACTGGGTCCGGGCGTGTACAACATCCCAGCATGTGAAAGACGCGGAGGGTTTGGTTCGCAAGCTTGTTTGGTCTACCTGCTGAAATCAAATGTAACCCATTGCGTGTTCATAGGGCTGTCAGCCCAAAACAGTCAGAACGGGTATACAAAAAAATCGTCGGATGGGGGACTGGTCAATCGAACTACAAGTGGTTTCCCATATTCAAAGTTCTAGAAGTAAGTCATGAATCCACCACCAAATGCCATGTTCTGACCAGCATGAGATATGAGAAGAATCTTGGGAGTCTCATTTGTCCAGGTGGCGACAGAAATTTTGTAATGCATACTGCTGATTGGTGTTGTTGAAGGTCGCATTGCACCTAGCATGCATTAAAAAACTTGATGCACTATTTGATACAGCATATGACTTTGCGTGAACATGCGCTTTTGGTTCAGCGAGGATACAGAATGAGAACCCAAGACGAATATGACGAATAATTACTTTGAAAGGTCATATTTCACGAACTATTCAAAGTGACAAAGGTAATGACACAATAAGACAAATATACTTGGTCTATATGACAGTATACATAAACTGCATGGATATTATATATTGACCAGCGAACGAACGCATAGGCACGAAGCACCAGCGAACAATGGTTTCGGAATGCTGAAACCTCTCGTTCACACTGCCAGCCTGGCAATTGATCTTGTGTAATCAGCTTCTAAAGCAGAAAGTGAATAGAGTGACAAAAATTCCTTTATCGGGAGACTGGTTCAAGTGGGGTATGATTTTAAATGTCCAACAAAACAAATTCTGTTTAATCTATGTCAACAATGAGTGGTAATGACACAAATCTTGGTTGAAGTCGCATGTGCACAAAAACATGCATTTGTATGCTATGTCAACACTCATATTTGGCTGTCAGCATATGAATCATTCGCCCGAACATGCCTTTGTTCAGCGAGGATACAGCGTATGATAGGCCATTCTGGTTCATATATTTTACTTTGAAATATCTCATATTTCAAAATAATGCAAAGTGACAAAGGCAGTGACAGGGAGTAGCTAGTCAAACTATTTTTCACTTGACTTCAACTTCTATATGAGAGCATGGTGGAAGGGGCATGGATTTCCAAAAATTGTGTAGCAAACGAACGCATAGGCACGAGAGGGGAGAAAAGATTGTTCTTTTTATAAAGCCACTTCATATTTCACAATGTCCAAGGCAATTGATCTTGTGTAATCAGCCTCAGCAGAGAGGGAATAGAGTAAACTGCATACCCATTAAGCGAACAAATTTTGGAAAGAATAAATTGATTTTGTATAATACATAAATTATAGAACTATTCCACTGCAGCCTTCTCAATGTGTCCAAACACATTTGTAGGTCTTGTCTAAATCCGCGTTCCCATCGCTCATAGCCAGCTATGAGAAAAATAAATGCCTCGTTGAGAACATTAGTCACATACCTTGGACTGGCTGTATCCTTTTAGCTGATCAATCACGCTATATCATAGGCTCAATCATCCCAATTGCATACATGTGAAGGGGATGCAATGGCTGGCCAACAGTAACAATGATCAAGGGTGCTAGCAATAATGATTGTTCACTACACTTTTACTTTCTTTGTATGAATGGTCTGCACTCTTACTCACCACAGAAACGCTGCTCCACGTCAAATATCGAACGGGTTGTACGAAACATATATTCGTAATAAACATAATCAATATGTGGCATGATTTCAAATCCGATGCAACCATAGATATAATGAATAATCAGCTAGACATGAATAAATTTACCCTTACTGAGCCACTTCAGATATTTCGGTATGACCAACAACAAACGAAGAAAAATTTTCAAGTCAAACAACAACATACCCAAAATGATATATGGATTAAGAATAATTTTCACGACTGATCATTGTAGGTATTGTCTAAATACATATATGGATATATTTTCATATATACCCATCAATATCACCTCATAGAACAGCTGTGGGAAAAATGTTATGTTGATTCCTGCGAAACTGATCTAGATTTAAAATCTATATCACTATGAGGACTGGGCGGCATCGAAGCTATTTTAATGACCATTTACATAGGGTAACAACAAAAGCCAATCGGCTGAATCACCCGTACAGCATGCTGTGATAGGGATAGTTGTGGCGATCTTGCATGCTGTATACAATCACACACGGTTATATAAGCAATAAGCAGTGTTAACTTAAGCAAATAAAGTAATTTTGCAATATGTGGGCGACTCTTTAGCAAAAAGCTTGCAAGCTGTTTGGGAACGTGATACATAAGAGGGGATTGCTGTCGCCAAATATCTTTTTGTAATAAAATTCAATGTTATGTGGTCTCATTGGTGAAGAATGACACATCGCTAGGATAATGCGAGAATAATGCAAATTGTCTCAAATAACAAACAAATCAAAATATCAAACCGTTGCGGCGAGTCTGTACCGAGAGCCAGGGGTGGGGAAGCAAGAACGCTTTCTAATATGCTTTCAAATTATAGTACTGATCTGAAATAAGCAAGGTGATTTTTACAGCAAGTTACTGACTATTGCGCGTAAAAGAAATACGCGACGTGGTTAAGAATGTAAGGGAGGAAGAGAGTACATGTCGGTATACAAATACACGATAATACGAAATAAACCACCATGTGGCACACATATGCACATGATTCAGAAGATCAAGCCACTGCAGCAAGTTCGATACTGTATAAACAGACAGTGCATTTGGGTGAGGCACGGAAAAGGGTAGTGTGAATCAGTTCTTCGTATTATAGTTAACCTTTGAATAGAATAGACCACTGATCAATAACAGTTTTCAATATAATACTTAATCAGACTGAGTGTATTAGTTCATATAGTAGCAGTGGTGTGTACCAAGGTATTAGGGACTAGTAGGTATGGATCCTACCCGACCGGAAATATCATCTGATCTCTTCCTTTTGCGTTGCATCAGTAATATACGATAAGGTTGTAGTAGGGACTCTAGCTTAACCGATCTATTTATATTAACTTATCTTCTAAATTATCTCTGACTGATACAGGTGAAAAATATAATCTTCGTATATATCCCAGTGCAACAGCAATGTTTAGAATGAGTCTTCAATTAGTATCTGCGCCTAACGTGATGTATCGTTATATGATGAATGATTACAAACAATACACAGTAAGATAGACGAGGAACAATAGTATAGTTTTTTTTATACATTTATGAATATTTTAAATACTCTTCTGACTTTCTAATGCCGGATGGATATTTTCTGAAACGTTGAGATAGATGTGACGAGGAAGTTTGATTTGATGCAAATTCGTTCAATGGATATACGTTTTTTTTGTTTTGAGTTGATCTGAACCCAGCCCCACACACAACTGTTTTGATTGTAAGCGGGTATGGCAGCTTCAATAGGATCAAGTATTCTGTCAGATCATTCGGAAACAGAAACTTGTCCGATGACACGTAAACCATATTTACGCAACGAATTCAAGATCTTCATTAAGTTGTTATGAGCTCAATCTTTTACAACTTATGATTAAAATAGTCTACACTTGAGTAACAAAGTCTGTTCAATAATCACTAGGTTAACATGAAAATACCCGAAATATGTTCACCTTGTAACAAGCTGAATACCCTATATATAAATCTTTATGACGCATTGTCAGTGTTGGGAGCAATTCTTATGTGACGTCCCGAATGAGTTTGGAATTATTATCGTCTACTTGATTTTAAAGATCTACAATAGAGTAAGGATATCAGTGAAAAACCTCTTTGTGTGTCAATTAGAGGAACATGTAGCGAGAGTAGGTTTGAGAGTGGGAACCGTATGTTGGTTAAATGTGTTTGTTATTGATTTGCATGCATATGCACTTGGTAGGTTCGATAGTCGAACCGATAGTCCGCTGCATTTGGCCGAAGCAGTGTTCATGGAATCAGACTCTATTCTGTCATTGGATTGTAATATGGCTGGCAATCAGGTAATCAAGGCAATGACATCACATCTTTGACACCTTCAAATCTAAAACACATAATTACAAACATATATTAATAACTGCGTTTAATGTCGCGAGACATAAAAAAGTCTACAAGCATTGATTCAGTA
This sequence comes from Urechis unicinctus, assembly GCA_034190875.2. Lineage (NCBI taxonomy): Eukaryota > Metazoa > Annelida > Polychaeta > Xenopneusta > Urechidae > Urechis > Urechis unicinctus. The sequence goes on from CM067355.1 coordinate 2,632,438, forward strand.
GCTAACCAACGTAAAAACCTCCGAGTTCTGCACATCGTAGACACCTTCCATTCTAAAAACAATCGAAGACCAAAAAAGTAAAATCTTTATTTAGAAGCTGAACAAGGTAAACGATATATTAGAAATTAGGACCTGTATCCCGAGATAATAAGTTAACAAATATGTTTAGAAGCTGACCAACGTTAAATGTTAATAGAAGTACAAAATCGACCCTTAATTGACCAAGTTATTATTTATTTAGCAATGATGTAAAATTTCGTTTGATGATCTTGACCTTGGTTTACAATCAAGAACAAAAAACCCTCTGGATTCTGCAGATCATTGACATACATAATAAACAAAATATATTGAGAATCTCGATCTGTATCGCGAGAAAAATAAAGTCAAATATGCATTTAGTAGCTTACCATTGTTAACCGCAAAACGTTTATAATTTAATAAGGCTTCTATAGTATGCAAAATGTATTACGATCAAACAATTCTCCAGGGAGACATAGATTATTTAGTTTAATTACAATTACTCTGATGGTAAAAATATGCATGCGTAGAGCACAATTCCTCACCAAAGCGCTGAATTCGTACCCAACATACTGCATGTGACCAACGTCCTATCTATATCTACATGGTTAATCCAATCCCTCTCTTCACGCCCCTAACTCGACATTGATACGCCCTCGTAAACCATTCACGCAATGCCTATGTACCGATGGAAACTGCTTTTCATAAACAGATTAGCAACAGGTTCATCCTTGTGTGCGATAAATTGAGGTAACTCGCAGTACAATTTCTGCCGTTCCCCATAACACCATACTCTGCGTTTGGAGAAGGGGTTCACAAGCACTGGACATTTTTTAAGCGTTATGTGAACTCTTCTGAGAACCCGTGAGGCTGGTGAATGGATGTTTTTATTTTGGGTCCAGTATGGCCGTGTTGCTGCGAGGCGATGTATGCGTGGTCGATGGACAACAGCCAACCGAGTATATAAATATATATTTCATTGTTTTCTATACCTGTCTTAAGTGATTGGCTTTTAATACGGGTGATGTCAGTGATTGAATGATGATCAGCATCGTTGCCCGTCATTTTTTTCCTGGGTCTTCTTGTTGACTAAGGTGCATCACATACATCGGCGGTTAGTGCGTAGTTATCGGGTTATTTTCACACCGATATTTAGCATGACATAGAATGCTATATTTTCTGGTATTTTCTAATTTGTAGTGATGCTCAATGTGTGTGTGAGAATGCTGTTCAACTTGTACCACGTTTTAATCAAAACATCCAACTAACCCGTATTAATTAATGCTGATAAAAAGTGTTCAAATGGTTTTGTACCCTGCTTCGGCAACAAATTCTAAATGGGCTTCATCTGTGTTGCTGACATGACGACACCCATTGGCTGCCGACTGTCTCACTAGAAACACTATTCATCAAATATTGATCGCCCAGCAAGTGAACTGTATTACTCAGCTTCAAATATTTGTCCGTGATCATGACTCGGTCTGTATCTCGAATATAACCTTAGTCTTTCCGTTCTTATTCCTTGGAGCCATCCGCTTGACTCGAAGGTCCAACATAGGTGAACGCTACGCTGCTATATTGCATGACACTGGTCATAAAGTGATGTTGTTAAACCACGTGTCTGCCTTTCTCGACACGAAGGTGGCTGGTTGTGGGGCAGGACTGTAGGTGGGGATAAGGAGTGTCAGGTTAATTGGTTGGGGTTATCAAAGGTACATCAAGTCTGATATACACATTATTTGGGGACTGACTGTTTATAAAGGTGGATTGATTTCGTCGAACAAATGGTTGGAGGTTAAAAACATGGAAAAGAAATATATATATAGATATATAATAAATAAATAACTTAATCAACCAGAAATTGCATGAATGACTAAGTGAGTGAGCTGATGAGTGTGTCTGTGGATGGTTTGGGGAATAATGAGTGGATTAGTTATATATAAATAACTAATATTGCAGATACTTATCGCTTTACATTGGTCATGGATGCATTCTTATAGCTGAAATACGTTAAACTATTCATTTTTAACGGGATGATAATGGAAATTGACAAAATATTGTCAATCTCAGCTGTGCTGCAAATGTGGCGTTTTTCCAAACACAGCAAATGCAGGTCAGACACACTGTCAGGCAAATGTAACTGTAGTTACGACTGTCCGCAAACCTTGAATTTAGCTGTATGTATGTATGTATGTATGTATGTATGTATGTATGTATGTATGTATGTATGTATGTATGTATGTATGTATGTATGTATGTATGTATGTATGTATGTATGTATGTATGTATGTATGTATGTATGTATGTATGTATGTATGTATGTATGTATGTATGTATGTATGTATGTATGTATGTATGTATGTATGTATGTATGTATGTATGTATGTATGTATGTATGTATGTATGTATGTATGTATGTATGTATGTATGTATGTATGTATGTATGTATGTATGTATGTGTATGTATGTATGTATGTATGTATGTATGTATGTATGTCTGTATGTATGTATGTATGTATGTATGTATGTATGTATGTATGTATGTATGTATGTATGTATGTATGTATGTATGTATGTATGTATGTATGCATGTATGTATGTGTTTGTGTACGTATGTATATATGTATGTATGTACCTGGCGCAGTAAGTAAATGTGGGGATATTCTTCATCTGGCAACATTCAACAAGTTTCTAATTCCTAATTACGTTGGATGAATAGAATTACAATTGACAGGATCGCCTAGTCTTGTGTACGACAAGAATAGCAATCATAAAATATTATGCTTTAAATGTGAAAATCTGCCAGGACAAATGTAAATTATACACATAAAGTGACATTGCTATATTACAATATTCATAGTTTGTAACCAAGATTAAGTAAATATATCATACATTACTATCACCTACCACAAGCTCTCTTGGTACTCGCATTTTCATCAGAGGCTAGCCTCGACTGAAGCTATATGAGATATTGTGTCATTTGTTTATTTTCAGTCGAATACTTATGTTGTTTCGTAATCTTTGGTGTGGAGATGAGCGCAATTCGCACTTGTAATAATGTAGGAAGAATCGAACTCCAGGTGTACTTTATTACTTTACTTGACTTCTCAACAACACATATCCACGAAGAAGTAATGGGTTCCTATGTCAAAAGAAAATATTGGTTTGAGATATAGAGGAAGGACAACGATTTTGGCTCTCAACAATAAGTACAACGTAGCAAGTGTACTCGTGGTAACTAGGGAAATAAGATTTTATATTGCATCATTATTGACATATGTCATATCCTTTATATATACAAGCAGATGATGGTTCTTATTGTATCATGCTTCTTGCGTTATATAAACAATGTGTTAAACTGCTAGCGATATAAGGAAGGAGATACTTGAAATGGTCTGTACAATAGACAACACCTTCATGACAGCTATTGGAAAGACGCCGTGCATGGACAGCAATCATGCAATTACCAAATTAATCATGAACAAACTACATGTCCTATTGATCATTCGTATATTATGATTTCATTAAACCTGGTAGGAGATCGAATTATTCGCATCAATTTTGGATGTGTAGGATGTAGGTAGTATCGATGTATCTGGAAATTTTACAGGTTACCTACCGACACATTTACTACTGATTGATCGAACCTATGACAACCGTGGTAGACTGTCATCCAATTTCCACCTTGGTTACACTTAAGCTCGTCGATAGGAGCGACACAATCGTTGTTGAGCGAGTAGAGATACATCTTGCTTGTATTGTAGATCAGGAAAGCGCCAGATTGTACCTGGTGCAGCTTTTTAAGATCTTGCATGATGGATGGGAGGTAGGAATATGTTCTATTATGGGTCACTGCAAAGGTGCTGTGAGAGGTTTTCGTGAAGAAACACACCCCACCCTTAGCCATTGCAACTCGCTGAACAAGAGTCAGGTTACCATCGAGAAACCGGAATGATGCATCCATGAGTATGACTCCAGGAACAAATCGGAGGGCATCTTGGACAACGAAGGCTTTGGCAATCTGATATTTGATTTGTCCAAATTTAACAAAGTCGTTGTATAAACGTCGATAATGTGTGTAAATGTAGCCAATGCATATGAATTACGATAAACATATGAAAATGTCGCCAAAGTGTGTCAATGTCGCTAATGTGTGTCAAAGTCGCCAAGTTGTGTCAATATCGCTAATGTGTGTGAATTGATCAAGCCAGTCATTTGACAGCATAGAATAACATTGACGGCTACCTTTGCTTCTTATGTCCATCTTAATGGTTTCTGTTGTCTGGGAAATGAGATCATGATGATATTGATAATAAAGAGCCGAATAGCGGCTTCCTGCTAATAAGACGGCAGGGTATGAAGAGAAATTAGAAAAACTCACCAGGATCAATACAAAACACTGATGTCAAAACCATGACAGTCACAGGTACATGGAAGCTCCATCCCATACAGGTTAAAACCATTGAGTTTCGTATTGTGTATGCCATTGGACTGGCACAAAATATCTTGGACTTGCTTACATAATTGCAGGCAGGCTCTAATCTTTATGATCACCTTCGCACTGGTATACAAATCTGACATAATGCTGTTAATATCGTCCTTGCGACTTACAAAGACGGCAAATAATTCCATATATCGCCTATAATGATGGCTCAAGGGCCTGCTTTTTTCTATATTCGTTGGAAAAAGGCGATGCCTCAGCATTTTGATAAGCTTATTGATATATTTTAGCCCGAGACAGTAGCACATCCCCCACTTCCCACTAAGCACGTACTTGGAGACTTATGGTACAAGAGAAGCAACAGCTTCATTGTGGTTCGGGTGTGTGATACATTCACAAACCTACAACACCTGAAATGGATCCTGGTTGATTCCTCCAAGTACACATGCTTGGGCATTTGGTAACAAAGATCATTGGGCTTTTCTTGTTTTATATAATTGACAAATACGCCGTACGCTTTGGGCATTGGTGCGCCGTTTATGTGGATTTGGTAGATTGCATCTGAATTAACATGAGATAAATGTCTGGTGGAGTGCGAGAGTGGGAAGGTTGGGTCTCGGGTGCAGTGAGACGCAAGCTACCAATATGGAATTATTTGGTAACGTCACTCTGTTAGGCTATAATAAGTTAGTTTGCAGGTGGATGGTGAAGTTGAGCTCGGATGTTGTCGACGGTCTGTGTTGGGGGAATGTCGGTTCGATGGTTTTGAGTGGCCGCAAAAGCGATTGAGGTTGATGTATGTAGACTGATTGTATTTGGGAATTGCAATGTGTGTTTTGGGTCGTTAAATGAGAAAATACAAGGGTTCAAACTATTGTGCCTCCAACCTAAGTTATCATGAACGAAATGTAGAGCAATCATATTCATTCCAACCACTGGGAGCTACCCCCACTATTCAGCTGGGAATAAATAAATGTCATCATCATTAGCATAAATTACACTATACAATTAGGCCCAAGCTGTCTATACACTTTACGAAAAGCATGTTATTGATTATGGCTATGATAGTTACGCGCCGAGAGGGAAAAGATAGGCAATACCTGAATTAGACAAGACAAGCCCACACTAATTGATTGAAGTAATATGCGTTTCTCGTTAGTCTTTGTCAATAATCAAAACGAGTGTCTTGCATAGAGCTTCAGTAGTGTATAACGTTCGTAATCAATTCTAAGATTGCGTTTCTTAACACATTGAAGGAAAAGCTAAATAAACCCCTCATACCTTTGCAGATTCAACGAGGTAGCGCGGTGCAATAATTTGTCAATTATCCAACGCCATATTTGCCATCCGCAGCAGAATTCGAACACGTCAGTTTTATCGAAATTGGTTCTGCGCGGAGTGCTGTTGATATGGTGTGATGCAATATGGCCTAACAAGCTGGCAACAGTGATATATTGATATTTCTAAACACATAAATGTACATTAAAAGTCGTATATATGTATTAATGCGAATATCAAGCAACAGGAGCGCGCAAGACCAATCCTCTGCACATGTAGCGGGATGTGATCACATGAACACACACACGTTATTACCGCATCATGTGACGTACGCGCCTTCACTCAATTGATATGGAAATAGGACTGTTATAAGCAAACATCACATTGCCACTCCTCTCCTAGTTCATGGCGCTGTCGTCATCAAAGATCAGGATACCAGTCACGTGGGGCTGTATCTGGGACAGGTAACAGGAAGGAGTGAATTTGGCAGTGGTGAGTAGAGCTGTTGTGAGAGGGCTTCTGAGAGGGCTACGGTGAATAGGGCTGTGGTGAGTAAGGCTGCGATGAGTAGATATGTGATGCGTAAGACTGTAGTGAGTAGGGATGTGATGAGTAAGCCTGGGATGAGTAGATCTGTGGTGGCTGGGGCTGTGGTTAGTTTGGCTGTGTCGGATAGGGATGTCATGAGTAGAACTGTGTTGAGTAGGGTTGTGATTGATAAGGCTGTGTAAAAATGTGATAATTTGAAAATAAATTATCATTCATTTTTATTAGCATATGCAATGAAAATATAATCTTATTACATCTGTGTTGTAGGCTTTTCAGAGCAAACAGCGTAAAAAGGACTCAAGACTTAAGGTTGAGCGCAGCCAGTATGTATATTGTATCCCAGCAGCAACATTGCAGGGGCAAAAAAAACCTGCTCTATACACTCACGTCATGTTTAATGAACAGTGCATTCCTGCCTGATTCCTTCTCAAATGCAGAAGCATATAAAAAGAGAGGAATTCTTGAACTTTCCCACTATGGCAAGTAAGAGAGATGTATTAACTGTTCCACTAGTGAGCAAATGAATGAAACAAACGCCTGGCAACAAGTTGTCTGTCCAAATGACCACCATTATAACTGACTTATCCCTGTACAGACATTATTTTTTTATTTAAGCTATCGCCAGGCCAGGTCAGTAAAACGTTTTACTCACAATAATAGAATCATCTGCAGTTAAGAATTGTAAACAAGGCGAGTTCCTATTACATCATCCCTCAGATATTTTATACATGAACACTGAAGGCAAGGGTAGTGTGAGGTTGCGACACATAAACTTGTAAAACCATGTGGGACTTCCAGTCTGATTGAGCGTATAATACGATTCTGTTTTAGTCGTTGGTTATAGAATAAATCTTTATGGTTATTGTATTAGACGAGGTGTTAAAAAGAACTTACCATCTACAATATTGATATTTATAAGGGCAAAACACACTGGTAACGTAACGTTCTCGAAAGCACTAGCAGACCAAATGAACGATGATTGAAGGAAATGTAAACACTGGTTTATCATTGACGAATTAGTATCTTTGAAGTCTCATCAAGCTGTCTCACCTATGGCTTAGGCCCTCTTAGCCGAAGAAAGGTCAGCCAATCACACTTTTTGCTAAACTTCAATAAACAACAAGAACTCGTGTTATTTCTCTGGCTACTCCCCATTCAAGCGACTACAAGCAGCAATATTTTCTATAACGAAGGAGCGCACATAAGCAAGACATTTAAGTATAAGATCCTCTATTGAGGCGCCATATAGCACACAAGCTTGTATCATTGTACATTTTGGTGAAGAGAGCAGTCTTGTGTATTGTAAATATGTCCCTTTATAAGTCTGACCCAACAAATGGCGAAAGGCCTGCAGCCATGCATGTGAAACTTATGACAATCGGACAAACGTCGAGCTCTTTATCTTCATGGTTTCTTTATGTCCAATGCATATATGCCACTCTACATAGATCTCCAGTTAGTCGGGGTGGTCAACTGGATTCGGTACCAATAAAACCCGAATGATCGGGCTTGTCCTCACACCTCATGTAACGGAGAGAACAGGGCCTTACTACCCTGAACGCATTTGCTCGTCCTCACATCCTATGATGGAATGGAGTAAGGCAGCTAGTATCCTGGCCCACCCAAAATAGAGGTCCCTGTTTGTCCTCACACCAAAGCCGGGGATATGACGTGTTGACGATGGCGGCCGAATCACACCCTACCCCCGAACAGTCATCCTTACACCCAATGCATTGGTGGAACTGTATAATACCATATCGGAAGGGATTCTAATTGACACTATGGCAATTACGAATTTAAAACATCATTCTAATGAGAGTTGGTTTAAATAAATGATGGTTTAATTTTGGAGTAGACTCAGTACCTAGAAACTGTTGTCATCTTATAACGATATCATTGCGATTGGTTTGGTCAGGCATAATTCACAGGATTATTGCAGATATGCTGTATTATTGACAACGTCATTTATATATTTATATGTATAGTATGTAGTGTACTGTAAAGGGGTCTACGTGTAATGTGATAAGGTAATTCCAGATAAGAAAATGCTACACCCTAAGTTTAAGAACAGAGAAAAGGTATATGATTAGGTCAAGAGCAGCACAAAGCATACGAGCTTAGCTGTTATCCTCATGGTGGCATCTGCATCACCCGAATAAAGTAGTCCAGACTGAGGTGGTGAACTCACAAAAGGCTCAACTTATTATGACTTGAATACTTAAGATATATTGGATGATATGTTGAATGTATTGAACATACATACCTGATAGCGTCGACTACTGACCTCCCTAACATAACAAGTGCTCCATGACTTGGATGCGGGAACAAACATTTGGTCATGGCCCACATCTGTAACTGTTACACCAAAAATCATTACTGCCCCACTTGCTAATCCTACATACTGGCTCAACTTAGTCTTTCTACAGATGCAAAACATCATGTTAAGAAGTGGGATACCTTTTTGTAGCAGTCTCGCAGATGATTTTATCTGCTCAGTTTAACCGGTTTTCAATAATTACCCTGCAGACGGAGCTCCATTAGTTTCGGTTTCATTTGTGCATGTAAACAAGCGAGCTAGATATTAGAATTTCCAGCACCAAGCTTTCGCCAGGAGAATAATCTGGTTAGTTATGTATCGATAGAAATTATTGTTGGAGTATGTTTAAATATTTGAATCGATATAAAGGCAGAACAGAACCACTCGCTTGGCTATGTCACGATATAATTAACCACATCACAAAACCACTATCTCATTCACAGCATAGCAGCACAATAGACATTAACCAACAACAGATCATTCTCACCCATGGCTAAGTTTTCCTTCAATTTTCAAAGACGATAAAAGCCCAACCACCACCACAGGCTGTGCTTTACTTTTTGAGAATGCTGCTTGTTCATGATTGAAATAAAATTGTTTAAGAGTGTGGTATAATATTGATGGTGATTCCTTTGTTAAATTTCATGTGTAATATCCGCATGATCAAGTCTGTCAACAATTCAAATTGAATGGGCCAATATACCTGACAAGTTGACCTCCCATCATCCACTACCTCACTTACTCATACACACCCCGCTCAATATAACCCCCACCTCACTAACAATCACACTCCCCAACTTACTAGCACTCATTCATTCACTCACTGAAACTTCCTCACTCACTCACTAACCCCCCTCTCCCCTTCACTCTAAAACTCCCCACTCATTCACTGAAACTTAATTATCCATTCATTTATTTACCAACCCTGGTGATTTGATGGTTTATTTGGTCTATATATATATGACAAAATGGTCAGTGCTTGGTTTCTATTGCAAAATATTAAGATATTTATTGATTTCAGATTCTTCAGAGGTCGGCCTCATGTTCAAGAAGGATCTAGACAAAAATTGCACAAAAAATTGGCCATGGTTGCAGCCGAGATTTCGTTGCATGCAGGCACTGCTTTGTTTCAGCATGAAAAGATGAAGCGGAAAGGAAAGGGACGATGTGTCTGTTTCTTAAAATGGTATAGGCAAATAGATCAATGTTTATTTACATACTTGTTTCGAAACAATGAATGAATCGCTAGAAATATTTAATAGTGTTCCAGTGATTATGAGATATCTGTGCCAGCCACTTGTGATATGTTTGACATACAAGGACATAACTTAACTTGCTTGGTAAATGTTTATAGAATATTTGGTTTATTCCATATTACATATCATAGTTCTTACTTGCTTTGGTCAAGAAACTGTGCCCTTATTTTTTGCGATATTGTTCATTCCCCTCAAATTTAATATGGTGCTTTACGATAGATCACTTAATGTTTAAGGGCATATGTGCTTGTATTTCAACTACTGTACATGTGTAGAGATCACGGTCATTTCATTTTATTGTCTTGTCAAACCCAATGTATTAGCAGAACTGTTTAACTTCTGATGCTATATTTGTCGTTTCATGGACGACTATTGAGCCTTTGGTTTTGATTATTCCAATCCGTTGTGCCCAAATAAATTAAGCTTGTATTGGGTGGAAATATTAAACAACAGTTTTGGGAAGATGTTTTCGTAACACTATTGATATTTACAAGAAGTAAGCTTGACCTGGTCAGCACATGGACATACTTGCTCATCTGCTTTGACCCCATTTGTATACAGGTAGGAACGATTAAAGAAAAAGATGTGTATCCCACCCCCTCTAAACCAATAGCCAAACACCTACTCATGCTCACGCTGCACTACACCTATTATATGGTAGACTCAAAATGCATATCGCAGTGCTTTTGTCAGCCGGTTTCCAATAGTTTGTACGGGCATCTAGTGATTTCATAGGAAATAGACTTGAACTAATTCTTGTCAGTGTCGTTTGCTTGGTCCGTCTCCCATTGGATTGATTTATTAATTTTCCATCCAACGCATGGCTTACTCCTATTTCAGAGCTGTGACCAAGAGACTGGTCATAACGTTAGGACCAAAGCAACCAATTCATAACGATGGGGGATGGTTCGTTCATGCAAAATCATAACGTTACAAATCAGCGAACATCAGCGATGCTGGGCGGACTAGGCATAACGTTTAGGAACAATTAACTCTGTCTATGGTTGTCATAACGTTCTCAAACGTCGTGAAAGATTGCGCATTGGTGTAGTTCAACACGAACCCGTTGCAGGTACGAATCACAGGAAATTATTTCGCTCAATGCTGGGCGAGATTCAGTTTTTATTTTACCATAATTTTTACAATTAGATACAAGTGCGTATCTCTATACCAGGCAGTATGCGAGCATCTCTACTCATCGCAACAGTATACAACAAGCGCGCATCACTGCAGGACATGTCAAGCACGCATCACTACATGTAATGACAAGTGCGCATCACTGCACACACATAGCAAGTGCGCATCACAACATAGGAAACACGAATCACTACACGACCTAGCGTGCTTCATTACACCACATGACAAGCACGCTTCGCTACACAGCATAACAAGCACACATCGCTACACGGCATGTCAAGCGTGCATCGTTACACGAAATAATAAGCGCGCATCGATACACAACATAACAAGCGCACATCGCTACACAACATAACAATTGCTCATCGCTACACCACATAATAAGTGTAGATATCCATAAGCGCAATAAGTCACAACACAGGCCATGACAACACTACTGTAGTCAATGATGATTTATGGAAATTAAAGAATTGCAAGATGAAAAAATTCAGATCCGTTAACTTCATATTATGTGACAACAATACAGTCATGCACAACGCGCTGAATTAGCCATGTCAATTGTTATCATTATATATTAATACGATGGTTTGTAACTGTAATTTATCGACTATTATCAATGGCAGCTTAACATACTTCAATATAACAAAGAACTCACGAAGCACAGCGGCTCATTGAGATACAATGATAACCTGTGTGTTGACCCAGCAATGGAATAACGACAACGGAATTAACCCAGAACACACAGCCCCGCCAAATAACACACATCTCCCCAGTTCCCCGCCCGCCGTCACTCTCTCCCCCCTTGATCCTGTACCTGTGTTTACGTCAGTCACCGATGCTCTATATACATAATAATATATTGTATTATCTCGGGGATCCCCTCTCACTGATATGATGTGTGCGTGGTCTTCACTGAGGAACACAGCACTGAGGCCATTTGGTTGTTTTGTAAGAGTATCCTGTCTTTATGTCACCTGACTGAGTCTTGTACAACACAGACACGGGACAGATGAGGATGAGGGTGGTACTGTATGACAACATGATCATATTGTCGTGGGTCACCAGTACACCAGAGACCGTGCCACACCCACCAGTTGGTGTTGTCAGTTTGTGTGTGACTGAGTGGAGACATTAAACACCCGTGGTGTGAGACTGTTCCCCTAACCACGAACACGTACTTCAGGATATCATTTCCTGGTAGAGTACAGCAACATCTCCCACTCCACTTACATGCAACATGTCTTCACTCATACAACATGCGATAGCATTATAACGGGGCACGGGGGGCTGTGATTGTTGTTATTGATCTGCTTGGTTTGATTAGTGACGTCATTGCAGGCATAACTGTCCCAGTTGGTGTCTTGCAGATTGTCATAATGATCATAACATGACTGTGAGTCTGACTTAGTTGATCTTTTAAATTCTTTACGCATGTTACATGTGAGCGGGTTATTTTGCTGAATGGGGTCAACTTTCATCACCCGACTCAGCACTCAAACACTCATACGATGAAGCGGGACTTTGTGAAGTAGGCAGAGAAGCTTAGATTGGCGTGCTGGAGGATTAGAACTGATCCTGTCAACACTTAGTTTCCATGGTTGTTTTTGTTAAGTTCTCCAAGGAGGGATGAGCACTGCTATAAAATGCCAGTCGATGCAGGTTACTAACTGGGATAGCTATGTTATTCAATGTCTACATTGTTTGAAAGGGTTGATCCATCCAAAGTTGTTGGTGTCATTCTGGCCTAGAAGATATTAAACACATTAACAGACAGTGTACATATCTCACAAGTGAAAGCATCGAACACATACAACAGACAGTGTACACATCGCAAAGTGAAAGTATATCTTGCAATACAATGCTAGGATAGTCATAGATCAGTCAGAGCTGCAGTATGAATTCATGTAAAAAGAGGAAGCATATATGGATCAGGCTGCTGAACTAGGGGAACTTTGGACACAATGCTGCAGTGATTCATATGGATATTTAAAACAAATGATGTTCCTATGTATCTTTATAATCAGGTAGTTGTTATTTGGCTTATTTTATATGATCCTGTTGACCTAAATACTCATTCGATTTTAGCTTAATATTCCTCAATAGAACATTGTATAATGTATGTGCATTCCGGGAGTAAATTGAACAAAGAATGTAACACATGAATGCTAATCTATTGCAAGATACTGACAGCAGGAGAAGAGCAAGCACTGGAATCAACCACAATCCATGGGACTTCTTGCCTCGTGAATATTGCCTGGGGTTTGTGCACAAGGGCTCATTGTTCAAGCACGTTACCAATTGTGCTTCAAAGCCTGTATGGGCTCAATCAAGTGTTAATTACACGAGAAATGCCCATAGCATCATTGCTCCATTTCTCCGAACTAGTTGCAACACAAATGACTCCTTGGAAAAGCTGGAAAAGTTGATTGAGCACATGAAGGAAACCTACCTACATTAAAGGCAAAAGGAATTATGTAGACGAGACGACCTCATCCGAGAATTTGGTTTATCACTTATTGATAGACTTGACCTTGCTCATGAACAGAGAAGGAAAGATATGGAAAATTTGTGAACACATCTTCGAACCGTGGCACGTTTACTGATGTTGTTGAACCGTGAACGCCAAGAGAACAAATCTTTGAATGAATCCATCACCGGTAATCAGTTCGTGACAGTAGCAGTTGCTGTAAAGGCATTAGCTATTGAGTCTGATTTTCCCTCTCTGGCAGTTTCTCTGGGAAATTACCTAAATCATTTATATATGCTAAAAATGAGCTTTGGAAATGAAGAAAGAAGCCATTTCTAAACGTATGAAGTCATATTTAGAGAGTTTGGGACTTGTACCAGATGCTTGTCCATAGATCCCATTGCAGGTTAGTATTTAGCAATACATTTCTGTGGGTAGCTTGGTGCGGTTCCATTTACAGCCTTAAAGGTGAGTAAAAGAATTTTGTTCATAATAGGTGTTTCCCCAGGAAGCCAATGTATGGTCCGCATGATGTGTTGGATGCTTTCCCTGTGCGTTCTTTTTGCAACAAGGAGGGTGGTAGTGTTATGCGTGCGTTGTAGTTGCGCGATAAGGTATGAATAGATTCTACACTGCAGCAATCTGCAATAATAAAGTGGAGATGATATAAAAATGCGAAGGAGGAATTCAGTTGTGGATTAGCTCAGGTACTTTCTTATGCTGCCTAATCGTCTGATCTGATGAAAGAGAGATTTAGCTGATTTGGTAACATGTGGTTCAGAATACAGAGATATTCACCTCGCAGTGAATGGAATATGAGATTCTTCATGGTTTACGCCCTGCAGTTATTTGAATAGGAAATACATAATGATATATACCCTGCTGTGAGTTGAGTAGGAAATGCATCCTGGTATGCACCCTGTAGTGAGTGGAATAGGAATTGCATTACAGTATACACCCTGTAGCTTTGAGGGCGGTGACCGTTCATCCTTGTATTTGGATAGTCAACTCTCCCATTACCCAAACCCTATGTCAGATCAAATAACAGCAAAGGTTGTTTTATGTCACTCACATCGATACATGGTACTGTCGTTGTTTTATGGCACACACCTACTTCCAATGATTAACCAACGTGTTGTGTGTCAACCAAAACACTTACATAAGGCACACTGAACAATCAACGTGCTGCATGTCAACCAAAACACTTACATAAGTCTCACAGAATAATCAGCTTGTCGGATGTGAGCCAAAACACTGACAATAGGCCCAGTGAATAACTAACGTGCTGTAAGTCAACCAACTGACACAAGTCCCACTGAATAATTAAACTTGTTGCATTTCGCACAAATCACTTGTTGAAGATCAAATGAATAACCCATATTTCTTTATTTTATTCAAAACACTCACTTTAGTCGAAAAGAATACCAGTTTTTTTTATGTCACTTCAAGCATTAATGTAAGTTCTAGTACATAACCACAAATTTGTAAATTCAACACATCAGGGTCACCTTGTCACTAACAAACGTTGTTCTTTGTCATTCTAATCACCCTTGGTATAGAGAAGCTAAAACAGAACGCCACATTGTCTGAATCTATAAGAATGAATCCTAAGAATGAATTGATACAGAGACAATCGTGCTGAATTCATGTTTGTGATATGGCACCAGTTTGTCGAAGCTCGTGCTATTGACTATGACACATTGTCATGAGCATATATTCCATCCATTTGCCATACCACAAGTTATCAAAATGTATTCCATCAAAGCTTCGTTTGGCCATAGAAGCCGTCATGTTAGCAACATTGAAAAAACCAAGGTGGTTCGTATTTGGTGAGACCAAAATGTCAGCTAAGGCTTCGTACAACCACCGTGAAAATATAATCATGACTTCCTCAGCGAGATACCCATTATATAATAGACCTTTATATTTTAGGGAAGATCTTTTTTTCTTGCTCTCTCAAATTCCATGGGATTTGTAAACCACTGGACCCAGGTTGATGGGGGCAATACTGATTTCACCAAATTGCGTAGTGGCATGAAATGGTCAAGAAACTCGGATTTTGTAATGTTTATGTTTTTTTTATGTGATTAAACTGTGAGAAGACGACAACCAGTTCCGGGTAGTTGTTGAGGAGATAGTACTTGAAGATAAATTCAACAAAAGAGCATTGGAATTTTGGCATATTGTGGTAACCGGATACGATGACAGCTTCATTCCATAACATAATATAGATGAATTGTATCTTCACTGTGAAGTTATACTGGCGTTGCGTGCAGAGGATTGTTGAGACTGCCGCATGCGTGTCGAAACCACCACTCTTATCATCAGCATTCAATAACGCTGCACCCTCTTGTGCAAAGAATTCGTCTCTGTTCAAAAGGCGTATAGTAGTGCAACTCCAATCAGATGTACTTGTGATATATTTCCTCAAGGCATAGAAGCTATACCTGCCTTGTGAGTCACCCAAAAAGAGAACATTCGTTATACCTTTCTTTCTGAACATTTCAAAGACATCACAATTCCTAAGCTTGCACATCGACGGTACAAACACTTCCTCTTTCTTTTTTGGGTCGCTCAACCACACGCCAGATTCTGGGAACGAATGGCTTGTTTTGTAGAATGATCGAAGAACAGAATGGCTGCAGTTGGCTTGCTCTTTATGCTTTGGTAATGGTAACTCCTTTACTGCCATTGATCCTATGGTGTCAGACAGATTGACATAGACAAGCGATGCAAGACTTATACACAGGCCACATAGCATCGCAAATATAGACCATTTCGACACATTTATCTGCGGGTGAGACATAATGAGGTATCCACCTGTGTTGCCAGCGTCTCATCCACACTTGGTATCACTCAAAAGTTGTTGGGGGTATTTGTTCAAAAGATAACACTCAAAGATTGATATGCTTCTAAAACACTGTCCTCTTATTGTTCACACGATAACACTAAGTGATCAATGTGCTGCTTATACACTGTCTTGCAACGTCTTCTTTTTGAGCTGTGTGAAAGTACCTGAAGATTGTGTGGGTGTTGTTGCATCCAAAATTCTTCAGGAAGCATGGGCGCCTGTAGACAGATAATAGCATAATCATTTTTGACATCTGCAACATGGATAGGTGCACAAAATAATTTAACATTTAAGAAGGAATAATAAATGTGAAGGTAGAATATATGAGAGACTCATAACACAAGGTCTTAGCGGTATCTGGTTGTTCAGGAATACATGGACGACAACCCGGGATGACAGCCATCGCTGCTGTAGCATATGTGATCAATATATGGTTTAATTTAATATCCATTATATAGCTTGATTTGAATTATTCATAGTTTCGCAAAATATCCTCCTATAACTGTGATGTCCTTAAAGAGTGAAAAAACTATAGAAGATTGATTCGACCCAATGACTCATTATTGACCTTAATGCTAATAGGTATAACCATCCGGTCATTGGTATGGTTAGGAGAGAAACCCAAGGGATACGAAGGTTTCGAAGTATAATGAATGATTTAATCCCACTGTAACAGTTCCAGTGAAATACAAAGTTTAATTTGGATCCAGATACATGCAAGCATTTACAGTTATATTGTTGTTTTGTGCAAAGTTGGTAGAGATAAATGTTTTAATATATTATACATTATCCAGTTAATCATATCTATACATATACACACACGCGCACGCACACACACACACATACACACATACACACATAAACATATAAATATACATATGTATATATATATATATATATATATATATATATATATATATATATATATATATATATATATATATATATATATATATATATATATATATATATATATATCATATATAATGATTATATCCATCTCAGACACAAACATAATGCTGAGAGGCGTACACACTATAAGATGCCACATTAATGACGCTCGGCAATGAGTTCCGTTTGGGATTCTCCGAGTTAACTATAGATATCTGACTTCTAGCTGGGAGCATTTGCACTGGAATTGAGGAATTGTTAGATCTTTGACATCTCCGCTGATCGGTCATCTCTGACACTAAATGGAGCTGTCAACCCTTGCATGATAGGCGCTGGAAAAGCTGAGAGCGATTCTGACCAGCAAGGTTGCTTTAGCATGCTAAAGCGTCAGTGATCCTGTCATCAATGACCCTTGCAGGTTTCAATGACTCGCAAATAGCAGACACTGTCTTGGCATTTGTCAAATCATCCCAGGTAATCTCGCAATTAGCCACCGCAATATCACACCCACTGTCAGAAAAGACCATAATCTTTGTCGCACACTTCACACAAACTTAACAGAAAACAGACATACGTACGTATAAACCCATGTATGCATGTATGTATCAATTCTTGTTAGTATGAATGTATGTATGTATGTATGTATGTATGTATGTATGTATGTATGTATGTATGTATGTATGTATGTATGTATGTATGTATGTATGTATGTATGTATGTATGTATGTATGTATGTATGTATGTATGTATGTATGTATGTATGTATGTATGTATGTATGTATGTATGTATGTATGTATGTATGTATGTATGTATGTATGTATGTATGTATGTATGTATGTATGTATGTATGTATGTATGTATGTATGTATGTATGTATGTATGATGTATGTATGTATGTATGTATGATGTATGTATGTATGTATGTATATGTGTATGTATGAATGTATGTATGTATGTATGTATGTATGTATGTATGTATGTATGTATGTATGTATGTATGTATGTATGTATGTATGTATGTATGTATGTAGTATGTATGTATGTATGTATGTATGTATGTATGTATGTATGTATGTATGTATGTATGTATGTATGTATGTATGTATGTATGTGTATGTATGTATGTATGTATGTATGTATGTATGTATGTATGTATGTATGTATGTATGTATGTATGTATGTATGTATGTATGTATGTATGTATGTATGTATGTATGTATGTATGTATGTATGTATGTATGTATGTATGTATGTATGTATGTATGTATGTATGTATGTATGTATGTATGTGTATGTATGTATGTATGTTGTATGTATGTATGTATGTATGTATGTATGTATGTATGTATGTATGTATGTATGTATGTATGTATGTATGTATGTCTATGTATGTATGTATGTATGTATGTATGTATGTATGTATGTATGTATGTATGTATGTATGTATGTATGTATGTATGTATGTATGTATGTATGTATGTATGTATGTATGTATGTATGTATGTATGTATGTATGTATGTATGTATGTATGTCTTTATGCATGAATGAATGTATGCATGCATGCATGTATATTTATGTATGCATGTGTGTATGTATGTATGTATGAATGCATGTAGGTATGTACATTATCGACTGAGTGCCGCATTTCATCGATAATACCCTGTGTAGATATTGGACGAGGCTCTACTCAACACACTTTGGTGCATAGTAAATGAGCCATATGTGTGGAAACGTCCGCAACTTGTATGTTTAGAAACTTATTAGTCTTTTACCCTTTGACTTGATTTTTGACTCCTTCACAAAATTACATATTGTTCCAGTTTGTACATATTTACTCCATGATAAATACATAATTTTAGAATGGCGACGATTGGATTTGTCTCTGTCCATGATGTTGTTGTTTTATTTAATTGTCATAATCTAAGGGTCATTTAATTTTTCTGTAATTGGAGATACGGTTTCTGTAAGGCCACCCTAATTAAACATGTTCCACAAGAAAAAGGAAATGTAACTAACCCAACAAATGTTATATGTGAATATAAAAGTCTTTGTTTATTCACTATTTTCAGACAGCCATTTTTTTCTATTAAGATATTATGACCCTCAACATTACTATAACTAAGTACTGGATAGCGAGACTTGACGACGTGAGTTTTCACCTGATTTTATTGAAACTTTGTTGAAGAGATTAATAACTCGACCTTTGAAAGGGTTAATGATGTTGAGAGTTTCTATTCATTTGTTTGGCATACGGCCTCTGTCAGTGAAATAGTATTTAACAGTTTGAAGCAAACTGGTAACAAATTCTTAGTTTGACTTTAGTTTGCACGTGAATGAAAATTAATACCATGGCGGTATTCAGTTACTGATGAATGAAAATAACAGGAGACTTGTCATAATAAACTGAATAAATTTCAAAACGCTCTCGACCCATGGAAGACAAGCATCCAACCTACACTGCGACACCACATAGCCCTGTCACGATCTATACCAGTCGTGGCTTAATGGAAAAGCTTGCTAAATGGTTATGCTTCCGGACTGCCTTAATTGGCAGTAAGTAATGCTATGCTTGTCGTCAACCATCAGTCGTTCAGCTGACATTTCATTTTCACATATCTCTCCCATGGAGTTACAAGCAGCTCTTCTTGGATAAAGCTGTGACAAACTGATATTGGCGGCAGTGTCATGTGGAGTCACAAGCAGTTATTCGTGGACAAAGCCATCGAACCTTTCTTTTTTTGCCTTTTTGCACTCCTATGCAAGGCTCCATAGGTGCTTTGGAGACATGCATAGTGGCCAGGTGTTCCTAAAATCGTACAAGAACCCCCATTTAATATATTGCTACACCTAGTTTATGATTTTCTGACGCATTAATTATCTTTTTGGTATATGCTGGCACATTGCCTACCAAAGAGAAATTTGCCAATTTGAGACTGGTGAGTGGATTTTGGTGACTAACATTCTATATTTATATTCTATATACAGTGAATCGTGTGCCACTGGGGTTCCATTTAGCTATAGCCCTTGGCGTAGACCATTATGATTCCATCATGATGATCGTTGACTATAATTCTTTGCATATATCAACAGTGTGAGAGAATAATGATAAGATCACATCGCTTGTTACTCAGCATCTACCCGTATAACCAGTCTAGAAAGTGTTCGCGTCTGCTTATTAGTCATTAAAGACTCTGGTTGCTTTGTAATACGTTCCATCATGGTTTTCTGTCATCGTAAACACCACCACTATGTCATTCGTTCACTGCTCCCCTCTATATTGATCAGATGCACTGGGCAACACTGCACACTTTACTGACCGCGCGAATCAATATCACATGCAAGTCTGTTGATAAAGGGGACTACGTTTCACGAATATTGATTGTTTTCATCGCTCTTGATACATGGTATGGGTTACTGCATGAATATTTTTTTGTCTTCATCTTTGCTATCTTCAGGATTCCATCTGATGTGCACCTGCATCTCTATCCCCGTCCTCTGTATGAGAATCACTTAGATATTGTAACTTGCATGCTTAAGACTCATAACCGAATATGTTTAATCTAGTAAATTAACCATCATGTGTGTGAACTCAAATCATTAATCCTCATGCTGTACGGTTGAACACTGACATATACAAAAACACCCTGACCTCAAGGTGGCGTAATATAACAACTTTTAAGGCTAAGGTATTGGAAGGGTGACTTTGCAACCACTATACTGGTAAGTGGTCCGTATTAAAGCGAACAGGGGGTAGTGTTACTCATTTATATCTATAAAAAAAGCCGTTTATTTAGTCATTCGTATGACACATGTCGCTTGCAAAACAAACAATTTTTTTCTGTGGACTATTTGTTTTTTCTCTGAAGAAGAACCATCCCGTTACGACCTCATATCTACCAAAACGATACCTCTTTATTCATATATAAAGCCATTATGCTTCGAATATGTGCACACCTCCGCGACCAGCAAAATGGTTTGTGTGGATTTAATTTACATATCGACCTAGGACAGAAACTTGCGAAGGTGATTCATAAGCCATTAATCACTGGTGACATCAAGCCATCATTAGACTAACACTTCCTGTCAGTACCAAGTACTTGAAGTCAGCATGGTTGACGTGCCAGAATGGCGAGTTCTTGAGCAGACATTCCTGAAACGCAACCGACATATGTTCGAGTCTCGCTATGCCACGGATGTTGTGTTCGTCGTGGGGGAAAGGTGATGAGAATTGCCTATATGCACATTGCCGCTCCCTCGTGTTTTACGCCATGTTGAGATGGGAGAAAAATAGGAATAACTCGATCATCACCAAATAAGCTGAGCCGGCCGCGTTCAACGAAATGCTCAGGTATAACACAATCAACCTACTATTACTTTATAATCTATATGCAGTTCTCCAATTGAAAATTATATTGTCGTAATATACGAGTGTGATATTTATTAGTGGAATAGTTTTTGTTTTGCTGAAGTTCATTTCTTATTGTTTGCTCTTATTTGCTAAAACGAAATGAAATATGATGGTTGTTTCATGGCGTCTGCAGGTATATCTATTGCAAAGAGAATGACACCAGAGCCGACAACGAGATGGTCATTTAAGTACTTGTCTCATAAGTACTTGCTTGTTTCTCTGACCGCCCAATGTGACGAGTTCTTTTGGAATAATCTAAACGTGCACACAGTACTGCCACTCTTGAATCGTAGTTTGATACATGCAATGATGCACGTTTTAATCATCACTTCATGATGAAAAAAAACACCACCACACAGCGATGATGGACGGACACCACAACACAGCGATGATGAACGAACATCACAATACAGCGATATCTAACCAGCACCATAATACAGCGATAATGATACATCACTACAATGCAGGGTTGATGAAACATCACCACAATTCAACGATGATGAAACAACACCACAATTGAACGACGATGAAACAACACCACCATACAGCGATGATGAAACAACACTAAAATGGAACTCTGATGAACGAACACCACAATAGAGCGATAATGAAACACCACCACAATATCGCGATAATGAAAGACCACCACAACACAGCGATGTTGAATCAACACCACAATACAGTGATGATGAAACAACACCTCAATACCGCGATGTTGAACCAACACCACAATGCAGCGATGTTGAACCACAGCAATACAGCGATAGTAAAACAACACCACCATACAGCGATGATGAAACAACACCGTATAACAATAAACTTGTCCTGTGAACAATACTGCTGCAACAGTTCTGACAGTTACGGCAGTCACTCAAATATTATTGTCCGACCCATTCCTACCAACCACCACCTCAGACATATTCAAGTCCGCCTTACACGTACTAAAGTCCTCCTGACCACTATAAACGTCTACCTAATAATCATCAATGTCCACATCATCCGCATTAACGTCCATTTCATTTGTATTATCGTCATTTGCACCCGTTTTAGCGTCCATTTCATTTGTATTATCGTGTATTGCATTAACGTCTACTTACAATTGAGCATGTTTGTTAATAAACGTAACTAGAATGACATATAATCAAATATATACACTTTCATGCTTCAAATCTGTACTTTGTGAAGTCCTTATCGAAACAGCATATCCATCGCCCACTGAAAAGCCCTAACAGTTGTGCCTGGTGAGCAAATCGATTAACAGCAATCACAAAGTCAATGCACAGGAATCGCATATCTGGTAATGTATGCAAGGCTAAACTTTTTACCATTCAAACGGGGAAACTCTTAAAATTGTGCAGTCAGGACCATGCCCTATACGTCTTGTAACAAGGATATTTCTGTTAAAACCTTGCCCCACTCCCCAAAAGAGAAGAAGGAATAATTGTTGTGGCAATGTCTTAACTTTGAACGAATGACTATGGGAGGCTGGCTCCAAACCTCAACTGTAAAGAAGAAATTGAGGTGAGCAGCTAGCCCCACAACTCTCCCATTAAATGTTAAAATGACAAATTCATTAAAATCAAAAGAATTTCCTTATAGTATGAAACAAGCAGCTGAAGCAGAAAGTAAGTGTCCCATCTGTGACAAAGGTCAAAATTCTAACAGAGGAAAAAAACCACAATGGAGAAAAGATATGTAATAAGTGGAGAGGGAGAGAGAACTGTTTATCATGCAAAGGTCAAATGATTCTAACAGAGGAAAATATCTGATTACAACTATCAATGAGATGAGAGGAAACTTGGTTGTACGAGGGTAACAGGGTTTGTCTTTCCATCTGTACAACGGGTTTTATATATATATATAGAATATAGATATATATATATAGAGATATATAGAGAGATAGAGATATATATATATCTAGATAGATAGATCTATAGATAGATATATATATAGATATATATATATATATATATATATATATATATATATATATATATATATATATATATATATATATATATATATATATATATATATATATATATATTGTTTCAGTATGTCGAGATTTTCTCCCGGGATTACCAACCAATCCTTGGCAATGCAAATGAAATGAATTGTCCCTGTGTGACGCGCTGGGAATCACATGCTCGACCGTGCAAACGCGCTAAGTTGTTACTGCATATAGTCAGCTGATCTTTTTGTTATCCTGCTTACGACGTACGACGGGTTGTACATTTGCATAACACCTTGTAAGACGAGCTACGCTTTTTTGCCATTTTCACCTTGTACGACGGGATTGGACGGGTTTTCGAGGTCCCGCAGCACACCTCTACCCGGGATAAGGCAACATGAAATAACAAATTATCGGTTTGAAACCACGCGGGTGGGGTTTACATGGCCCGGGATTATCCCGGGTAGAGGGGGTGCCAGGTGGACCTAAAAAATGAGTGGATTAAACTTTACGCCTGTCGGCTGGTCAAGTGAGGTGTATTGAAGTGGTCATGGACCAGCATAAGTGGCAAGAAGCGGGGGTCTGTGGTCAACACCATCATATCTACAGGACTGACCACCACGACATGGTAAAATGGTTAT
The DNA here is from genome assembly GCA_034190875.2 of Urechis unicinctus. NCBI lineage: Eukaryota > Metazoa > Annelida > Polychaeta > Xenopneusta > Urechidae > Urechis > Urechis unicinctus. The sequence continues at coordinate 2,656,645 of CM067355.1, forward strand.
GAGCAGAATGAGGTGTTGAATGATATGAAACAACAGCCACAATTGAATTAAGAGTCAAGAGAGTTTGATAAATATTCGATAGGGCAATTCCTGGACGACTACTACTGGAGAGTGTGGGTCATGGGTGGCCGTCTCTATACAGTAATCAAGGTGTCGTGAAAAAAATGGTTTTCCAGCAATGCCTGATGACAAGAGAAATGTTCATATAAATCGTAAAGACATCAAGTTCATGCCAACAACCATATTAATTAATTAATATGCATCGAAAGCACCCGCTTTTAAATATTATTGTCAAACTATAAATATGAGCAGAAGTGGTTGTGTGGGGGTGATATGTGAGGGCACATTAATTAATGTTCTTCCTTATTCGTGCTCTTTACACACCAAATATTAAAGCTAAGAGCTCAAACACCAATATAATTGAGTTCTATAGTCACAGGTAGCGTGTACTTTCACAATATTTCCGTTTGTATGCAGCATTAATCAATGCAATTTGAATAACGCAAAAATATGGAAAAGCGTTCCATAAAAATATCCCGGTAATTCTGACTACAAAAGTAATTTGTAACTTGTTGATGAATCCAATGCATGCACTAGTTAAAAACAACCAGTGGGTAAATTATTAAATTATATTCGATGGCAAATCACTTACCCTTTTCTGTATGACTTCAATAAGAAAAGTGTTCCACATTAGAAAAAAACAGCGCTGCATTTTATTCGTGGAAGAATGTGTTTAAATGTCTCGACATTATTCACCAAAACAGTTTCTCTAATAAGCTTCTTCGTGGATATAGATATGTATGCTTGATACGTTTAGGCCCACCCAAATGCATTCGTCATCAATCTCGTTTAATTAATCACATTGTAATCTACACATGTTCTCTAACTGCATAAATATGTGTGACGACAGCGAATAGTATTTCAAATCAATGTCAGTATTATTTATGAAGCTTATATTGTTATCATCGAGCAAAATGTTTTTAATTTTGCATACATCGAAAGTCAATTTATTTCCGAAAACCGTTGTGTAGCATTAACAAATGAATGACTGAATTTCCTCCTAATAAAGAAAAAAAACCATGCCACAAGCACAACAAATGCTTTCATAATAGAAAAATATAAATAGATTTAGGATCTAAGAAATCAATAATAGTGATTGAAAATATAGTGTCAGTCAAGGAAATATGCAAAAACGACACGTAATGGTGTTGAAAACACTTGTATCCTGACAAATTAGTCATAAGTGCACATATATGAATCACCGTAAAATGTAGGTATTCTGTTATTAATTAAAACCTTTCCTGTCCTGTTTGGATGCCATCTGGCATCAATATACAGCGATCATGTTTAGACTAAAGCAGCTTAATATATCCCAGTGTCATTCGTATTATTCGACATTAGGTGGTTAGATTCCCACCTACTTAAATTGTATTGAAACATGACAAAATCGGCTTTGTAGGTTGAGATCATTTCCGCGGTCATAGATCTTGGAACTTGGGACCAATACTCTTCAGTTAAATCTCTGGTTGGAGGTCCCTTGTTCTGGTTCAGTTCAGTCAAATATGCAGCTGCTTTAGAAGGGGTCTTGTTAAAGAGAAATTCAAGTATGTACAATGAATCTCTACGAAATGTCTCAAATTTACCAATGATATCATAATGTATGTCACATGGACGGCAGAGATTTACATGAGACCTGATGTGTTCGTCCTTAGGATGGCTTTGCACATAGTACTCAATAAATTCGGAGAAAGTTGGTTTCCTTCCCAGTTTTCCAAAATAATGACTGTTGCCATTCCTTTCTACTTTTTCTCTGTAAAGTGACACGAGTCGCTCAAAGGGGTCACGCACAAGCATGAATGTTGTATAGTTAGCTACCGCAGCCATTTCACCGTTGCGAAGCGAGTGATACCCTTGGTACCCATGATTTATATTCCCATTCGGTATCCTTAGGTATTCATACTCTTCCGCCAGTGATTGAAAAATAGTTTTCCACGTTGTGCATCCAACTTTCGGAACATAACAGTACAGGACCTTATATCTGTCGTTCACCAGAATATGTTTTAGTCCCATGGTCTGTTTCACACGATCTTTATGTAGTTCACATATAGAGGCAACATGTGATCTGATTTTTTCCTGCTTTTTCAACCACATTCTAAGAGAAGTTGTTTGTTCTACTACATTGGTTTCTCTGTACGTTTGGCCAACAAGAACCGGGCTGCTGGTGCTATTCTTGTGTCGGTAAGCTTTCGACTGCGAGGTGTGTAGCAGCCACTGAAGACGACCATCTCCGCGTGTACCATAAAAAGCTGCGGTTACAAACGCACATATCGATCAATATTTTAGAATTCATCTTACAAAATTAAGTCCTGTAAGCTGTTCAGTCAACCTAAACATCCATTTTGTAATATACATACACACACATATATATATATATATATATATATATATATATATAGATATATATATATATATATATATATATATATATATATATATATATATATATATATATATATATATATATATATATATATATATATCTATATATATATATGCATGAATGTTGCAATACATGTATGCTCACGCTTACATACGCACCCTCAAAACAAACAAGTATTTAAATCCCACCTGATGGGATTGTATTCAAGATTGCAGGAAGTAAATATCCCAGCATAAAAAACAATGCTGCAATTCCACTCCATTGCCATTTCCGCGCAACAATCCATGTACCGCATCTCATCTTCGTATTTTTTACACCACAACTGAAACATGACGATGAGGTTAATTATTAATACAGTAGAGCAAGAATAATTATTCTGTGACAGACATTTTTTTACAGCGATATTCATTTAAGCACTGCATAATAGAGCATCCGACCAAAATAAGTTCCCCCTGATTCAACAGGCGTGTAGGTCAGTGTCCTGTGGTTCTGAACAAATCAATTCACAGCCTGCTTAGCAGTACCGACGTCACTGTGCTTGTAACAGCTTTCCCGGCTTTTACCACAGGTCTTTAACCATTAAAATAAGCAAATCTCTCTGTGGTGTAAAACTTGGTCCATGGGGCGTTATTTTGAGGCATCATTACAATCAGATTGATCCATTTTGAGGATGTTAACTCAATATACATGATACCTGTGATCATGATGATAACCCATCATAACGACCCACTCTGTTTCCATGTGCCTTAAACTACAAGCTAGTAACCAAAATATGCCAGCAATATATGTATGTGATGATGCAAAGCCGAAATTCGAAACAGGCCAGAAATATTATGATATCCATATAGCAAATGTTCACAGCATAGAGTAGTTATTATTGCGATATTACTGAGTTATACTGATATTACCGGCATAGTTAAATGATTGGACGTGGTATAAAGTTAATATAATAGTTTTACCCGATTGATTGTTAATAATTGCAGTTAAGCAGATTTATGTCTTGACCTGCCTTACCTAGCCTAAAACACAATCTGCTCTCTCAGCAATATGTTCATGCTCATCTAGTAAGGTACCCAACTTGTATCTTTGACAGTGTACTCCATCGTTATAACAGCAATAGACCAATTTGCTTTTGGCAACATGTGACGACCAGTCAGCTGCGCACTGGAATGAAACGTTATGCAGGGATAAATCAATTGAGCCGATTTAATTTTTTGCAGCGAAATTACCTGATTAAGACACAAATTGATTGAATCTAAGAGAACAACCATACAAAGGATCTGCCAGAAATGTCTACTGATATTTATCCTTTCAGAAAGAGCGCAAGAACTAATCTATAAATTTCTTCCCATGAATAGTGTCAGAGAGCTTGTATGATAAGATCGTGCACGCTAGCCTGTGTTACCTGGATTATATCCGACTTCTACGGAGCTAACGATGAGTACTTTGACTAAAGGAAGGGCTGTTCTGTCTATACCTAAGGATCAATCGATGTGGGATGTATTGTATGTTTCATTTAGCTTTGACAACTATTTCTGTATCAATAGCAAATATTGATCACATCAAATACGTTTTCCTTAATAATACAGTGTTGCTTTAAATAAAGTGTTGCTTTAAAGCGGTAATCTTGCTGACGGCTTCCTTGCATGAAATGGCCCCTCAAAGTGACACAGATCAATACAGGTATGTTGCGCCTTGCTCAAACACAATGATTTCCACTCAGTGTGGAATTAATCTGCTTTTGATGAGCACCTCATTATAAGAGATATGCCATATCCAATTGACATTGGAGCTTGCAAGTCTCGCGGGTCATGCAGTTGGAGATATCAGGAAGAATTGACCCTAGAATGCGGGTAATACGTTGTTTAGCTGAAGCATTACAACGTCCCTTTGATAGGGGATAAGCCTTCTGTTCTGTCTACCAAAGCCAACATGACCGATTGTGTTAAAAAACAGTTAAGAACGAACTACTCTATATCGCGAGAATACAATTGTAGTATTGATAATTGATTGAAACACACAGCGTGGCGTGATCAAGGAAATCAATATGCTTCACGACCACGGCGCGCACAAGAATATCACTCACTACCCACCCAATAAGCCTGCTACAAGCTGACACCACACCTTCGCTTTTCGCCCATGCCTCATTGAAGAGGAAAATGACAGTCGCTTAAGGCGGCATCATAAATATTTCTCTTGCAAAAGTCAAAGCTAAAGGGGTTCGAAGGTCCAAGCATTTTGGAAAGGGCTTTGGTGATTGGCGCTACAGTGAGTGGGGTTGCTGTGAGTAAGCTATGGTACATAAATCTGTGTAGGTAGGGCTTTGTAGTAGGGCTGTGGTGTGGCAAGGTATAACTATGTGCAATGTTGGTATTGGGGTGATGGATAAGAGTATTGAAAAAGGTTTTGCCACTTTCGCACTCTGCACACATTTGATACTAAGACTAAGACCTCAAACACCAATTATATGTCGTTATGATCGGTCTTGTAGACGCCGAATCACGTGACTGGTTTAATAATATATCCGTTTACATGCAACATTGATTAATGCAATTGGAATAACGCACCAATATTACGAAGTGCAATTCCGATATATACATTCCAATAATTCTTTCAACAAACGTAAGGTGTTGCTTGTTGATGTAAAACCATTCAATATGATGAATCCCCACATGCAACTTGTGAATACATGATTCAATTATATTACACGGCAAATCACTTTGCCTTCTGCATGGCTCCATAATGAAGCGATATTTCTGATCAGTAAAATAATCGCTACACCTCATTTGTTTTCTAAATGTTTCTCCCTTTACATATAATAGAGTTCGCAATCAAAGTTATTTACCTGAACAGTTTCTTTAATAAGCTTCTGCATGGATTAAGTGTTAATGTTTGAATCGTTTATGCCCCCATAAATGCATTCATCATCAATCTCTTTTGGATTCTTCACTCCATTCTGTGTGACGACATGTGAAACCAGTTAACAGTATTTCAATGCAATGTTAGAATTACTAATGAAGCTTTAATTGCTTACGTCGGGCCAAAAGGTTGTAACGCTGGATAAATCAATATATTTCCGGAAACCATCGAGTCGCATTGGGACTAGGAATATGCAAAGCCAATACTGACATCATTTTACCTGTAACAGCTAGCCTGCCTGGCTTGTACAAATGTAAATCAGACTGTGGTAAAGAACTTGAGATTAGCCATTGTGATCAGGATATAGCATCTTGTTTATCACAATCTCAGAAAGACTACCAAAAACCAAACAAACGCACAACTTAGATTCTGACATCTCTGGTGGAAGAAATGTGACTAGGATAGTCGAAGCAGGTGACAATGACAAATCAGAAGCAGACCACCAGACGATGGGGTAATATTTCACAATTTGTACACCAAGTATGATTATTACGGAACATATGATGTCTAATATATATTCATTCCACCATCGAGCATCCGAACAAAATATGGCCCCTGATTCAAAATGGCCGCTCGTGTGTAAGTCAACGTCTTGTGGTTGCTGTGTTTGAATCAGTGTCCGTCTTCGTCTATATGTAACAGAGACAAATACAAAGACTGGTATCGAACTAGATCCCATATTCAAAGCTCTAGAAGTAAGTCATGAATACCACCAAGCCATGTTCTGAATGAGATATGAGAAGAGTTGGGAGTCTCACTGGTCACAGGATGGCGACAGAAACTATTTATCGCATACTGCTGATTTGGTGTTGTTAAAGGTTGCTTGTCACCTAGCAAGGTAAAACAGTTGTGCCGTGGTTTTACATTGATAAAACTCTGCAAAATACAGCCCTTACATTACCCACTATTACACTACCGGTACTATTACTGGTATTGGTCGACCACCTCAATTCACATCCACCTCACCGTGCCTGATTCAGCGAGAAAGTGGCTTATATGGCGAATAGACTGGGTCCGGGCGTGTACAACATCCCAGCATTTGAAAGACGCGGAGGGTTTGGTTCGCAAGCTTGTTTGGTCTACCTGCTGAAATCGAATGAAACCCATGGCGTGTTTATAGGGCTGTCAGCCTAAAACAGTAAGAGCGGGATAAACAAAAAATCCTCGGATGGGAGACTGGTCAAGTGGGGTATTTTTACATTACAAGTGGTAATGACAAATCTTGGTTGAAGTCGCATTGCACCGAAACATGCATTTGTATGCTTGATGCACTGTTTGGTACAGCATATGACTCTGCGTGAACATGCGCTTTGGTTCAGCGAGGATACAGGTATGAGAATCCATGACGAATTTAACGAATAATTACTTTGAAAGGTCATATTTCACGAATAATGCAAAGTGACAAAGGCAGTGACACAAAAGAAAAATATAATTCACGTGGATTTAGTTCGTCTATATGAGAGCATACATAAACTGCATGGATATCATAAATTGACCAGCAGAACGAACGCATAGGCACGAGGCACCAGCGAACAATTGTTCTGGAATATAGAAACCTCACGTTCACACTGTCAGTCAGGCAATTGATCTTGTGTAATCAGCCTCTTTAGCAGAGAGGGAATAGAGTGACTGCATTCCATTAAGCGAACAAATTTTGGGTTCAAATTGTTTTGTATAATATCAAATTATAGAACTATTCCACTGCAGCCTTCTCAATGTGTCCAACAGCTCATATTGGTTGTCACCCTCTAATCATTCACCTGACATCCTTTGTGCAGATCACATGAAGCATATCATAGGCTAGTTCTGATTCATACATTTTAAGCATAGCATATCTGAAAACATCAGAACATCAAGGAATCTTATATTGATAGCTTTGTATACTGTGTGAATCGTCAATCAACAAAGGGGGACTGGAGTAGCTACGATGTCTCATAATTAATTTCACGTGATCAACCTTAATTAGCCAAGTGCCTGAAGGAAGGGGCCTGGATTTTCCAAATACTGTGTAGAAAATTGGAAAGGGGGTGGTGTTAGGGGAGAAAAGACAGGGTTTTCTCTTTCATAAAGCCACTTCATATTTCGGTATGACCAACAACAAACGAACTAAAAACCGCACAGAGGCAAACAACAACATACCCAAAATGAGTTCGGGATTACGGCTGCGGCTGTTTTGGAGACTGATCATTGTAGGTATTGTCTATCGCTCATAGCCCATCGCTCATAGCCAGCTGTGGGAAAAATGAATGTTGATTCGTCGAGAACATTAGTTTACATACCTTGGACTGGGCTGTATCCTGTTAGCTGATCAATCACTCTAATTCAAAATATGCTCAATCACTCCAATTGCATAAATATGAAGGGGATGCAATGGCTGGCCAGCAGTTACAATGATCAAGGGTGCTAGCAATAATGATTGTTCACTACACATTTACTTTCTTTGTATCAATTGGTCTGCACTCTTACTCACCACAGAAACGCTGCTCCACGTCAAAATATCGAACGAGTTGTACGAAACATGAATTTGTAATAAAAATAATAAATATGTGGCATGATTTCATATCTGTTCATATCGCTAGGATAATGCGAAAATAATGCAAATTAGATAAAATAACCCACATATCAAAATGTCAAACTGTTGCGGTGAGTCTGTACCGAGAGCCAGGGGTGGGGAAGCAAGAACGCTTTCTAATATGCTTTCAAATTTCAGTGATCTGAGATAAGCAAGGTGATCGTTAGGGCAAGTTACTGACTATTTCGCGTAGAAGAAATGCGCGACGTGGTACAGCATGTAGAGGAGGAAGAGCAGTACATGTCGGTATACAAATACACGATAATACGAAATAAACCACCATGTGGCACACATATGCACGTGATTCAGAAGATCAAGCCACTGCAGCAAGTTCGATACTGTATAAACAGACAGTGCATTTGGGTGAGGCACGGAAAAGGGTAGTGTGAATCCGTTCTTCGTATTATAGTTAACCTTTGAATAGAATAGACCACTGATCAATAACAGCTTTAAATATAATACTTAATCAGACTGAGTGTATTAGTTCATATAGTAGCAGTGGTGTGTACCAAGGTATTAGGGACTACTAGGTATGGATCCTACCCGACCGAAAATATCATCTGATCTCTTCCTTTTGCGTTGCATCAGTAATATACGATAAGGTTGTAGTAGGGACTTAAACGATCTATTTATATTAACTTATCTTCTAAATTATCTCTGACTGATACAGGTGAAAAATATTATCTTCGTATATATCCCAGTGCAACAGCAATGTTTAGAATGAGTCTTCAATTAGTATCTGCGCCTAACGTGATGTATCGTTATATGATGAATGATTACAAACAATACACAGTAAGATAGACGAGGAACAATAGTAGTTTTTTTTATACATTTATGAATATTTTAAATACTCTTCTGACTTTCTAATGCCGGATGGATATTTTCTGAAACGTTGAGATAGATGTGACGAGGAAGTTTGATTTGATGCAAATTCGTTCAATGGATATACGTTTTTTTTGTTTTGAGTTGATCGGAACCCAGCCCCACACACAACTGTTTTGATTGTAAGCGGGTATGGCAGCTTCAATAGGATCAAGTATTCTGTCAGATCATTCGGAAACAGAAACTTGTCTGATGACAAGTAAAGAATATTTACACAACAAATTCAAGATGTTCATAAGGTTGTTATGAGCTCAATCTTTTACAACTTATGATTAAAATAGTCTACACTTGAGTAACAAAGTCTGTTCAATAATCACTAGGTTAACATGAAAATACCTGAAATATGTTCACCTTGTAACAAGCTGAATACCCTATATATAAATCTTTATGACGCATTGTCAGTGTTGGGAGCAATTCTTATGTGACGTCCCGAATGAGTTTGGAATTATTATCGTCTACTTGATTTTAAAGATCTACAATAGAGTAAGAATATCAGTGGAAAACCTCTTTGTGTGTCAATTAGAGGAACATGTAGCGAGAGTAGGTTTGAGAGTGGGAACCGTATGTTGGTTAAATGTGTTTGTTATTGATTTGCATGCATATGCACTTGGTAGGTTCGATAGTCGAACCGATAGTCCGCTGCATTTGGCCGAAGCAGTGTTCATGGAATCAGACTCTATTCTGTCATTGGATTGTAATATGGCTGGCAATCAGGTAATCAAGGCAATGACATCACATCTTTGACACCTTCAAATCTAAAACATAATTACAAACATATATTAATAACTGCGTTTAATGTCGCGAGACATAAAAAGTCAACAAACATTGATTCAGTAGCTAACCAACGTAAAAACCTCCGAGTTCTGCACATCGTAGACACCTTCCATTCTAAAAACAATCGAAGACCAAAAAAGTAAAATCTTTATTTAGAAGCTGAACAAGGTAAACGATATATTAGAAATTAGGACCTGTATCGCTAGAAAATAAGTTAACAAATATGTTTAGAAGCTGACCAACGTTAAATGTTAATAGAAGTACAAAATCGACCCTTAATTGACCAAGTTATTATTTATTTAGCAATGATGTAAAATTTCTTTTGATGATCTTGACCTTGGTTTACAATCAAGAACAAAAAACCCTCTGGATTCTGCAGATCATTGACATACATAATAAACAAAATATATTGAGAATCTCGATCTGTATCGCGAGAAAAATAAAGTCAAATATGCATTTAGTAGCTGACCATTGTTAACCGCAAAACGTTTATAATTTAATAAGGCTTCTATAGTATGCAAAACGTATTACGATCAAACAATTCTCCAGGGAGACATAGATTATTTAGTTTAATTACAATTACTCTGATGGTAAAAATATGCATGCGTAGAGCACAATTCCTCACCAAAGCGCTGAATTCGTACCCAACATACTGCATGTGACCAACGTCCTATCCATATCTACATGGTTAATCCAATCCCTCTCTTCACGCCCCTAACTCGACATTGATACGCCCTCGTGAACCATTCACGCGACGCCTATGTAGCGATGGAAACTGCTTTTCTTAAAGAGATTAGCAACGGGTTCATCCTTGTGTGCGTTAAATTGTCGATGATCGACAAGGCAGATGGATCAGCATCGAGTCATGTATCAGCTCGATCTGAGGTAACTCGCAGTACAATTTCCGCCGTTCCCCATAACACCACACTCTGCGTTTGGAGAAGGGGTTCACAAGCACTGGACATTTTTAAAGCGTTATGTAAACTCTTCTGAGAACCCGTGTACTGGTGAATGGATGTTTTTATTTTGGGTCCAGTATGGCCGTGTTGCTGCGAGGCGATGTATGCGTGGTCGATGGACAACAGCCAACCGAGTATATAAATATATATTTCATAGTTTTCTATACCTGTCTTAAATGATTGGCTTTTAGTACGGGCGATGTCAGTGATTGAATGATGATCAGCATCGTTGCCCGTCATTTTTTTCCTGGGTCTTCTTGTTAACTAAGGTGCATCACATACATCGGCGGTTAGTGCGTAGTTATCGGGTTATTTTCACACCGATATTTAGCATGACATAGAATGCTATATTTTCTGGTATTTTCTAATTTGTAGTGATGCTCAATGTGTGTGTGAGTATGCCGTTCAACTTGTACCACGTTTTAATCAAAACATCCAACTAACCCGTATTAATTAATGCTGACAAAAAGTGTTCAAAAGGTTTTGTACCCTGCTTCGGCAACAAATTCTAAATGGGCTTCATCTGTGTTGCTGACATGACGACACCCATTGGCTGCCGACTGTCTCACCAGAAACACTATTCATCAAATATTGATCGCCCAGCAAGTGAACTGCATTACTCAGCTTCAAATATTTGTCCGTGTCCATGACTCGGTCTGTATCTCGAA
>CM067355.1:2670358-2680358 GCA_034190875.2 Urechis unicinctus
TACCACAGGCTCTCTTGGTACTCGCATTTTCATCAGAGGCTAGCCTCGACCGAAGCTATATGAGATATTGTGTCATTTGTTTATTTTCAGTCGAATACTTATGTCGTATCGTAATCTTTGGTGTGGAGATGAGCGCGATTCGCACTTGTAATAATGTAGGAAGACTCGAACTCCAGGTGTACTTTATTACTTTACTTGACTTCTCAGCAACACAAATCCACGAAGAAGTAATGGGTTCCTAAGTCTCAAGAAAATATGGGTTTGAGATATAGAGGAAGGATTACGATTTTGGCTCTCAACAATAAGTACAACGTAGCAAGTGTACTCGTGGTAACTAGGGAAATAAGATTTTATATTGCATCATTATTGACATATGTCATATCCTTTATATATACAAGCAGATGGTGGTTCTTATTGTATCATGCTTCTTGCTTTATATAACCATGTGTTAAACTGCCAGCGATATAAGGAAGGAGATACTTGAAATGGTCTGTACAATAGACAACACCTTCATGACAGCTATTGGAAAGACGCCGTGCATGGACAGCAATCATGCAATTACCAAATTAATCATGAACAAACTACATGTCCTATTGATCATTCGTATATTATGATTTCATTAAACCTGGTAGGAGATCGAATTATTCGCATCAATTTTGGATGTGTAGGATGTAGGTAGTATCGATGTATCTGGAAATTGTACAGGTTACCTACCGACACATTTACTACTGATTGATCGAACCTATGACAACCGTGGTAGACTGTCATCCAATTTCCATCTTGGTTACACTTAAGCTCGTCGATAGGAGCGACACCATCGTTGTTGAGCGAGCAGAGATACCACCACCATAATATTCCATGGAACATCTTGCTTGTATTGTAGATCAGGAAAGCGCCAGATTGTACCTGGTGCACCTTTTTAAGATCTTGCATACTGGATGGGAGGTAAGAATATGTTCTATTATGGGTCACTGCATAGGTGCTGATAGAGTTTTCGTGAAGAAACACACCCCACCATTAGCCATTGCAACTCGCTGAACAAGAATCAGGTTACCATCGAGAAACCGGAATGATGCATCCATGAGTATGACTCCAATAACAGATAGGAGGGCATCTTGGACAACGAAGGCTTTGGCAATCTGATATTTGATTTGTCAAAATTTAACAAAGTCGGGAATATTGTAGATACTAAAATTAAAAGGTTGTATCTTCACATCGCAAAATGTTGAAAGATTTTGTCTTTGTTCGTCTGTGAGACCCAAGTCGTAATAAAAAATAGGTAGCTTTGGCAGCCATCTTTGGGCGCTAGCAATCGCATCAATGCTTTCGTTGAAGTGACTAGCGCTGCTAGCAGTCACCAATGCGATGTTGTTTTTGCTGTCGCAGGTCAACTCCGTAAAGGAACCAGGTGGAAGTCCTAATGCACGAAGAGTTTCAGATCTTACAAAGATAGGTTTTCCATACTTAACCGTGCGGTTATGTCAAGTATATTCATAGACATAGGACAAATTACCAAAATCTGAATCCTTACTTAATGCACTGTCGTTACATTGTGGTGTATATTTGTGAGGCATACCACGGCGGATAATGGGCATTGCTATCTGTAGCAAGGCTGTACATCCGATGAAGAGTGTTGTACATCCAAAAACAACATGCATTTTGCATGATGGGGATAAACACACCCCATGCGTTCCTTCCTTCTTTTGGTCAGTTGAATGAACCGATCTTCTCTGAATTTCGTAGCTGCTTCTCTCAAGTTGTATGTACGCGATGCCACTGGAACAGGGAACTACTTTGAAATGATTTCAATATCCATCGTCGATGCCAATTATTCATATAGGTGAATTCTACTTGTATGAACGTCGATAATGTGTGTAAATGTAGCCAATGCATATGAATTACGATAAACATATGAAAATGTCGCCAATGTGTGTCAATGTCGCTAATGTGTGTCAAAGTCGCCAAGTTGTGTCAGTATCGCTAATGTGTGTGAATTGATCAAGCCAGTCATTTGACAGCATAGAATAACATTGACGGCTACCTTTGCTTCTTATGTCCATCTTAATGGTTTCTGTTTCTGGGAAATAAGATCATGATGATATTGATAATAAAGAGCCAAATAGCGGCTTCCTGCTAATAAGGCGGCACGGTATGAAGAGAAATTAGAACAACTCACCTAGATCAATGCAGAACACTGCTGTCAAAACCATGACAGTCACAGGTACATGGAAGTTCCATCCCATACAGGTAAAACCAATGCTTTTCGTATTGTGTATGCCATTGGACTGGCACAAAATATCTTGGACTTGCTTACATAATTGCAGGCAAGGAAACCCAAGAGCATCACTGCGGATTGAGTGGCTCTAATCTTTATGATCACCTTCGCACTGGTATACAAACCTGACATAATGCTGTTAATATCGTCCTTGCGACTTACAAAGACGGCAAATAATTCCATATATCGCCTATAATGATGGCTCAAGGGCCGGCTTTTTTCTATATTCGTTGGAAATAGGCGATGCCTCAGCATTTTGATAAGCTTATTGATATATTTTAGCCCGAGACAGTAGCACATCCCCCCACCTCCAACTAAGCACGTACTTGGAGACCTATGGTACAAGAGAAGCAACAGCTTCATTGTGGTTCGGGTGTGTGATACATTCACAAACCTACAACACCTGAAATGGATCCTGGTTGATTCCTCCAAGTACACATGCTTGGGCATTTGGTAACAAAGATCATTGGGCTTTTCTTGTTTTATATAATTGACAAATACGCCGTACGCTTTGGGCATTGGTGCGCCGTTTATGTGGATTTGGTAGATTGCGTCTGAATTAACATGAGATAAAGGTCTGGTGGAGTGCGAGAGTGGGAAGGTTGGGTCGCGCGTGCAGTGAGACGCAAGCTACCAATGTGGAATTATTTGGTAACGTCAATATGTGAGGCTATAATAAGTTAGTTTGCAGGTGGATGGTGAAGTTGAGCTCGGATGTTGTCGACGGTCTGTGTTGGGGGAATGTCGATTCGATGGTTTTGAGTGGCGGCAAAAGCGAATGAGGTTGATGTATGTAGACTGATTGTATTTGGGAATTGCAATGTGTGTTTTGGGTCGTTAAATGAGAAAATCCCAGGGTTCAAACTGTTGTGCCTCCAACCTAATTTATCATGAACGAACGAAATGCAGAGCAATCATATTCATTCCCACCACTGGGAGCTACCCCCACTATTCAGCTGGGAATAAATAAATGTCATCATCATTAGCATAAATTACACCATACAATTAGGCCCAAGCTGTCTATACACTTTACGAAAAGCATGTTATTGATTATGGCTATGATAGTTACGCGCCGAGAGGGAAAAGATAGGCAATACCTGAATTAGACACGACAAGCCCACACTAATTGATTGAAGTAATATGCGTTTCTCGTTAGTCTTTGTCAATAATCAAAACGAGTGTCTTGCATAGAGTATGTAGGATTCAGTAGTGAATAACGTTCGTAATCAATTCCAAGATTGCGTTTCTTAAAACATTGAAGGAAAAGCTAAATAAACCGCTCATACCTTTGCAGATTCAACGAGGTAGTGCAGTGATATAGTTTGTGCAACCCCATATTTGCCATCCGCAGCAGAATTCGAACACGTCAGTGTTATCGAAATTGGTTCTGCGCAGAGTGCTGTTGATATGGTATGATGCAATATGGCCTTACAAGCTGGCAACAGTGATATATTGATATTTCTAAACACATAAATGTACATTAAAAGTCGTATATATGTATTAATGCGAATGTCAAGCAACAGGAGCGCGCAAGACCAATCCTCTGCACATGTAGCGGGATGTGATCACATGAACACACACACGTTATTACCGCATCATGTGACGTACGCGCCTTCACTCAATTGATATGGAAATAGGACTGTTATAAGCAAACATCACATCGCCACTCCTCTCCTAGTTCATGTCGTTGTCGTCATCAAAGATCAGGATACCAGTCACGTGGGGCTGTATCTGGGACAGGAAACAGGAAGGAGTGAATTTGGCAGTGGTGAGTAGAGCTGTTGTGAGAGGGCTTCTGAGAGGGCTACGGTGAGCAGGGCTGTGGCGAGTAAGGCTGCGATGAGTAGATATGTGATGCGTAAGACTGTAGTGAGTAGGGATGTGATGAGTAAGCCTGGGATGAGTAGATCTGTGGTGGCTGGGGCTGTGGTTAGTTTGGCTGTGTCGGATAGGGATGTCATGAGTAGAACTGTGTTGAGTAGGGTTGTGATTGATAAGGCTGTGTAAATATGTGATAATTTGAAAATAAATTATAATTCATTTTTATTAGCATATGCAATGAAAATATAATCTTATTACATCTGTGTTGTAGGCTTTTCAGAGCAAACAGCGTAAAAAGGACTCAAGACTTAAGGTTGAGCGCAGCCAGTATGTATATTGTATCCCAGCAGCAACATTGCAGGGGCAGAAAAAAAACATGCTCTATACACTCACGTCATGTTTAATGAACAGTGCATACCTGCCTGATTCCTTCTCAAATGCAGAATCATATAAAAAGAGAAGGGATTCTTGAACTTTCCCACTATGGCAAGCAAGAGAGATGTATTAACTGTTCCACTAGTGAGCAAATGAATGAAACAAACGCCTGGCAACAAGTTGTCTGTCCAAATGACCACCATTATATCTTTCTCCAAAAGTGTTAGCCAATGCATCTCATATCAACAACTGACCGATCCCTGTACAGACATTATTTTTTTATTTAAGCTATCGCAAGGCCAGGTCAGTAAAACGTTTTACTCACAATAATAGAATCATCTGCAGTTAAGAATTGTAAACAAGGCGAGTTCCTATTACATCATCCCTCAGATATTTTATACATGAACACTGAAGGCAAGGGAGTGTGAGGTTGCGACACATAAACTTGTAAAACCATGTGGGACTTCCAGTCTGGTTGAGCATATAATACGATTCTGTTTTAGTCGTTGGTTATAGAATAAATCTTTACGGTTATTGTATTAGACGTGGTGTTAAAAAGAACTTAACATCTACAATAATTGATATTTATTAGGGGCAAAACACACTGGTAACGTAACGTTCTCGAAAGCACTAGCAGACCAAATGAACGATGTTTGAGGGAAATGTAAACACTGGTTTATCATTGATGAATTAGCATCTTTGAAGTCTTATCAAGCTGTCTCACCTATGGCTTAGGCCCTCTTAGCCGAAGAAAGGTTAGCCGATCACACTTTTTGCTAAACTTCAATAAACAACAAGAACTCGTGTTATTTCTCTGGCTACTCAACATTCAAGCAACTACAAGCAGCAATATTTCCTATCGAAGGAGTGCACATTAGCAAGTCATTTAAGTATAAGATCCTCTATTGAGGCGCCATATAGCACACAAGCTTGTATCATTGTACATTTTGGTGAAGAGAGCAGTCTTGTGTAAATATGTCCATTTATAAGTCTGACCCAACAAATGGCGAAAGGCCTTCAGCCATGCATGTGAAACAATCGGACAAACGTCGATCTCTTTATCTTCATGGTTACGTTTTGTCCAATGCATATATGCCACTCTACATAGATCTCCAGTTAGTCGGGGTGGTCAACTGGTACCAATAAAACCTGAATGATCGGGCTTGTCCTCACACCTCATGTAACGGAGAGAACAGGGTCTGACTACCCTGAACGCATTTGCTCGTCCTCACATCCTATGATGGAATGGAATAAGGCAGCTAGTATCCTGGCCCACCACAAAATAGAGGTCCCTGTTTGTTCTCACACCCAAGCCGGGGATATGACGTGGTGACGGTGGCGGCTGAATCACACCCTACGCCCGAACAGTCATCCTTACACCCAATGCATTGGTGGAACTGTATAATACCATATCGGAAGGGATTCTAATTGCCACTATGGCAATTACGAATTTAAAACATTATTCTAATGAGAGTTGGTTAAGGTAAATGATGTTTAATTTTGGAGTACACTCAGTACCTAGAAAATTGTTGTCATCTTATAACGATATCATTGCGATTGGTTTGGTCAGGCATAATCACAGGATTATTGCAGATATGCTGTATTATTGAAAACGTCATATATATTTATATATATAGTATGTAGTGTACTGTAAAGGGGTCTACGTGTAATGTGATAAGGTAATGCCAGATAAGAAAATGCTACACCCTAAGTTTAAGAACAGAGAAAAGGTATATGATTAGGTCAAGAGCAGCACAAAAAAAACGATGTTTACACTAGTTAGCATACGAGATTAGCTGTTATCCTCATGGTAGCATCTGCATCACCCGAATCAAGTAGTCCAGACTGAGGTGGTGAACTCACAAAAGGCTCAACTTATGACTTGAATACTTAAGATATATTGGATGATATGTCGAATGTATTGAACATACATACCTGATAGCGTCGACTACTGACCTCCCTAACATTGCAAGTGCTCCATGACTTGGATGCTGGAACAAACATTTGGTCATGGCCCACATCTGTAACTGTTACACCAAAAACCATTACTGCCCCACTTGCTAATACTACATAATGCCTCAACTTAGTCTTTCTACAGATGCAAAACATCATGTTAAGAGGTGGGATACCTTTTTGTGGCAGTCTCGCAGATGCTATTATCCGCTCAGTTTAACCGGTTTTCAATAATTACCCTGCAGACGGAGCTCATTAGTTTTGGTTTCATTTGTGCCTGTAAACAAGCGAGCTAGATATTAGAATTTCCAGCACCAAGCTTTCGCCAGGAGAATAATCTGGTTAGTTATGTATCGATAGAAATTATTGTCGGAGTATGTTTAAATATTTGAATCGATATAAAGGCAGAACAGAACCACTCGCTTGGCTACGTCACGATATAATTAACCACATCACAAAACCACTATCTCATTCACAGCATAGCAGCACAATAGACATTAACCAACAACAGAGTATTCTCACCCATGGCTAAGTTTTCCTTCAATTTTCAATGACGATAAAAGCCCAACCACCACCACAGGCTGCGCTTTACTTGTTGAGAATGCTGCTTGTTCATGATTGAGATATAATTGTTTAAGAGTGTGGTATAATATTGATGGTGATTCCTTTGTTAAATTTCATGTGTAATATCCGCATGATCAAGTCTGTCAACAATTCAAATTGAATGGGCCAATATACCTGACCTCCCATCATCCACTACCTCACTTACTCACTTACACACCCCGCTCATTATAACCCCCACCTCACTAACAATCACACTCCCCAACTAACTAGCACTCATTCATTCACTCACTGAAACTTCCTCCCTCACTCACTCACTAAACCCCCTCTCCCCTTCACTCTAAAACGCCCCACTCATTCACGGAAACTCAATTATCCATTCCTTTATTTACCATCCCTGGTGATTAGATGGTTTATTTGTCTATATATATATATATATATATATATATATATATATATATAGAGAGAGAGATATATATATATATATATATATATATATAGAGAGAGAGATAGATATATATATATATATATAGAGATATATATATATATATATATATAGAGATAGAGATATATCTATATCTCTATATATCTCTCTATCTCTCTATTCTCTATCTCTCTATATCTCTCTCTCTCTCTCTATATATATCTATCTCTATATATATATATATATATATATCTCTATCTCTATATATATATCTATATATATATATATATATATATATATATATCTATATATATATATAACAAAATGGTCAGTGCTTGGTTTCCATTGCAAAATATTAAGATATTTATTGATTTCAGATTCGGCCTCATGTTCAAGAAGGATCTAGACAAAAAATTCAAGAAAACTTGGCCATGGTTGCAGCCGAGATTTCGTTGCATGCAGGCACTGCTTTGAAAGGAAAGGGACGTGTCTGTTTCTTAAAATGGTATAGGCAAATATATCAATGTTTGTTTACATACTTGTTTCGAAACAATGAATGAATCGCTAGAAATATTTAATAGTGTTCCAGTGATTATGAGATATCTGTGCCAGCCACTTGTGATATGTTTGACATGCAAGGACATAACTTTCTTGGTAAATGTTTATAGAATATGTGATTTATTCCATATTACATATCATAGTTCTTACTTGCTTTGGTCAAGAAACTGTGCCCTTATTTTTTTGCGATATTGTTCATTCGCCTCAAATTTAATATGGTGCTTTACGATTGATCACTTAATGTTTAAAGGCATATGTGCTTGTATTTCAACTACTGTACATGTGTAGAGATCACGGTCATTTCATTTTATTGTCTTGTCAAACCCAATGTATTAGCAGAACTGTTTAACTTCTGATGCTATATTTGTCGTTTCATGGACGACTATTGAGCCTTTGGCTTTGATTATTCCAATCCGTTGTGCCCAACTAAATTAAGCTTGTATTGGGCGGAAATATTAAACAACAGTTTTGGGAAGATGTTTTCGTAACACTATTGATATTTACAAGAAGTAAGCTTGACCTGGACAGCACATGGACATACTTGCTCATCTGCTTTGACCCCATTTGTATACAGGTAGGAACGATTAAAGAAAAAGATGTGCATCCCACCCCCTCTAAACCAATAGCCAAACACCTACTCATGCTAACGCTGCACTACACCTATTATATGGTAGACTCAAAATGCATATCGTAGTGCTTTTGTCAGCCTAGTTTCCAATAGTTTCTTCGGGCATCTAGTGATTTCATAGGAAATAGACTTGAACTAAATTCTTGTCAGTGTCGTTTGCTTCGTTCGTCTCCCATTGGATTGATTTATTAATTTTCCATCCAACGCATGACTTACTCCTATTTCAGAGCTGTGACCAAGAGACTGGTCATAACGTTAGGACCAAAGGAACCAATTCATAATGATGGGGGATGGTCCGTTCATGCAAACTCATAACGTTACAAATCAGCGAACATCAGCGATGCTGGGCAGACTAGGCATGACGTTTAGGAACAATTAACTCTGTCTATGGTTGTCATAACGCAACCCCTATGTCAGATCAAATAAACAGCAAAGGTTGTTTTATGTCACCCACATCGATATATGGTACTGTCGTTGTTTTATGGCACACACATACTTCCAATGATTAACCAACGTGTTGTGTGTCAACCAAAACACTTACATAAGGCACACTGAACAATCAACGTTCTGCATGTCAACCAAAACACTTACATAAGGCTCACTGAATAATCAGCGTGTCGGATGTGAACCAAAACACTGAAAATAGGCCCAGTGAATAACTAACGTACTGTAAGTCAATCAACTGACATAAGTCCCACTGAATAATTAAATAATTTCGCACAAATCATTGTTGAAGAACAAATGAATAACCCATGTTCCTTTATTTTATTCAAAACACTCACGTTAGTCGAAAAGAATACCAATTTTTTTTTATGTCACTTCAAGCATTAATGTAAGTTCTAGTACATAACCACAAATTTGTAAAATCACACAACACATCAGGGTCAGACCTTGTCACGAACAAACGTTGTTCTTTGCCATTCTAATCACCCTTGGTATAGAGAAGCTAAAACAGAACTGGTTGTCTCAACAATGACACATTGTCTGAATCTATAAGAATGAATCCTAAGAATGAATTTATACAGATACAATCGTGTTGAATTAATGTTTGCGATATGGCACCAGTTTGTCGAAGCTCAGTGCTATTGACTATGACACATTGTCTGGAGCATATATTCCATCCATTTGCCATACCACAAGTTATCAAAATGTATTCCATCAAAGCTTCGTTTGGCCATAGAAGCCGTCATGTTAGCAACATTGAAAAAACCAAGGTGGTTCGTATGTGGTGAGACCAAAATGTCAGCTAAGGCTTCGTACAACCACCGTGAAAATATAATCATGACTTCCCCAGCGAGATACCCATTATATAATAGACCTTTATATTTTAGGGAAGATTTTTTTTCTTGCTCTCTCAAATTCCATGGGATTTGTAAACCACTGGACCCAGGTTGATCGGGGCAAT
>CM067355.1:2685358-2692858 GCA_034190875.2 Urechis unicinctus
ATTCAAATATTGCACAATGAAATTGCTCATTAGATGATTCGTTTATAAGCTGCTGACAATATATCGATATAGCATATAGAATCAATATAAGCGCATTGCATATTACCTAATCGCAAAGGAGACATGCGTACTTTCATCTTTATTTACATGCTTTCAATTTTGGTGAATGTACCCGATGCATCTGGGGTCAGCGTGTGCTATAGGGTCAGCGTGTGCTGTAAGGTACTGGTAGTCCCCGGTTGTGTGTATGCTATAAGGTGACAGAAACGCCCTCTGGCTACTGCTGCACGTACCCTTAAGGCTGATGAAACGATGACAGATTTCGAATGCATCAGCACCCTCGTCTGATTTTATTGAATTGGGTGTACTGCAACCAATTTATATATAACTCGTTTTATTTATTAATTTTAGACTATACCTTCTGTAATAACAGCAGGATACAACTTGTTTAAGTTTAACTATATTAAGACTGTTTCGAAGACAAAATGAATCCAATCAACCTGCCGTTTGTAGGAATGTCAGAATAGTGTCACTTTTTTTTAAAGAGATACCGCAAAAAATGACATAAAACATGTATTTAATGTGCAATTGGATGACAGAAGCACTTACTGACGAATGGGACACACTCTTGTCGAAATTGAATTGAATGTAAATCATGGCGTACCAAGTTAGGCTATTCTGTAAATACGGCATCAATAGTGTCATCAATACAAGAGAGAGAGAAAAACCTGTTCTTTAGGAGTACAGGAGTGCCTACTATAATCGTATCGACACGAAGACGAGTTATGCTAGGAAATATTCATAAAGTAAAATACGAATTAAGTTAAGCTACCGTGAATAATCTATATCACGAAAACAACGTCATTAATTCATGAGAGCGTGGGTAACGTGGTGGCGGCAGCAGGGCCTACCCACTCTAGTCCGCATATCCACAAGACGACGTGTATCGACTCTAATCATTATTGCTATATATCGCTGTAATGAATGCGAATACCTGTGAAAATGTAAAGTAAATGAAATATGAATTGAGTTCAGCTACGGTGAATGAATCAATATATCGTCAATAGCGTCATGAATTCAGGGTGTTGATTACGAAACACGGAACAAAAGTTGCAATTTAAACAAAATTCTTGATATATTTGGTGTCGCTAGGAATTGTAGGGTTATTGGACGCAAAACTAACCTGCCTCCTTAGTTGCAAACTTTTACTCTTCCTACTTGCATGAATCATGTACGAATTCAAGACGAGTCAAAGCTATTAACGCATGAGCCACAATAAGTGTGCTGAAAGCACCCGGTGGTCTCAAGTGCAACTTTCTTCCTCTCCAAACGCCTAGACAATTAACCATCTTCAAGAGAAATAACCTAACATGAAAATTCTAATGCACAGACATTTTGTGACTCGGCAAACGCCCACGTGTGGCAATGGATGAGACCACCAGCTTTGAATGGACATATACAGTTGATATTTGCAGCTGTACATGCTACGGTACGGTATAGAGAGGATAGATGTGTCATACTTTGGCTTGTGAATAAGATTCCAAGTGTGATGGAGTCAGCCGCGGTTATCAGTGGGAACTAAATAAATGAAACAATCGTTTAATATGATGACGTTATGGACTTGTCTGAACATATCAGCTGTGTGACGATACAGCGGGACATTTGGGGGCGAACCACGTGACAAATTGCGCCATGGGTGCCATGTAAACCCATTTGGTAGGCGTGCACGATAACCACAGCTGGCCTTAGTAATGCAAAAAGCTGGCCAGGAAACTAATGACTGACTTATTACTTAAAGGTGGTTCCGTGTGTGATGAGATCACAGAGATTTGCAAATGTCGATAATAATTCATGAAGATGGATATACACTCTACTCCCATAGGATACTACACGGACGCAACCACGTGTACGTAGGTCCTATGCCTACTATATAGCTCAGCATGACAATGATTCAACCCCACGCCCACAGTTCCTATTTCCACTTTACAGCTTAGCATGACCGAAATGACATTAACCATGTTATACCGACAAAAAGTTGAAATAAATTATTGAAAGTATTTTGACTCACTGGTTATTGCCTATATATATCCAGCTGTTGATCTCAAACATCCAAAATGCAAACATACTATCTACCTGATAACAAAAACTCCGGCTGATTAAGTTTTTTCTTACTGTATTTGTGGAGATATTACAACAGATATCGCCCAGTTTACCAGACAAACACTCGAGTATCTATATAATGACTTACATAAAGTAAGTCCCACACAAATGCGACATCGATGACGTCAAACATACTGCTATGATCGATAGGTATCGACGTGATAGACCAGCTATGACTTACTATGCTTTATGCAACATTGTCAAGTCTCTTAATGTCTGTGGAAGCATCCCCGATTTGTCATTGATATGTGGACGTAAACTTACATATATAATTCTAAATATATTTTTACGGATCATTTATTGATAATCCATTACCAACCAGCACACTGCATTATTAAAGAATAGCTATTCATCCTTTAAGGATTGGTGATATAATCATAATTGTTTAAAACTAGAAGCCTTCTATAAACTCGGTCTGAGGTAACTGGCTGTAAACATCCTACCATTCTCCACCATTCTGCACCATATGTTATGGGAAGAGGAGCACATGTGACTGGTGATTGTTAATAAGTTGCGTGGCGAGGAAAGTCTTGCCACAATCCGTTGGATGGGCTAAGATAAATGGTTCATACTTTTTGTTATTTTTTTTCGATATTGGTGATGGCGGCAATTAAATAATGACCAGCGTCCTCGTCCAATGGCTCCCTCTGTGTTTCCCGTTGCCGTCTTGTGCTGAGGCGCATCACATACATAATGGGTGCATGTTATGGTTGCCATGGTTAGACTTTAACAGGTCGATGGTCATGTCCCAAAGACGCAGGGTCAGCATTGAAATGGCCGACAAATGTGCGTGAGAAAGAGAGAGTGCGAGAGAGATAGTGTGTGTGTGTTTCTGTGTGTGTGTGTGTGTGTGTGTGTGTGTGTGTGTGTGTGTGTGTGTGTGTGTGTGTGTGTGTGTGTGTGTGTGTGTGTGTGTGTGTGTGTGTGTGTGTGTGTTGCAAGCCGTAATGTCACAAACGGAAGGAAAATGAATACTCTCTGGGATAATTCTTTAATCTTGTAACTCCTGGTACTTTCTTTTGCATTTCTGCCCTTGACATTACCCATGGCAAAGTAATGTTTAATCATAGAGGTATCTAAAATATATTCACATTTTGACAGTTCGCATACTAGCCAATTGGTTAAGTATTTAGTCTGTGAATTAAATCATATATAGCTTAGAATGTTAGCAACAATGACCTAGTGATTACAGAAGAGCTAACAAACCATCTAGGTGTCATGGGTTTAAACCATGCATCCAGAAATTCTACTCTTTGTGCTCTTCAGGGACGTCTCTATCATGTTAGAATATTTGTAAAAACAAATTACGGGAATATATATATATAGATATATATATATTATATATATATATATATATATATATATATATATATATATATATATATATATATATATATATATATATATATATATATATATATATATATATATATATATATATATATATATATATATATATATGATGATATTATACTGTATATTCTTTATATGCGTAGATATATATGCATATATATATATATATGATGCATTTGTATATCAGTGTTCCGACTATATATGTCGATTTTGCATTCTGTATGTATGTATGATGACCATTATGTATGTATGTATGTATGTATGTATGTATTTGTTGTATGTATGTATGTATGTATGTATGTATGTATGTATGTATGTATGTATGTATGTATGTATGTATGTATGTATGTATGTATGTATGTATGTATGTATGTATGTATGTATGTATGTATGTATGTATGTATGTATGTATATATATCCTATATCTATATATATATATATATATATATATATATATATATATATATATATATATATGTGTGTGTATGTATGTATGTATGTCTTTATGCACGAATGAATGCATGCATGCAAGAAAGTCTAGAAAGTGTTCGCGTATTCCGTCTGCTAATTAGTCATTAAAGACTCTGGTTGCTTTGTAACACGTTCCATCATGGTTTTCTGTCATCGTAAACACCACCACTATGTCATTCGTTCACTGCTCTCCTCTATATTGATCAGATGCACTGGGCAACACTGCACACTTTACTGACCGCGAATCAATATCACATGCATTGTTTTCATCGCTCTTGGTACATGGTATGGGTTACTGCATGAATATTTTTTGGTCTTCATCTTTGCTATCTTCAGGATTCCATCTGATGTGCACCTGCATCTCTATCCCCGTCCTCTGTATGAGAATCACTTAGATATTGTAACTTGCATGCTTAAGACTCATAACCGAATATGTTTAATCTAGTAAATTAACCATCATGTGTGTGAACTCAAATCATTAATCCTCTTGCTATACGGTCGAACACTGACATATACAAAAACACCCTGACCTCAAGGTGGCGTAATATAACAACTTTTAAGGCTAAGGTATTGGAAGGGTGACTTTGCAACCCTATACTGGTAAGTGGTCCGTATTAAAGCGAACAGGGTATAGTGTTATACATTTATCTCTATAAAAAAACCGTTTATTTAGTCATTCGTATGACACATGTCGCTTGCAAATAAACTTTTCTGTGGACTATTTTTTTTCCCCTGAAGAAGAACCATCCCGTTACGACCTCATATCTACCAAAACGATACCTCTTTATTCATATATAAAGCCATTATGCTTCGAATATGTACACACCTCCACGACAAGCTAACTGGTTTGTGTGGATTTAATTTACATATCGACCTAGGACAGAAACTTACGAAGGTGATTCGTAAGCCATTAATCACTGGTGACATCAAGCCATCATTAGACTAACACTTCCTGTCAGTACCAAGTACTTGAAGTCAGCATGGTTGACGTGCCAGAATGGCGAGTTCTTGAGCAGACATTCCTGAAACGCAACCGGCATGTTCGAGTCTCGCTATGCCACAGATGTTGTGTTCGTCGTGGGGGAAAGGTGATGAGGATTGCCTATATGCACATTGCTGCTCCCTCGTGTTTTACGCCATGTGGAGATGGGAGAAAAATAGGAATAACTCGACCATCACCAAATAAGCTGAGCCGGCCGTGTTCAACGAAATGCTCAGGTATAACACAATCAACCTACTATTACTTTATAATCCATATGCAGTTCTCCAATTGAAAATTATATTGTCACAACATACGAGTGTGATATTTATTAATGGAATAGTTTTTGTTTTGCTGAAGTTCATTTCTTATTGTTTGCTCTTATTTGCTAAAACGAAATGAAATATGATGGTTGTTTCATGGCGTCTGCAGGTGTATCTATTGCAAAGAGAATGACATCAGAGCCGACAACGAGATGGTCATTGAAGTACTTGTCTCATAAGTACATGCTTGTTTCCCTGACCGCCCAATGTGACGAGTTCTTTTGGAATAATCTAAACGTGCACAGAGTACTGCCACTCTTGAATCGTAGTTTGATACACGACAATGATGCACGTTTTAATCATCACTTCATGATGAAAAAAGCACCACCACACAGAGATGATGGAAGGACACCACAACACAGCGATGATGAACGAACACCACAATACAGCGATATCTAACCAGCACCACAATACAGCGATAATGATACATCACTACAATGCAGGGTTGATGAAACATCACCACAATTCAACGATGATGAAACAACACCACATTTGTACGACGATGAAACAACACCACAGTACAGCGATGATGAAACAACACTAAAATGGAACTCTGATGAACGAACACCACAATAGAGCGATAATGAAACACCACCACATATCGCGATAATGAAAGACCACCACAACACAGCGATGTTGAATCAACACCACAACACAGCGATAATGAAACACCACCACAATACAGCGATAATGAAACAACTCCACAGATCAGCAATGATGAACGGACGCCACAGCACAGCGATGACGAACAACCGCACATTACCGCGATGTCAAACCAACACAACAATACAGTGATGATGAAACAACACCTCAATACCGCGATGTTGAACCAACACCACAATGCAGCGATGTTGAACCGCCGCAATACAGCGATAGTGAAACAACACCACCATACAGCGATGATGAAACAACACCGTATAACAATAAACTTGACCTGTGAACAATACTGCTGCAACAGTTCTGACAATTACGGCAGTCACTCAAATATTATTGTCCGACCCATTCCTACCAACCACCACCTCAGACCTATTCAAGTCCGCCTCACACGTACTAAAGTCCTCCTGATCACTATAAACGTTTACCTTACAATCATTAATGTCCACATCATCCGCATTAACGTCCATTTCATTTGTATTATCGTCATTTGCACCCGTTTTAGCGTCCATTTCATTTGTATTATCGTGTATTGCATTAACGTCTACTTACAATTGAGCATGTTTGTTAATAAACGTAACTAGAATGCCATATAATCAAATATATACACTTTCATGCTTCAAATCTGTGCTTTGTGAAGTCCTTATCGAAAAGCCCTAACAGTTGTGCCCAAGGCTGGTGAGCAAATCGATTAACAGCAATCACATAGTCAATGTACAGGAATCGCATATCTGGTAAGGTATGCAAGGCTAAACTTTTTACCTTTCAAACGGGGGAACTCTTAAAATGTTGCAGTCAGGACCATGCCCTAAACGTTTTGTAACAAGGATATTTCTGTTAAAACCTTGCCCCACTCCCCAAAAGAGAAGAAGGAATAATTGTTGTGGCCATGTCTTAACTTTAAACGAATGACTATGGGAGGCTGGCTCCAAACCTCAACTGTACAGAAGAAATTGAGGTGAGCAGCTAGCCCCACACCTCTCCCGTTAAATGTTAAAATGACAAATTCATTAAAATCAAAAGAATTTCCTTATAGTAAGCAACAAGCACGTGAAGCAGAAAGTAAGTGTCCCATCTGTGACAAAAATTCAAAAACCATAGAAAGATATGTAATAAGTGGAGAGGGAGAGTGAACTGTTTATCATGCAAAGGTCAAATGATTCTAACAGAGGAAAATATCTGATTACAACTATCAATGACATGAACTTGGTTGTACGACGTGGTTTGTCTTTCCATCTGTACAACGGGTTTTATATATATATATATATATATATATATATATATATATATATATATAGATATATATATATATATATATATATATATATATATATATATATATATATAGATGTATTTATATATATTTTATATATATATATATATATCTATATATATATATATATAGATCTATCTATATAGATATATCTATATATATATATATATATATCTATATATATATATATATATATATATATATATATATATATATATATATATATATATATATATATATATATCTATATTTATATATTTATTGTTCACTATGTCGAGATTTTCTCC
>CM067355.1:2697858-2703942 GCA_034190875.2 Urechis unicinctus
TGCAGTGGGAGATATCAGGAAGAATTGACCCTAGAATGCGGGTAATACGTTGTATAGCTGAAGTATTAACAACGTCTCTTTGATGGGGGATAAGCCTTCTGTTCTGTCTACCAAAGCCAACATGACCGATTGTGCCAATACATGCAAAAAAGCATTTCAAAAACAGTTAAGAACGAACTACTCTATATCGCGAGAATACAATTGTAGTATTGATAATTGATTGAAACACACATAGCGTGGCGTGATCAAGGAAATCAACATGCTTCACGACCACGGCGCGCACAAGAATATCACTCACGACCCACCCAATAAGCCTGCTACAAGCTGACACCACACCTTCGCTTTTCGTCCATGCAACATTGAAGAGGAAAATGACAGTCGCTTAAGGCTGCATCATATATATTTCCCTTGCAAAAGTCAAAGCTAAAGGGGTTCAAAGGTCCAGGCATTTTGGAAAGGGCTTTGGGGATTGGCGCTACAGTGAGTGGGGTTGCTGTGAGTAAGCTATGGTACATAAAGCTGTGTAGGTAGGACTTTGTAGTAAGGCTGTGGTGTGGCAAGGTATAACTATGTGCAATGTTGGTATTGGGGTGATGGATAAGAGTATTGAAAAAGGTTTTGCCACTTTCGCAATCTGCACACATTTGATACTAAGACTAAGACCTCAAACACCAATTATATGTCGTTATTATCGATCCTGTAGGCGCCGAATCACGTGACTGGTAGCTAGTAGTTTAATAATATTTCCGTTTACATGCAACATTGGTTAATGCAATTGGAATAGCGCACCAATATTACGAAGTGCAATTCCTATATATACATTCCAATAATTCTTTCAACAAACGTAAGGTGTTGCTTGTTGATGTAAAACCATTCAATATGATGAATCCCCACATGCAA
The DNA here is from genome assembly GCA_034190875.2 of Urechis unicinctus. Taxonomy (NCBI): domain Eukaryota; kingdom Metazoa; phylum Annelida; class Polychaeta; order Xenopneusta; family Urechidae; genus Urechis; species Urechis unicinctus. The sequence continues at coordinate 2,698,759 of CM067355.1, forward strand.
CTTGTGAATACATGATTCAATTATATTACACGGCAAATCACTTTGCCTTCTGCATGGCTCCATAATGAAGCGATATTTCTGATCAGAAAAAAAATTGCTACACCTTATTTGTTTTCTAAATATTTCTCCCTTTACATATAATAGAGTTCGCAATCAACGTTATTTACCTGAACAGTTTCTTTAATAAGCTTCTGTATGGATTAAGTGTTAATGTTTGAATCGTTTATGCCCCCATAAATGCATTCATCATCAATCTCTTTTGGATTCTTCACTCCATTCTGTGTGAGGACAAGTGAAACCAGTTAACAGTATTTCAATTCAATGTCAGAATTACTCATGAAGCTTCAATTGCTTACGTCGGGCCAAAAGGTTGTAACGCTGCATACATCAATATATTTCCGGAAACCATCGAGTCGCATTGGGACTAGGAGTATGCAGAGCCAATACTGACATCATTGTACATGTAACAGCTTGCCTGCCTGGCTTGTACAAATGTAAATCAGACTGTGGTAAAGAACTTGAGATTAGCCATTGTGATCAGGATATAATATCTTGTTTATCACAACCTCGGAACGACTACCAAAAACCAAACAAACGCATAACTTAGATTCTGACATCTCTGGTGGAAGAAATGTGACTAGGATAGTCGAAGCAGGTGACAATGACAAATCAGAAGCAGAAAACAAGTCTATTGCATTGCAGTCACTTCTTTGCATTTCCCTACTTTGAAATGCAACAAAGAATTAATTTATTATGCCACCACTGCAGCTAGTATTACTATTCTGAACTAAACAGAAATATGACCAGATATTTTGTGCAGATCCTCGAACATAGACATGTACCATTGCTCTGGCACGTACTCAATTCGATAACCATTCATCTTGTCATCTCTAAACATTGCCAATTTAAACAAGAGCCGTTGCGTAATACAATTTATGATGTCGGAGGTGCAACAACAAATCATGGACTCTGCACATGTACAGACTCGCAAGGTCACTTGACGGTTGGTAAGTGCGATGGTTCAGAATGAAATGTAGCTGCTGAGAGAATTACATCAAAGGTCCAAAAAGCCAAGGCACAGCACAGGGCTAGATTCTTCAGTACCCTTAGAGCCTAAGCAGGAACCCTTGGATAGTTAGTAGTAGTAGCTGTTCGAGATACACACACTGGCTTTTCTGAAGGAACCAACCAGATATCGCCTGCGCCCTAAGGCAGAGCCGTCCTCAAGAAGACGAATAAGTGAATAAGAGGTACTGAAATATAGATTCCATCAAAGCCAGGGAAGTCGTGCTAGTATACTTATTCATAGTGCAACAAGATGTCCGCGTCATGTCCACATTGTGGAATTATCACTATCTGAGTGAATCATTCAACAGTAAAGTTGTGGCCCTGACGCTGGGTGCGCATTTCCTCGCAAGAAGATATGACACAACGTGAACCCTAGTTATGGGTCTATCCCTAAAACGAAGAGAAATGATTTTGGTGCCAGACCTGTTTCTGGATCATGTTGCACTAGTCGGTCCTTTATAACGAAACGAACTATTGACTCAACAGCGATGCTAGTTTGGGGCGCCCGTGGCAATGCTCTTGCATTCTGTGGGACCAGCTTGCCGTTCTCTACGATACCATTTACTGCAAATACAGAGCGTGGTATAAGAGGACTTATCTTGACAACATACAGTTTTTTCTCATCTAGACTTACTGGAACTGAGCGGAAATATCATCTTGACGACAGTGATCGTGATATTCACATGCCCAGTCATTATTCAGTCACCTTCGAACTCGCTCAGATGAAGAACATCAATCCAGAAATATCAGCGGTAGTCTGTGTCGGAATTGACACACAAGTATGATGAGTAACCATGGTTTGCGCGCACGCCCTGCATCTTGCGATTCCTTCGTCTACGATCAGCACACATATTGTCTTTACGCGCACGCTGATTGTTTTGTGTATATCGTCGTGTGAATTGTTATATGCAACCATACAGTCGCCTTTACTATGGTCACGTAGGACATTTACCCTGGTTCACATCTACAGTAATATCCTGTGGGAAATCTCAAGATTGTGTGCTCAATCAGCAAAAGCGCGAGTTGAAATTGAAACACCGCTAACAATTAATGAGAATGAAGTAATCCGGTTAAAAACTTCCATTTGCTTCGTTCTTCTGGTCGCTAAACCACTCTCCAGACTCTGGAAATGACTCTTGTAACCTAGCAAGGTATAATCTTTGTGTCGTGGTTTTACACAGATAAAACTCTGCAAAAGGCAGCCCTTACATTACCCACTATTACACTACCGGTATCATTACTGGTATTGGTCGACCACCTCAATTCACATCTACCTCACCGTGCCTGATTCAGTGAGCAAGTGGTTTATATAACGAATAGACTGGGTCCGGGCGTGTACAACATCCCAGCATGTAAAAGACGCGGATAGTTTGGTTCGCAAGCTTGTTTGGTCTACCTGCTGAAATCAAATGTAACCCATCGCGTGTTCATAAGGCTGTCAGCCCAAAACAGTCAGAACGGGATATACAAAAAATCGTCGGATGGGGGACTGGTCAAGTGGGGTACTTTAACATTACAAGTGGTTCTCGACCAGCATAAGTAGCTAGAATCTTGGTATTACAATTTGCTAAGTGATTGAATTTTGTAATGAAAAGATCTTGGTTGAAGTCGCATTGCGCCGAAACATGCATTTGTAAACTTGATGCACTATATGGTACAGCATATGACTTTGCGTGAACATGCGCTTTTGGTTCAGCGAGGATACAAGAATGAGAACCCATGACGAATATGACGAATAATTACTTTGAAAGGTCATATTTCACGAACTATGCAAAGTGACAAAGGTAATGACACAAAAGACAAATATAATTGGTCTATATGACAGTATACATAAACTGCATGGATATTATATATTGACCAGCAGAACGAACGCATAGGCACGAAGCACCAGCGAACAATGGTTTCGGAATATAGAAACCTCTCGTTCACACTGTCAGCCTGGCAATTGATCTTGTGTAATCAGCTTCTTTAGCAGAGAGGGAATATAGTGACTGCATTCCATTAAGCGTACCTATTTTGGGTTCAAAATGTTTTGTATAATATTAAATTATAGAATGATTCCACTGCAGCCTTCTAAATGTGTCCAACAAAACAAATGCTGTTTAATCTATGTCAACAGCTCATATTGGCTGTCACCCTCGAATCATTCGCCCGACATCCTTTGTCCAGATCACATGAAGCGCATCATAGGCTAGTTCTGGTTCATATATTTTAAGCCTGACATATCTGGCTTGGAAAACTGTGTGAATCGTCAATCAACAAAGGGGGACTGGAGTAGCTACGTTGTCTCATACTTAATTTCACTTGATCAACTTTGATTAGCCTGAAGGAAGGGGCCTGGATTTTCCAAATATTGTGTAGAAAATTGGAGAGGAGGTGGTGATAGGGGAGAAAGACAGGGTTTTCTTTTTTATAAAGCCACTTCATATTTCGGTATGACCAACAACAAACGAACTAAAAACCGCACAGAGGCAAACAAATACATACCCAAAATAAGTTCGGGATAACTGATAGTTGTAAAACTTATTTTTTTAGATAAAACAAGGATTGTAGAAGGGTTGTATTGCTTGACACATAAATAAATGTCAAACCTAAAGCGGTTGTTTTCTAGACTTTACATGGTAGGTCTTGTCTAAATCCGCGTTCCCATCGCTCATAGCCAGCTATGAGAAAAATAAATGCTGATTCGTTGAGAACATTAGTTTACATACCTTGGACTGGGCTGTATCCTGTTAGCTGATCAATCACGCTAATTCAAAATATGCTCAATCATCCCAATTGCATACATGTGAAGGGGATGCAATAGCTGGCCAGCAGTAACAATGATCGAGGGTGCTAGCAATAATGATTGTTCACTACACATTTACTTTCTTTGTATGAATTGGTCTGCACTCTTACTCACCACAGAAACGCTGCTCCACGTCAAAATATCGAACGGGTTGTACGAAACATATATTCGTAATAAACATAATCAATATGTGGCATGATTTCAAATCTGATGCAACCATAGATATAATGAACAATCAGCTAGACATGAATAAATTTACCCTTACTGAGCCAAGTCGTAATCACCAGATATTAACATGGTTGTTTGCATATATAGGCAATTAAAGAATAATTTTCACGTCAATAGTCCACATATTTAAATACATATATGGATATATGCATCAATATACACATTCACCTGAAGGGTTGAACGAGCTATTTGACTGATTGTTATGAAAGTTTCCTGCTCAAACTGATCTGGATTCTAAAATCTATATCACTATGAGGAATATTTGCTCGGCATCGAGGCTATTTTAATGACCATTTACATAGGGTAACAACAAAAGCCAATCGGCTGAATCACCCGTACAGCATGCTGTGATAGTGAGAGTTGTTGCGATCTTGCATGCTGTATATGCTCACACACGGTTATATAAGCAATCAGCAGTGATAAAATTAATTAAGCAAATAAAGTAATTTTGCGACTATGTGGGCGACTTCTTTAGCAAAAAGCTTGCAAGCTGTTTGGGAATTGATACATAAGAGCGGATTGCTGTCGCCAAATATCCTTTGTCTTAAAGGATTCAATGTTATGTGGTCTCATTGGTGAAGAATGACACATCGCTAGGATAATGCGAAAATAATGCAAATTGTCTCAAATAACCCACAGATCAAAATATCAAACCGTTGCGGCGAGTCTGTACCGAGAGCCAGGGGTGGGGAAGCAAGAACGCTTTCTAATATGCTTTCAAATTATAGTACTGATCTGAAATAAGCAAGGTGATTTTTACAGCAAGTTACTGACTATTGCGCGTAAAAGAAATACGCGACGTGGTTAAGAATGTAAGGGAGGAAGAGGAGTACATGTCGGTATACAAATACACGATAATACGAAATAAACCACCATGTGGCACACATATGCACATGATTCAGAAGATCAAGCCACTGCAGCAAGTTCGATACTGCATAAACAGACAGTGTATTTGGGTGAGGCACGGAAAAGGGTAGTGTGAATCAGTTCTTCGTATTATAGTTAACCTTTGAATAGAATAGACCACTGATCAATAACAGTTTTCAATATAATACTTAATCAGACTGAGTGTATATAGTAGCAGTGGTGTGTACCAAGGT
>CM067355.1:2711459-2735784 GCA_034190875.2 Urechis unicinctus
CATGCTAAATATCGGTGTGAAAATAACCCGATAACTACGCACTAACCGCCGATGTATGTGATGCACCTTAGTCAACAAGAAGACCCAGGAAAAAAATGACGGGCAACGATGCTGATCATCATTCAATCACTGACATCACCCGTATTAAAAGCCAATCACTTAAGACAGGTATAGAAAACAATGAAATATATATTTATATACTCGGTTGGCTGTTGTCCATCGACCACGCATACATCGCCTCGCAGCAACACGGCCATACTGGACCCAAAATAAAAACATCCATTCACCAGCCTCACGGGTTCTCAGAAGAGTTCACATAACGCTTAAAAAATGTCCAGTGCTTGTGAACCCCTTCTCCAAACGCAGAGTATGGTGTTATGGGGAACGGCAGAAATTGTACTGCGAGTTACCTCAATTTATCGCACACAAGCACACAAGGATGAACCCGTTTGCTAATCTGTTTATGAAAAGCAGTTTCCATCGGTACATAGGCATCGCGTGAATGGTTCACGAGGGCGTATCAATGTCGAGTTAGGGGCGTGAAGAGAGGGATTGGATTAACCATGTAGATATAGATAGGACGTTGGTCACATGCAGTATGTTGGGTACGAATTCAGCGCTTTGGTGAGGAATTGTGCTCTACGCATGCATATTTTTACCATCAGAGTAATTGTAATTAAACTAAATAATCTATGTCTCCCTGGAGAATTGTTTGATCGTAATACATTTTGCATACTATAGAAGCCTTATTAAATTATAAACGTTTTGCGGTTAACAATGGTAAGCTACTAAATGCATATTTGACTTTATTTTTCTCGCGATACAGATCGAGATTCTCAATATATTTTGTTTATTATGTATGTCAATGATCTGCAGAATCCAGAGGGTTTTTTGTTCTTGATTGTAAACCAAGGTCAAGATCATCAAAAGAAATTTTACATCATTGCTAAATAAATAATAACTTGGTCAATTAAGGGTCGATTTTGTACTTCTATTAACATTTAACGTTGGTCAGCTTCTAAACATATTTGTTAACTTATTATCTCGGGATACAGGTCCTAATTTCTAATATATCGTTTACCTTGTTCAGCTTCTAAATAAAGATTTTACTTTTTTGGTCTTCGATTGTTTTTAGAATGGAAGGTGTCTACGATGTGCAGAACTCGGAGGTTTTTACGTTGGTTAGCTACTGAATCAATGTTTGTTGACTTTTTATGTCTCGCGACATTAAACGCAGTTATTAATATATGTTTGTAATTATGTTTTAGATTTGAAGGTGTCAAAGATGTGATGTCATTGCCTTGATTACCTGATTGCCAGCCATATTACAATCCAATGACAGAATAGAGTCTGATTCCATGAACACTGCTTCGGCCAAATGCAGCGGACTATCGGTTCGACTATCGAACCTACCAAGTGCATATGCATGCAAATCAATAACAAACACATTTAACCAACATACGGTTCCCACTCTCAAACCTACTCTCGCTACATGTTCCTCTAATTGACACACAAAGAGGTTTTTCACTGATATCCTTACTCTATTGTAGATCTTTAAAATCAAGTAGACGATAATAATTCCAAACTCATTCGGGACGTCACATAAGAATTGCTCCCAACACTGACAATGCGTCATAAAGATTTATATATAGGGTATTCAGCTTGTTACAAGGTGAACATATTTCGGGTATTTTCATGTTAACCTAGTGATTATTGAACAGACTTTGTTACTCAAGTGTAGACTATTTTAATCATAAGTTGTAAAAGATTGAGCTCATAACAACCTTATGAACATCTTGAATTCGTTGCGTAAATATTCTTTACGTGTCATCGGACAAGTTTCTGTTTCCGAATGATCTGACAGAATACTTGATCCTATTGAAGCTGCCATACCCGCTTACAATCAAAACAGTTGTGTGTGGGGCTGGGTTCCGATCAACTCAAAACAAAAAAAACGTATATCCATTGAACGAATTTGCATCAAATCAAACTTCCTCGTCACATCTATCTCAACGTTTCAGAAAATATCCATCCGGCATTAGAAAGTCAGAAGAGTATTTAAAATATTCATAAATGTATAAAAAAAACTATACTATTGTTCCTCGTCTATCTTACTGTGTATTGTTTGTAATCATTCATCATATAACGATACATCACGTTAGGCGCAGATACTAATTGAAGACTCATTCTAAACATTGCTGTTGCACTGGGATATATACGAAGATAATATTTTTCACCTGTATCAGTCAGAGATAATTTAGAAGATAAGTTAATATAAATAGATCGGTTAAGCTAGAGTCCCTACTACAACCTTATCGTATATTACTGATGCAACGCAAAAGGAAGAGATCAGATGATATTTCCGGTCGGGTAGGATCCATACCTAGTAGTCCCTAATACCTTGGTACACACCACTGCTACTATATGAACTAATACACTCAGTCTGATTAAGTATTATATTGAAAACTGTTATTGATCAGTGGTCTATTCTATTCAAAGGTTAACTATAATACGAAGAACTGATTCACACTACCCTTTTCCGTGCCTCACCCAAATGCACTGTCTGTTTATACAGTATCGAACTTGCTGCAGTGGCTTGATCTTCTGAATCATGTGCATATGTGTGCCGCATGGTGGTTTATTTCGTATTATCGTGTATTTGTATACCGACATGTACTGCTCTTCCTCCCTTACATTCTTAACCACGTCGCGTATTTCTTTTACGCGCAATAGTCAGTAACTTGCTGTAAAAATCACCTTGCTTATTTCAGATCAGTACTATAATTTGAAAGCATATTAGAAAGCGTTCTTGCTTCCCCACCCCTGGCTCTCGGTACAGACTCGCCGCAACGGTTTGACATTTTGATCTGTGGGTTATCTGAGACAATTTGCATTATTTTCGCATTATCCTAGCGATGTGTCATTCTTCACCAATGAGACCACATAACATTGAATCCTTTAAGACAAAGGATATTTGGCGACAGCAATCCGCTCTTATGTATCTATTCCCAAACAGCTTGCAAGCTTTTTGCTAAGGAAGTCGCCCACATAGTCGCAAAATTACTTTATTTGCTTAATTAATTTTATCACTGCTGATTGCTTATATAACCGTGTGTGAGCATATACAGCATGTAAGATCGCCACAACTATCACTATCACAGCATGCTGTACGGGTGATTCAGCCGATTGGCTTTTGTTGTTACCCTATGTAAATGGTCATTAAAATAGCCTCGATGCCGAGCAAATATTCCTCATAGTGATATAGATTTTAGAATCCAGATCAGTTTGAGCAGGAAACGTACATAACAATCAGTCAAATAGCTCGTTCAACCCTTCAGGTGAATGTGTATATTGATGCATATATCCATATATGTATTTAAATATGTGGACTATTGACGTGAAAATTATTCTTCAATTGCCTATATATGCAAACAACCATGTTAATATCTGGTGATTACGGCTCGGCTCAGTAAGGGTAAATTTATTCATGTCTAGCTGATTATTCATTATATCTGCGGTAGCAACAGATATTAAATCATACCACATATTGATTATTTTTATTACGAATATATGTTTTGTACAACTCGTTCGATATTTTGACGTGGAGCAGCGTTTCTGTGGTGAGTAAGAGTGCAGACCAATTGATACAAAGAAAGTAAATGCGTAGTGAACAATCATTATTGCTAGCACCCTCGATCATTGTAACTGCTGGCCAGCCATTGCATCCCCTTCACATGTATGCAATTGGAGTGATTGAGCATATTTTGAATTAGCGTGATTGATCAGCTAACAGGATACAGCCCAGTCCAAGGTATGTAAACTAATGTTCTCGACGAATCAGCATTTATTTTTTTCATAGCTGGCTATGAGCAATGGGAACGCGGATTTAGACAAGACCTACCATGTAAAGTCTAGAAAACAACCGCTTTAGGTTTGACATTTATGTATGTGTCAAGCAATACAACCCTTCTACAATCCTTGTTTTATCTAAAAAAATAAGTTTTAAAACTATCAGTTATCCCGAACCTATTTTGGGTATGTATTTGTTTGCCTCTGTGCGGTTTTTAGTTCGTTTGTTGTTGGTCATACCGAAATATGAAGTGGCTTTATAAAAAAGAAAACCCTGTCCTTCTCCCCTATTACCACCTCCTCTCCAATTTTCTACACAATATTTGGAAAATCCAGGCCCCTTCCTTCAGGCACTAATCTTAAAAGTTGATCAAGTGAAATTAAGTATGAGACAACGTAGCTACTCCAGTCCCCCTTTGTTGATTGACGATTCACACAGTTTTCCAAGCCAGATATGCCAGGCTTAAAATATATGAACCAGAACTAGCCTATGATGCGCTTCATGTGATCTGGACAAAGGATGTCCGGCGAATGATTCGAGGGTGACAGCCAATATGAGCTGTTGACATAGATTAAACAGCATTTGTTTTGTTGGACACATTTAGAAGGCTGCAGTGGAATCATTCTATAATTTAATATTATACAAAACATTTTGAACCCAAAATATGTACGCTTAATGGAATGCAGTCACTCTATTCCCTCTCTGCTAAAGAAGCTGATTACACAAGATCAATTGCCAGGCTGACAGTGTGAACGAGAGGTTTCTATATTCCGAAACCATTGTTCGCTGGTGCTTCGTGCCTATGCGTTCGTTCTGCTGGTCAATATATAATATCCATGCAGTTTATGTATACTGTCATATAGACCAATTATATTTGTCTTTTGTGTCATTACCTTTGTCACTTTGCATAGTTCGTGAAATATGACCTTTCAAAGTAATTATTCGTCATATTCGTCATGGGTTCTCATTCTTGTATCCTCGCTGAACCAAAAGCGCATGTTCACGCAAAGTCATATGCTGTACCAAATAGTGCATCAAGTTTACAAATGCATGTTTCGGCGCAATGCGACTTCAACCAATATCTTTTCATTACAAAATTCAATCACCTGGCAAATTGTAATACCAAAATTCTTGCTACTTATGCTGGTCGAAAACCACTTGTAATGTAAAAGTACCCTACTTGACCAGTCCCCCATCCGACGATTTTTTGTGTATCCCGTTCTGACTGTTTTGGGCTGACAGCCCTATGAACACGCGATGGGTTACATTTGATTTCAGCTGGTAGACCAAACAAGCTTGCGAACCAAACCCTCCGCGTCTTTTACATGCTGGGATGTTGTACACGCCCGGACCCAGTCTATTCGTTATATAAACCACTTCCTCACTGAATCAGGCACGGTGAGGTGGATGTGAATTGAGGTGGTCGACCAATACCAGTAATGATACCGGTAGTGTAATAGTGGGTAATGTAAGGGCTGCCTTTTGCAGAGTTTTATCTGTGTAAAACCACGACACAAAGATTATACCTTGCTAGGTTACAAGAAACCTTAAATAGGTTCTGTCGCCATCCTGTGTTCAGTGAGACCCCCAACTCTTCTCATATCTCATTCAGAACATGGTTTGGTAGTATTCATGAATTACTTCTAGAGCTTTGAATATGGGATCTAGAGCACTCTTGAACTTATATGGGATCTAGTTGGTTGATGACCACTAGCGGCCATTTTGAATATTTTGGTGGGATGCTCTGTAACAAGAGTGCTGGAATAAATAGACGACAAATTGCCGGAAACTGATTCAAACACAACAACCACAAGACGTTGACTGACGCACTAGCGGCCATTTTGAATAAGGGGCCATATTTTGGTGGGATGCTCTATACAAGAGTGCTGGAATAAATATTTACCATACAACAGATGTCCTCTAATAATCATACTTGGTGTACAAATTGTAAAATATTACCTCATCGTCTTGTGGTCTTAGAAACAATTAGGGAAATATATTTATATAAATATATATATATATATATATATATATATATAGAGATATATATATATATATATAGATATATATATATATATATATATATATATATATATATATATATATATGTGTAAATATACCAAAGATATATATATTTGTATTTATATATATATACATATTTATATAAATATATACATATCTTTATAAATATACATAGATATATATATATATATCTATATAGATATATATATATATATATATATATATCTCTATATATATATATATATATATATATATATATATATATATATATATATATATATATATATATATATATATATATATATCTCTCTACCTACAGACAGACAGACAGAGGGGCAAGCAATCTTAAGACAACCCTTTTATGTAGGAGCGGTACAACGCCATTTCTGTATAATATATATGGGCGTAACTCCTCCTGGGAGTGTTCCACCAACTACAGGTAGAGCAATGGTCTCACGGGTGAGCAGGTGCTGCTTATCATCAATAGGAGAATCCGCCATGGCCGGACGCGATGATGATGATATTGCGTGTGCGTATGTGTGTGCGTGCGTGCGTGCGTACGTGCGTGCGTGGGTGTTTGCGTGTGTGCGTGCGCTCGCGCGTGTTTGTATGTGTGTGTGTGTTAGTGTGTGTGTCTCCGTTATTCCCGGAGCATGTTGGACGCAGCAACACCCCATGCAAATTCCTGAACAGCTATTCCAACACAACTTAACAGTCACATGGAAGACGATGCCAGAATCTCATCACTGTGCATTAGAAGAAGATTGGCCATTGAGTGATCTTTTGTGAAAAAAATAACATCCCAAAAACACACCCTGCTGGGAGTCACTCAAGGATTGGATGGGATAATAGTTACTACTTCGCAATGTCGCACCTGCCACAATATTAATCAACCTGGCCTATGTTCGCGATATTGTGCGGCATGTTTATTGCATCACTCGCCTATGTCTGTATATTTGAAACCATTGCATATATGGCAGTGAAGCAAATACAATATATACCACACAAGGAGCTAGCCAACTGCAACCATTCTATTCTTAGATCATCCTATAAGACATACCATGCATTTCCAGAGTCTGGAGAGTGGTTGAGCGACCAGAAGAACGAAGCAAATGGAAGTTTTTAACCGGATTACTTCATTCTCATTAATTGTTAGCGGTGTTTCAATTTCAACTCGCGCTTTTGCTGATTGAGCACACAATCTTGAGATTTCCCACAGGATATTACTGTAGATGTGAACCAGGGTAAATGTCAATGTCCTACGTGACCATAGTAAAGGCGACTGTATGGTTGCATATAACAATTCACACGACGATATACACAAAACAATCAGCGTGCGCGTAAAGACAATATGTGTGCTGATCGTAGACGAAGGAATCGCAAGATGCAGGGCGTGCGCGCAAACCATGGTTACTCATCATACTTGTGTGTCAATTCCGACACAGACTACCGCTGATATTTCTGGATTGATGCTCTTCATCTGAGCGAGTTCGAAGGTGACTGAATAATGACTGGGCATGTGAATATCACGATCACTGTCGTCAAGATGATATTTCCGCTTAGTTCCAGTAAGTCTAGATGAGAAAAACTGTATGTTGTCAAGATAAGTCCTCTTATACCACGCTCTGTATTTGCAGTAAATGGTATCGTAGAGAATGGCAAGCTGGTCCCACAGAATGCACGAGCATTACCACGGGCGCCCCAAACTAGCATCGCTGTTGAGTCAATAGTTCGTTTCGTTATAAAGGACCGACTAGTGGAACATGATCCTGGATCAGGTCCGGCACAAAAACATTCCTCTTCGTTCTAGGGATAGACCCATAACTAGGGTTCCCGTTATGTCATATCTTCTTGCGAGGATGCGCACCCAGCGTCAGGGCCACAACTTTACTGTTGAATGATTCACTCAGAAAGTGATAATTCCACAATGTGGACTTGACGCGGACATCTTGTTGCACTATGAATAAGTATACTAGCACGACTTCCCTGGCTTTGATGGAATCTATATTTCAGTACCTGGATCACTTATTCGTCTTCTTGAGGACGGCTCTGCTTTTGGGCGCAGGCGATATCTGGTTGGTTCCTTCAGAAAAGCCAGTGTGTGTATCTCGAACAGCTACTACTAGCAAGCAACTATCCAAGGGTTCCTGCTTAGGCTCTAAGGGTACTGAAGAATCTAGCCCTGTGCTGTGCCTTGGCTTTTTGGACCTTTGATGTAATTCTCTCAGCAGCTACATTTCATTCTGAACCATCGCACTTACCAACCGTCAAGTGACCTTGCGAGTCTGTGCATGTGCAGAGTCCATGATTTGTTGTTGCACCTCCGACATCATAAATTGTATTACGCAACGGCTCTTGTTTAAATTGGCAATGTTTAGAGATGACAAGATGAATGGTTATCGAATTGAGTACGTGCCAGAGCAATGGTACATGTCTATGTTCGAGGATCTGCACAAAATATCTGGTCATATTTCTGTTTAGTTCAGAATAGTAATACTAGCTGCAGTGGTTGGCATAATAAATTAATTCTTTGTTGTATTTCAAAGTAGGGAAATGCAAAGAAGTGACTGCAATGCAATAGACTTGTTTTCTGCTTCTGATTTGTCATTGTCACCTGCTTCGACTATCCTAGTCACATTTCTTCCACCAGAGATGTCAGAATCTAAGTTATGCGTTTGTTTGGTTTTTGGTAGTCTTTCCGAGGTTGTGATAAACAAGATATTATATCCTGATCACAATGGCTAATCTCAAGTTCTTTACCACAGTCTGATTTACATTTGTACAAGCCAGGCAGGCAAGCTGTTACATGTACAATGATGTCAGTATTGGCTTTGCATACTCCTAGTCCCAATGCGACTCGATGGTTTCCGGAAATATATTGATGTATGCAGCGTTACAACCTTTTGGCCCGACGTAAGCAATTGAAGCTTCATGAGTAATTCTGACATTGAATTGAAATACTGTTAACTGGTTTCACTTGTCGTCACACAGAATGGAGTGAAGAATCCAAAAGAGATTGATAATGAATGCATTTATGGGGGCATAAACGATTCAAACATTAACACTTAATCCATGCAGAAGCTTATTAAAGAAACTGTTCAGGTAAATAACGTTGATTGCGAACTCTATTATATGTAAAGGGAGAAACATTTAGAAAACAAATAAGGTGTAGCGATTTTTTTTCTGATCAGAAATATCGCTTCATTATGGAGCCATGCAGAAGGCAAAGTGATTTGCCGTGTAATATAATTGAATCATGTATTCACAAGTTGCATGTGGGGATTCATCATATTGAATGGTTTTACATCAACAAGCAACACATTACGTTTGTTGAAAGAATTATTGGAATGTATATATCGGAATTGCACTTCGTAATATTGGTGCGTTATTCCAATTGCATTAACCAATGTTGCATGTAAACGGATATATTATTAAACTACTAGCTACCAGTCACGTGATTCGGCGCCTACAGGATCGATCATAACGACATATAATTGGTGTTTGAGGTCTTAGTCTTAGTATCAAATATGTGCAGATTGCGAAAGTGGCAAAACCTTTTTCAATACTCTTATCCATCACCCCAATACCAACATTGCACATAGTTATACCTTGCCACACCACAGCCCTACTACAAAGTCCTACCTACACAGCTTTATGTACCATAGCTTACTCACAGCAACCCCACTCGCTGTAGCGCCAATCACCAAAGCCCTTTCCAAAATGCCTGGACCTTTGAACCCCTTTAGCTTTGACTTTTGCAAGGGAAATATATATGATGCAGCCTTAAGCGACTGTCATTTTTCTTCAAAATATCATGGGCGAAAAAAAAAGTGTGTTAACTGCAAGTAGTAGGCTAATTGGGTGCTGATATCCGGATTCCAAATTCTTGTGCGCGCCGTGGTCGTATTTCTTGTTGATTTCCTTGAATCAACCCACAATTCCTTATTTTTCACTTCCAGCCAAGATAGACCATATTTGTATTCTCGCGATATTATTAGTTCGTTCTTAACTGCAGAAACGAAATCACTTTGTGCCGTATTGCACAATCGGTCATGTTGTTTAGTTTGCGAACAGATTTTCTTATCCCCCATCAAAGGGACGATGTTAAACTTCAGAACAACGAATTAAAGGTGGAGGGAGGGTCAAGCTCTTCCTGATTTCCCCAACTGCAGAGACCCACGAGGGAGCAAGCTCCAATGTCAATTAATATGGCATATCTCTTATAATAGGCATTCATCAAAAGCAGGAGTGTGATTCCACACTGAGTGAAATGCAAAGTTTTGCTGGACAAGTAAGTAAACATACCTGTATTGATCTGAATACCCACTTTGAGGGGGTCCATTTCATGCAAGACTTGTGTCAGCAAGATTACCGCTTTAAGCAAACTCTAAGGGCCTATTGTGAGAAATAATGCACCATTTAGATTTGTAACATAAAATTGTTCCAACATCTCCTTACTTAATTCTAAATTTCAGGTAGAGAAATTATTGCATCCTCTTGACCCTAATTCAATGGCTGGTGATCAAGTGTTTCGTCATACCTTGCCTTCAAGTTGTGACAAAGTACAGGCATATGCACTCAAGTTAGCTCCGTAGAAGTCGGATATTATCCAGGTACCACAGGCTAGTGTGCACGATCTTATCATAAAGCTCTCTGACACTATCAGGGGAAGATATTATAGATTAGTTCTGCGCTCTTTCTGAAAGGATAAATATCAGTAGACATTTCTGGCAGATGCTTTGTATGGTTGTTCTCTTAGATTCAATCAATTTGTGTCTTAATCAGGTAATTTCGCTGCAAAAAAATTAAATCGGCTCAATTGATTTATACGACTTATTTATTTCATGTCATTCCTTCATAACGTTTCATTCCAGTGCGCAGCTGACTGGTCGTCACATGTTGCCAAAAGCAAATTGGTCTATTGCTGTTATAACGATGGAGAACACTGTCAAAGATACAAGTTGGGTACCTTACTAGATGAGCATGAACATATTGCTGAGAGAGCAGATTGTGTTTTAGGCTAGATAAGGCAGGTCAAGACTGGAATTATTAACAATCAATCGGGTAAAGCTATTATATTAACTTTATACCACGTCCAATCATTTAACTATGCCGGTAATATCAGTATAACTCAGTATTATCGCAATAATAACTACTCTATGCTGTGAACATTTGCGATATGGATATCATAATATTTCTGGCCTGTTACGAATTTCGGCTTTGCATCATCACATACATATATCGCAGGCATATTTTGGTTACTTGCTTGTAGTTTAAGGCACATGGAAACGGAGAGTGGGTCGTTATGATGGGTTATTATCATGATCACAGGTATCATGTATATTGAGTTAACATCCTCAAAATGGATCAATCTGATTGCAATGATGCCTCAAAATAACGCCCCACAGACCAAGTTCTACACAACATAGAGGTTAGCTTATTTTAATGGTTAAAGACCTGTGGTAAAAGCCGGACAAGCTGTTACAGGCACAGTGACGTCGGTACTGCTAAGCAGGCTGTGAATTGATTTGTTCAGAACCACAGGACATTGACCTACACGCCTGTTGAATCAGAGGGAACTTATTAAGGTCGGATGCTCTATTATGCAGTGCTTAAATGAATATCGCTGTAAAAAAATGTCTGTCACAGAATAATTATTCTTGCTCTACTGTATTAATAATTAACCTCATCGTCATGTTTCAGTTGTGGTGTAAAACATACGAAGATGAGATGCGGTACATGGATTGTTGCGCGAAAATGGCAATGGTGTGGAATTGCAGCATTGTTTTTTATGCTGGGATATTTACTTCCTGCAATCTTGAATACAATCCCATCAGGTTGGATTTAAATACTTGTTTGTTTTGAGGGTGCGTGTGTAAGCGTGAGCATATATGTATTGCAACATTCACGCATATATATATATATATATATATATATATATATATATATATATATATATATATATATATATATATATATATATATATATATATATATATATATATATATATATATATATATATATATATATATATATATATATATATATATATATATATATATATATATATATATATATATATATATATATATATATATATATATCTATATATATATATATATATATATATATATCTCTATATATATATGCGTGTGTTATTACAAAATGGATGTTTAGGTTGTGAGAACAGCTTACAGGGCTTAATTTGGTAAGATGAATTCTAAAATATTGATCGATATGTGCGTTTATAACCGCAGCATCTTATGGTACAAACGAAGATGGTCGTCTTCAGGGGCTGCTACACACCTTGCAATCGAAAGCTTACCGACACCTGAATAGCACCAGCAGCCCGGTTCTTGTTGGCCAAACGTACAGAGAAACCAATGTAGTAGAACAAACAACTTCTCTTAAAATGTGGTTGAAAAAGCAGGAAGAAATCAGATCACATGTTGCCTCTATATGTGAACTGCATAAAGATCGTGTGAAACAGACCATGGGACTAAAACATATTCTGGTGAACGACAGATATAAGGTCCTGTACTGTTATGTTCCGAAAGTTGGATGTACAACGTGGAAAACTATTTTTCAATCACTGGCGGAAGGGCATGAATACCTGAGGATACCAAAAGGGAATATAAATCATGGGTACCAAGGGTATCACTCGCTTCGCAACGGTGAAATGGCTGCGGTAGCTAACTATACAAAATTCTTGCTTGTGCGTGACCCCTTTGAGCGACTCGTGTCACTTTACAGAGAAAAAGTAGAAAGGAATGGCAACAGTCATTATTTTGGAAAACTGGGAAGGAAACCAACTTTCTCCGAATTTATTGAGTACTATGTGCAAAGCCATCCTAAGGACGAACACATCAGGTCTCATGTAAATCTCTGCTGTCCATGTGACATACATTATGATGTCATTGGTAAATATGAGACATTTCGTAGAGATTCATTGTACATACTTGAGTTTCTCTTTAACATGACTCCTTCTAAAGCAGCTGCATATATGACTGCACTGAACCAGAACAAGGGACCTCCAACCAGAGATTTAACTGAAGAGTATTGGTCCCAAGTTCCAAGATCTATGACCGCGGAAATGATCTCAACCTACAAAGACGATTTTGTCATGTTTCAATACAATTCAAGTAGGTGGGAATCTAACCACCTAATGTCGAATAATACGAATGCCACTGGGATATATTAAGCTGTTTTAGTCTAAATATTGATCGCTGTATATTGATGCCAGATGGCATCCAAACAGGACAGGAAAGGTTTTGATTAATAATAGAATACCTACATTTTACGGTGATTCATATATGTGCACTTATGACTAATTTGTCAGGATACAAGTGTTTTCAACACCATTACGTGTCGACTGAGGTTTTTGCATATTTCCTTGACTGACACTATATTTTCAATCACTATTATTGATTTCTTAGATCCTAAATCTATTTCTATTTTTCTCTTATGAAAGCATTTGTTGTGCTTGTGGCATGGTTTTTTTTCTTTATTAGGTGGAAATTCAGTCATTCATTTGTTAATGCTACACAACGGTTTTCGGAAATAAATTGACTTTCGATGTATACAACATTAAAAACATTTTGCCCGATGATAACAATATAAGCTTCATAAATAATACTGATATTGATTTGAAATACTATTCGTTGTCGTCACACATAATTATGCAGTTAGAGAACATGTGTAGATTACAATGTGATTATTAAACGAGATTGATGACGAATGCATTTGTGTGGGCCTAAACGCATCAAGCATACATATATATATCCACGAAGAAGCTTATTAGAGAAACTGTTCAGGTGAATAATGTCGAGACATTTAAACACATTCTTCCACGAATAAAATGCAGCGCTGTTTTTTTTCTAATCTGGAATATGTTTCTTATTGATGTCATACAGAAAAGGATAAGTGATTTGCCATCGAATATAATTTAATAATTTACCCACTGGTTGTTTTTAACTAGTGCATGCATTGGATTCATCAACAAGCAACAAATTACTATTGTAGTCAGAATTACCGGAATATTTATATTAAACGCTTCTCCATATTTTTGCGTTATTCAAATTACATTGATAATGCTGCATACAAACGGAAATATTGTGAAAGTACACGCTACCTGTGACTATAGAACTCAATGATATAGATTGGTGTTTGAGCTCTTGGCTTTAATATTTGGTGTGTAAAGAGCACGAATAAGGAAGAACATTAATTAATGTGCCCTTACATATCACCCCTACACAACCACTTCTGCTCATATTTATAGTTTGACAATAATATTTAAAAGCGGGTGCTTTCTATGCATATGAATTAATTAATATGGTTGTTTGCATGAACTTGATGTCTTTATGATTTATATAAACATTTCTCTTGTCATCAGGCATTGCTGGAAAACCATTTTTTCACGACACCTTGATTACTGTATAGAGACGGCAACCCATGACCCGCACTCTCCAGTAGTAGTCGTCCAGGAATTGCCCTATCGAATATTTATCAAACTCTCATGACTCTTAATTCAATTGTGGCTGTTGTTTCACATCATTCAACACCTCATGCCGCTCATAACCATTTTACCATGTTGACCACAGTCCCCCGCTTCTTGCCACTTATGCTGGTCCATGACAACTTCAATACACCCCATTTGACCAGCCGACAGGCGTAAAGTTTAATCCACTCATTTTTTTAGGTCCCGTGGCAAACCTCTACCCGGGATAAGGCCATGTACCCCCTCCGCGGGGTTTTCAAACCGATAATTTGTTATTTCATGTGGCCCTATCCCGGGTAGAGGTGTGCCGTGGGACCTCTAAAACCCGTCCCATCCCGTCGTACAAGGTGAAAATGGCACAAAAGCGTACCTCGTCGTACAAGGTGTTATGCAAATGTACAACCCGTCGTACGTCGTAAGCAGGATAACAAAAAGATCAGCTGACTATATGCAGTAACAACTTAGCGCGTTTGCACGGTCGAGCGTGTGATTCTCAGCGCGTCACACAGGGACCATTCATTTCATTTGCATTGTCAACGATTGGTGGGTAATCCCGGGAGAAAATCTCGACATACTGAAACAATACATATATAAATAAATATATAGAGCGATATATATCTATATTTATATATATATGTAGAGAGAGATATATATATATAGAGAGAGAGAGAGGAGAGAGATAGATAGAGAGAGGAGATATATATAGAGAGGAGAGAGGATATCGTTTCTATCTATAGAGAGGAGAGATATATATCAGAGAGAGAGAGAGAGAGAAAGAGAGAGAGATCTCTCTCTACATAGAGATAGATATCTATCTCTCTCCTACTCTCTCTCTCCCCTCTATCTCTATAGAGATCTCTCTCTGTCTCTCTCTCTCTCTCTCTCTCTCTCTCTCTCCTCTCTCTCTCTCTCTCTCTATATCTCTCTCTCTCTCTCTATCTCTCTCTCTCTCTCTATATCTCTCTCTCTATATCTCTCTATATCTATCTCTCTCTCTCTCTCTCTCTCTATATATATATCTATATATATATATCTATATATATATATATATATAGGCGAATACTGGAAGGAGTCAGGGACAAGAACATGTCGTGTGTCATCACCTTCATCGACTTCAAGGAAGCTTTTGCCACTGTAAACCGAGGCATACTCATTGAGATCCTCCGAGCAAATGGTGTTCCAGAGAAGGTAGTCATGGCAATCACTGCAAGCTACAACAAGACATGGGCTAAGGTGGTCACCCCAGATGGTACCACAGACCTCTTTGAAATCACAGCTGGTGTTCTGCAGGGTGACACATTAGCACCATTCTTGTTCGTGCTCGTCCTGGATTATGCTTTGAGATGTGCTATCAATGGAAGGGAGGAAGAGCTAGGCTTCACGCTTACAAGGCGCCGGAGTAGGAGAGTGCCAGCTGTAGTGATTACAGACCTTGAATATGCTGCTGACATCAGTCTCCTATCAGACACAGTGGATCAGGCACAAAAACTGCTTGCAGCTGTTGAGCTCCAGTGTAGTCGAGTTGGCCTACAGCTCAACTCAAAGAAGACAAAGGTGATGGCAATCAACTCAGTGGGCAGTACCATCAAGACCCGAAATGGTGCTCCCCTAGAGGTCATTGAAGAGTTTAAATACCTTGGCGTCCTCATAGGATCAACTGAGAGGACCAACTGGGAAGACCATATGCCAAACTCCCACCTCTACGCCGCCCTACCAAAGGTAACTGTTAAGATCACGGAACGAAGGGTGAAGGCTTGCTGGCCACCCAGAGCTAGCTGTGAGCCCCCTAGTTCTCTGGGAGCCCATTGACGGAATCAGGAGCAAGAGCAGGAGGAGAATTACATTCGTAGATCAGCTGAAGAAGGACGCAACACAACAGGAACATCTGAGCTTAGGACGCTGATGCTGGACTGGGATGCGTGGAAGACGACCATCAGAGTTTCTCAAGAAGACATCCTCTCGCTCAACTTATATATATATATATATATATATATATATATATATATATATATATATATATATATATATATATATATATATATATATATATCTCTATATATATTTATCTCTATGTCTAGATATTTTATATACTCTAGGACTATCTATCCTATAGTCTTCTCTCTCTCTATCATATCTTATATATATATATATCTATCATCTCTATTATATATATATATCCTATATATATATATCTATCATATCCTATCTATATATATATAAACCCGTTGTACAGATGGAAAGACAAACCCCGTCGTACAACCAAGTTCATATCATTGATAGTTGTAATCAGATATTTTCCTATGTTAGAATCATTTGACCTTTGCGTGATAAACAGTTCACTCTCCCTCTCCACTTTTACATATCTTTCTATGGTTTTTGAATTTTTGTCACAGATGGGACACTTACTTTCTGCTTCACGTGCTTGTTGCATACTATAAGGAAATTCTTTTGATTTTAATGAATGTGTCATTTTAACATTTAACGGGAGAGGTGTGGGGCTAGCTGCTCACCTCAATTTCTTCTTTACAGTTGAGGTTTGGAGCCAGCCTCCCATAGTCATTCGTTCAAAGTTAAGACATGGCCACAACAATTATTCCTTCTTCTCTTTTGGGGAGTGGGGCAAGGTTTTAACAGAAATATCCTTGTTACAAGACGTTTAGGGCACAACTGTTAGGGCTATTTCAGTGGGCGATGGATATGCTGTTTCGATAAGGACTTCACAAAGCACAGATTTGAAGCATGAAAGTGTATATATTTGATTATATGGCATTCTGGTTACGTTTATTAACAAACATGCTCAATTGTAAGTAGACGTTAATGCAATACACGATAATACAAATGAAATGGACGCTAAAACGGGTGCAAATGACGATAATACAAATGAAATGGACGTTAATGCGGATGATGTGGACATTGATGATTATTAGGTAGACGTTTATAGTGGTCAGGAGGACTTTAGTACGTGTAAGGCGGACTAGAATATGTCTGAGGTGGTGGTTGGTAGGAATGGGTCGGACAATATTATTTGAGTGACTGCCGTAACTGTCAGAACTGTTGCAGCAGTATTGTTCACAGGACAAGTTTATTGTTATACGGTGTTGTTTCATCATCGCTGTATGGTGGTGTTGTTTCACTATCGCTGTATTGCGGTGGTTCAACATCGCTGCATTGTGGTGTTGGTTCAACATCGCAGTATTGAGGTGTTGTTTCATCATCACTGTATTGTTGTGTTGGTTCGACATCGCGGTAATGTGCGGTAGTTCGTCATCGCTGTGCTGTGGTGTCCGTTCATCATCGCTGATCTGTGGAGTTGTTTCATTATCGCTGTATTGTGGTGGTGTTTCATTATCGCTGTGTTGTGGTGTTGATTCAACATCGCTGTGTTGTGGTGGTCTTTCATTATCGCGATATGTGGTGGTGTTTCATTATCGCTCTATTGTGGTGTTCGTTCATCAGAGTTCCATTTTAGTGTTGTTTCATCATCGCTGTACTGTGGTGTTGTTTCATCGTCGTACAAATGTGGTGTTGTTTCATCATCGTTGAATTGTGGTGATGTTTCATCAACCCTGCATTGTAGTGATGTATCATTATCGCTGTATTGTGGTGCTGGTTAGATATCGCTGTATTGTGGTGTTCGTTCATCATCACTGTGTTGTGGTGTCCTTCCATCATCTCTGTGTGGTGGTGCTTTTTTCATCATGAAGTGATGATTAAAACGTGCATCATTGTCATGTATCAAACTACGATTCAAGAGTGGCAGTACTGTGTGCACGTTTAGATTATTCCAAAAGAACTCGTCACATTGGGCGGTCAGAGAAACAAGCATGTACTTATGAGACAAGTACTTCAATGACCATCTCGTTGTCGGCTCTGATGTCATTCTCTTTGCAATAGATAT
Source organism: Urechis unicinctus (assembly GCA_034190875.2). Taxonomy (NCBI): domain Eukaryota; kingdom Metazoa; phylum Annelida; class Polychaeta; order Xenopneusta; family Urechidae; genus Urechis; species Urechis unicinctus. The sequence continues at coordinate 2,729,728 of CM067355.1, forward strand.
ACCTGCAGACGCCATGAAACAACCATCATATTTCATTTCGTTTTAGCAAATAAGAGCAAACAATAAGAAATGAACTTCAGCAAAACAAAAAATATTCCATTAATAAATATCACACTCGTATGTTGAGACAATATAATTTTCAATTGGAGAACTGCATATGGATTATAAAGTAATAGTAGGTTGATTGTGTTATACCTGAGCATTTCGTTGAACACGGCCGGCTCAGCTTATTTGGTGATGGTCGAGTTATTCCTATTTTTCTCCCATCTCCACATGGCGTAAAACACGAGGGAGCAGCAATGTGTATATAGGCAATCCTCATCACCTTTCCCCCACGACGAACACAACATCCGTGGCATAGCGAAACTCGAACATATGTCGGTTGCGTTTCAGGAATGTCTGCTCAAGAACTCGCCATTCTGGCACGTCAACCATGCTGACTTCAAGTACTTGGTACTGACAGGAAGTGTTAGTCTAATGATGGCTTGATGTCACCAGTGATTAATGGCTTATGAATCACCTTCGTAAGTTTCTGTCCTAGGTCGATATGTAAATTAAATCCACACAAACCAGTTAGCTTGTCGTGGAGGTGTGTACATATTCGAAGCATAATGGCTTTATATATGAATAAAGAGGTATCGTTTTGGTAGATATGAGGTCGTAACGGGATGGTTCTTCTTCAGAGAAAAACAAATAGTCCACAGAAAAAATTGTTTGCAAGCGACATGTGTCATACGAATGACTAAATAAACGGCTTTTTTATAGAGATAAATGTATAACACTATACACTGTTCGCTTTAATACGGACCACTTACCAGTATAGGGTTGCAAAGTCACCCTTCCAATACCTTAGCCTTAAACGTTGTTATATTACGCCACCTTGAGGTCAGGGTGTTTTTGTATATGTCAGTGTTCGACCGTATAGCAAGAGGATTAATGATTTGAGTTCACACACATGATGGTTAATTTACTAGATTAAACATATTCGGTTATTAGTCTTAAGCATGCAAGTTACACTATCTAAGTGATTCTCATACAGAGGACGGGGATAGAGATGCAGGTGCACATCAGATTGAATCCTGAAGATAGCAAAGATGAAGACCAACAAATATTCATGCAGTAACCCATACCATGTATCAAGAGCGATGAAAACAATCAATATTCGTGAAACGTAGTCCCCTTTATCAACAGACTACATGTGATATTGATTCGCGCAATCAGTAAAGTGTGCAGTGTTGCCCAGTGCATTTGATCAATATAGAGGGGAGCAGTGAACGAATGACATAGTGGTGGTGTTTACGACGACTGAAAACCATGATGGAACGTATTACAAAGCAACCCGAGTCTGTAATGACTAATTAGCTGACGGAATACGCGAACACTTTCTAGACTGGTTATACGGGTAGATGCTGAGTTACAAGCGATGTGATCTTATCATTATTCTCACACACTGTTGATTTATGCAAAGAATTATAGTCAACGATTATCATGATGGAATCATAATGGTCTACGCCAAGGGCTATAGCTAAATGGAACCCCAGTGGCACACGATTCACTGTATATAGAATATAAATATAGAATTTTAGTCACCAAAATCCACTCACCAGTCTCAAATTGGCAAATTTCTCTTTGGTAGGCAATGTGCCAGCATATACCAAAAAGATAATTAATGCGTCAGAAAATCATAAACTAGGTGTAGCAATATATTAAATGGGGGTTCTTGTACGATTTTAGAAACACCTGGCCACTATGCATGTCTCCAAAGCACCTATGGAGCCTTGCATAGGAGTGCAAAAAGGCAAAAAAAAAGGTTCAATGGCTTTGTCCACGAATAACTGCTTGTGACTCCACATGACACTGCCGCCAATATCAGTTTGTCACAGCTTTATCCAAGATGAGCTGCTTGTAACTCCATGGGAGAGATATGTGCAAATGAAATGCCAGCTGAACGACTGATGGTTGACGACAAGCATAGCATTACTTACTGCCAATTAAGGCAGTCCGGAAGCATAACCATTTAGCAAGCTTTTCCATTAAGCCACGACTGGTATAGATCGTGACAGGGCTATGTGGTGTCGCAGTGTAGGTTGGAAGCTTGTCTTCCATGGATCGAGAGCGTTTTGAAATTTATTCAGTTTATTATGACAAGTCTCCTGTTATTTTCATTCATCAGTAACTGAATACTGCCAAAGTATTAATTTTCATTCACGTGCAAATTAAAGTCAAACTAAGAATTTGTTACCAGTTTGCTTCAAACTGTTCAATACTATTTCACTGACAGAGGCCGTATGCCAAACAAATGAATAGAAACTCTCAACATCATTAACCCGTTCAAAGGTCGAGTTATTAATCTCTTCAACAAAGTTTCAATAAAATCAGGTGAAAACTCACGTCGTCAAGTCTCGCTATCCAGTACTTAGTTATAGTAATGTTGAGGGTCATAATATCTTAATAGAAAAAAAATGGCTGTCTGAAAATAGTGAATAAACAAAGACTATTATATTCACATATAACATTTGTTGGGTTAGTTACATTTCCTTTTTCTTGTGGAACATGTTTAATTAGGGTGGCCTTACAGAAACCGTATCTCCAATTACAGAAAAATTAAATGAACCTTAGATTATGACAATTAAATAAAACAACAACATCATGGACAGACAAATCCAATCGTCGCCATTCGAAAATTATGTATTTATCATTTTAATGGAGTAAATATGTACAAACTGGAAAAAAAAATAATTTTGTGAAGGTGTCAAGAATCAAGTCAAAGGGTAAAAGACTAATAAGATAGTTTCTTAACATACAAGTTGCGGACGTTTCCACACATATGGCTCATTTACTATGTACCAAAGTGTGTTGAGTAGAGCCTCGTCCAATATCTACACAGGGTATTATCGATGAAATGCGGTACATACCTACATACATTCATACATACATACATACACACATGCATACATAAATATACATGCATGCATGCATGCATTCATTCATGCATGCATAAAGACATACATACATACATACATACATACATACATACATACATACATACATACATACATACATACATACATACATACATACATACATACACACATACACACATACACACATACACATACATACATACACACATACACACATACATACATACATACATACATACATACATACATACATACATACATACATACATACATACATACATACATACATACATACATACATACATACATACATACATACATACATACATACATACATACATACATACATACATACATACATACATACATACATACATACATACATACATACATACATACATACATACATACATACATACATGCATGCATGCATGCATGGGTTTATACATACGTCTGTTTTCTGCTAGGTTTGAGTGAGTTGGGAACATCGATTATGTTTTTCTCTGACAATGGATGTGATATTGCCGTGGCTGATTGCGAGATTACCTGGGATAGTTTGACAAATGCCAAGACTATTTGCGAGTCGTTTAACCCTGCAAGGGTTATTGGTGACAAGATCACTGACACTCTAGCATGCGAAAGAAGACTTGATGGTCAGCATCGCTCTCAGCTTTTCCAGCGCCTTATCATGCAAGGGTTGCCAGCTCCATTTATTGTCAGAAATGAGATGACCTATCAGCGGGGATGTCCTGTCAAATGTTCTAACAATTCCTCAACTCCAGTGCAAATGCGTCCCAGCTAAAAGTCAGAGATCCATAGTTAACTCGAAGAATCCCAAACAGAACTCACGGCAGAGCGTCATGTTATAGGTATCTTATAGTGTGTATGCCTCTCAGCATTATGTTTGTGTCTAAGATGTCAATCACTATATAGATATAAAAATATATATGTATAGATATATGGATATATATTTATGTATAGATATATAAAAAAATGTATGTATATATATATATATATATATATATATATATATATATATATATATATATATATATATATATATATGCTGTGTGTGTATGTATATATGTGTTTGCGTGTGTCTATATGTATAGATATGGTTAACTGGATAATGTATATTAAAACCCTAACCCCTACCAACTTTGCCGAAAACAGCCATATAAGTGTAAATGCTTTCGTGTATCCAGATCCGAATTAAGCTGATTTACGTTATAAGGGTCAAATCTGTATATTTCACTGGAACTATCACAGTTGGATAAAATAATTCATTAACCTTCGAAACCTTCGTACCGCTTTGGTTTTTCTCTTTATCATACCAGTGACCGGATGGTTATACCTATTAGCATTAAGGTCAATAATGAGTCATTTTTCACTCTTTAAGGACATCACAATTATAGGAGGATATTTTGCGAAACTATGAATAATTCAAATCAAGCTATATAATGGATATTAAATTAAATCATATATTGATCACATATGCTACAGCAGCGATGGCTGTCATCCCGGGTTGTCGGCCATGTATTCCTGAACAACCAGATACCGCTAAGACCTTGTGTTATGAGTCTCTCATATATTCTACCTTCACATTTATTATTCCTTCTTAAATGTTAAATCATTTTGTGCACCTATCCATGTTGCAGATGTCAAAAATGATTATGCTATTATCCGTCTACAGGCGCCCATGCCTCCTGAAGAATTTTGGATGCAACAACACCCACACAATCTTCAGGTACTTTCACACAGCTCAATAAGAAGACGTTGCAAAACAGTGTATAAGCAGCACATTGATCACTGAGTGTTATCGTGTGAACAATAAGAGGACAGTGTTTTAGAAGCATATCAATCTTGTGGGTGTTATCTTTTGAACAAATACCCACAACAACTTTTGAGTGATACCAAGTGTGGATGAGACGCTCGCAACCCAGGTGGATGTCTCACCCGCAGATAAATGTGTCGAAATGGTCTATATTTGCGATGCTATGTGGCCTGTGTATAAGTATTGCATCGCTTGCCTGTTTCAATCTGTCTGACACCATGGCAGTAAAAGAGTTACCATAAGCAAAGCATAAAGAGCAAGCCAACTGCAGCCATTCTGTTCTTCGATCATTCTACAAAACAAGCCATTCGTTCCCAGAATCTGGCGTGTGGTTGAGCGACCCCCAAAAAAAGAGGAAGTGTTTGTACCGTCAATGTGCAAGCTTAGGAATTGTGATGTCTTTGAAATGTTCAGAAAGAAAGGTATAACGAATGTTCTCTTTTTGGGTGACTCACAAGGCAGGTATAGCTTCTATGCCTTGAGGAAATATATCACAAGAGCATCTGATTGGAGTTGCACTACTATACGCCTTTTGAACAGAGACGAATTCTTTGCACAAGATGGTGCAGCGTTATTGAATGCTTATGATAAGAGTGGTGGTTTCGACAAGCATGCGGCAGTCTCAACAATCCTCTGCACGCAACGCCAGTATAACTTCACAGTGAAGATACAATTCATCTATATTATGTTATGGAATGAAGCTGTCATCGTATCCGGTTACCACAATATGCCAAAATTCCAATGCTCTTTTGTTGAATTTATCTTCAAGTACTATCTCCTCAACAACTACCCGGAACTGGTTGTCGTCTTCTCACAGTTTAACCACATAAAAAAACACATAAACATTACAAAATCGGAGTTTCTTGACCATTTCATGCCACTACGCAATTTGGTGAAATCAGTATTGCCCCGATCACCCTGGGTCCAGTGGTTTACAAATCCCATGGAATTTGAAAGAGCAAGAAAAAGATCTTCCCTAAAATATAAAGGTCTATTATATAATGGGTATCTCGCTGGGGAAGTCATGATTATATTTTCACGGTGGTTGTACGAAGCCTTAGCTGACATTTTGGTCTCACCAAATACGAACCACCTTGGTTTTTTCAATGTTGCTAACATGACGGCTTCTATGGGCAAACAAAGCTTTGATGGAATACATTTTGATAACTTGTGGAATGGCAAATGGATGGAATATATACTCCAGACAATGTGTCATAGTCAATAACACTGAGGTTCTACAAACTGGTGCCATATCGCAAACATTAATTCAACACGATTGTATCTGTATATATTCATTTT
>CM067355.1:2745756-2868256 GCA_034190875.2 Urechis unicinctus
TGCATATGTTCCCAAATAAAAAAAAAATGTTATTGGATTTCAACCCCACTGACAATAGACCAGCCTACGCGACATCTACATACAACGCACCTGTTCAATAGCAAGTTATAAGCATAATAATAATAGTAACAGAAATAAAAGTGTAATAATAAGAATAGCATAAATACTTTTATTTAACTTATTAATTATTAATCGTACCAGAGTATATTAAAACTTTTAGCACAACTGATATAAAGTACACAGGAATATGTATTTCACATTTCGCTCACTACACAGTAATTTCTTTACCACCAATCCCTTAGTTTAGAAAATCACCTTGATTTTTCCTCTTCCAGGAAGGGACTTCTTTTGTGGATGTTCTTCCACTGAAAAGGAGAGGGATATTTTGAGTTCAAAATTGACAACAAACCCACCCATCATCATAACGTACGCTCTCAGTCATCTGTTCGACGGAGTAACCCCCCACAGTTGATATTGATTGCAAACCTTAGCTGTGTTACCTGCTATATCCCCCCTCTCTTCATGCATTACCCATACTCTGTAGCCACATTCCCATCCCTCGCTGACCAGGACACAGTATGTCCCTTGATAATTGGAATAGCGTGCCTAAGTTTTATAGCGAATCACTTGTACATTTTAAAATCGTTTCTATCCTGGCCTCTGAGTATCGTAGGCACCACACAAGGCATTCGTCGTCGTAGAGATTCTGGATGTTTTGGATGCAAGAAGGGATTTCTATCGTCTTTGGAACTACAAGCGGTAGTGGTTTTTTTCTGGGTTCGCAGACAATGTTGCGGTGGCTCCACAATGGGCATTTCTTGCTATCGACACAGTGGTCTGTTGCCCCACGTTTGCAAGTACTGTCTGGATCCTTGAAGATCTTTGGAGATGGGTCTATTTGGAGACAATCGCCATTGCATTTGCTGTGTGGTTTGTCTGCTTTTCGGGGCCTCGAAGAAACAATACGAAGCTTGCCGTCGCTGGATTGGTGGTTGTACAGGCAGACAAAGTCGAGAATATGGCCTGCCTGGACTGGTTCTTGGAAGCTTGCAAGATACATTTCTAAAAAATCCTTTGGTACCTGGTATCGTTCGTAGATGCCAAACCCAAGGGAATCTAGCTCTCTTTGGGATGGAAACAAGTAGGGAAACCTCTTTTCTAGCAGATCCCAGTTCTCCACTCGTTTTTCAACATGGCAGTGCTGGGGGGCCTTTGAAGTCTAGGATAGAGGTGGAGCATTTTCTGGGGCTATTCAACGGATTTTTTGCGTACCTTGCTTGCGAGATGTGGCATTTCTCCTTTGCTGCACGAACAGACAAGGCTCCAGATCGTATCTTGGTATAGGCTTCTCATGGTAGGGTTGTTCTTGGCATGGTATATACCTATGTACTCGTATTTGTTCAAAAGGGGGTGCGCATAGGGTGTTTGGCTCTTTGGTTGGCGAAGGCTGTTGTTTTTGCACTTTTGGCACCTGGGATGGTGCTGTGGAGGATGTTGGTTTGCACTGGGTTGTTTGTATTGGTGTGGAGGAGGACAAAACATCAATCAAAATAGATAAATTTGTTGTGTCTATTTGTAAACCTGATAGTTCCCCCACTGCCTATACTACTCAATGTGCTTTTGTTTGTGTCACTGCAGCACCACCATACGATCGGATGCATTATAATTAGTGAAGCGATCACCGCATGGCCCCTCGAAGTGTAATTTTGGTAACTTAAGTACAGAACAAATTATATATATATATATATATATATATATATATATATATATATATATATATATATATATATATATATATATATATTATTAATATATGTTTATATACATGCATATATATGATTATGAATCCAATCATACATGCATATGACGCTACATACATACATATATACATACATACATATACGTGTATATCTATAAATATATATATATGTATATATAAATATATATACATATATACATAAATATATATATATATATATATATATAATATATTTATATATATATAGACTTCCATATACATATATATGTATATTCATATATATATATAAATATACCAATTCATATATATATCTATATACAAATATATATGATATACATATATATATATACATACATATATGTATAAATATGAATATACTTATAAATACATCTGTTTGTTAAAATCTACACATGTATATATATTTATATAATATATATATAAATATTTATGCATTAGCATGTATACATGTAATTCAATGATATGGACATATACATGTATTTTGCGGCATATGTATATATATTTTTATGTATATGTATCGATACATATATATATAAATGCATATACAAGTATATAAACATATATCAATATATCGATCTAATTGTTCATAAATATATAAATACACATGTATATATATATATATATATATATATATAATAATATATATATATATATATATATATATATATATATATATATATATATGTATATATATAAATATATATGTATATATATATTTATGAACATTTATGCATGTCTATATGTAATTAGATAGATATATTGATATATGTTTATATACTTGTATATTTATGCACATTTGGGTGTGTATATAAAACCATATATACATACATACTTATATATATTTATATAAATACATATATTTATATATGTATGTGTGTTTCAATATCTTTTATATATGGACATATAAACGTTTATATATATACATATATATATATATATACATATGTATATTTTTTTTATATACTTATGTATATATATATATATTTATATGTATTCACATCCATTTTTTTATAAATATATTTATATATATATTAATCAATGCATATATATTCATAAAGATATAAATATATATATTAATATCTTTATATCTTTATATACCTGGTGTTTTTTCAATGTGATCCAACGTTACGCAGACGGTGTTCTTTTTTTATTTAACATGGCAACTAAATATAGCGACTTCTGTTTGGCTGGTGGTCCTGAATGTGTGGTGTCGTCGTCCAATCGCTAATTTCGTTTCGAAATAAGACATGCATGCGGTTTAACAACATAGCTGTTGAAATCGTCAAGTCCTTGGTTTCTGTAAGCGCGGAAAGAAAAGGCATATGAAGAGCTGGTTGTTAGCTTTGATGGACGCGAATTTCTAACTCATTGGCGATGTTGAGAGAAAGCGACCTGTCCACCAGTAAGTGGGGTTGGGCTTGAGTTAGGTACGGCGCTTATTTAAGGTGGAATACCGTAAATATATATCAATATATATATACATGATAATCATTGCAAGGTGAACAATTAAAGCAACGTTCCCGGAAAACAGATGCTTTCTTCGGTCTTTGCAGTTCATGTTGTAGGGACTTACCCTTTTCTGCTCACCAATCTCATGTTTGCGCAATGATGCTCACAACTTTAATAAGTGAAGATTTAATGAAATCTTTATTTTTTTAACTTAAGCGTAAGTATATACACAGATAGCAAGGTAGTCATAGAGCGCGCAATGATTTATAGCTAACAATCTTGTGGTTCTTGGCTTAAGGGAGGCATCGTTGTCGATGAAACAACTCAAATGAATAAAACAGATTTCTACTATACATCACATGTATTTCCAGTCAAATACTAACGTTGAATATAAATTAGGATTACTTTTGATCAAGTACAATTTGCGACAACAATTTAGTTAATAAAACGTTGAAATGTATTAACAAAATTATCCCTGCGTGCCCGATATGGGACTGAACAGTCTCTCTAGATGGGGGGACGGCAAAACATAAATCAGACAGTACATACAAAGCCAGCAATACGTCGAACATGGCGACTCACTTAAAACGTAAACATGACATTTGTTACCAGTCACGGAATACCTTGTATACGGGAGGTTTTATTTCTCCAAAATGACTATGCAAAATGGTATGAAATGCTACACAAGATGTAACACCACAAATATAATTTAAACATGATAACTGTGCCAATTAACTTTATATCATGTGATTTGTTCATATTTTCTTGACACTGTCTGGGTGACAATGATCACTAGTAATAGTATGTTTTTGAATTTTAATTACAGCTTTATTTACATATACTCTTGTTTTCTATTCATTTAATTGTTTTGTAGTTTATATTTTTCAATAAAATTGTTCTCGTATATAACCTTAGTTCATTATATTTGACAAATTTCCGTTATCAATGTATTTTGTTGTACCGATGATGTCGAATGTAGCGTACTGTGGTGGTTAAACCGCGGCACGCATCGTATCGCGATGTAGGTGTATCGATTCACACCTAGTTGTACCACTTATTAAATTTTGCGGGTTTCGTCAACGAGTTCTCCCTTCCTGCCAACTGTTTTGCGTTTACTAACATTGATCTTCTGCTGGAAAGCCGAGCGATAAAATTCCTTCAAGGGACATGAGTCTCAGTCCGGGTCAGTTCTAACTCTTTTCCATCTCACTCTCTATCTCAATGACCTCTCCTTTCGGGTCTGCCTTTTCATTTTGTGTCACCTCCTCGAGAACCTCACAAGCAATCCTAGTCCCACCCCCTCTATTTCTTTAATCTTGGTCCCACATTATCTTCCTAATACCTCACTTCCTTTATATGTATGCCACCTTGTCCTGGTACCTGTCCATCTTGGGTGCTTCTTAAGCCTCGCTTCCTGCCTGTGCGCCCTAAGGCCCTTTTCATTTTTTTAAATCGTTTCCTACCGGGATCAACTTTTGAATGAGCGCCATTGACCAGCTGCGAGCATGGCTTACAGATTTGTGACCCTTCCGGCCATCAACCCGTTATATATTTAGCCTATAGGCAGGGTTTGAACATCAAGTTATTGCAGCCCTTTTCTGCCATCCCAATTAAAGGAAGGCTTACCATTTCCGACGTTGTCATCAATTCGTTTGGGTTTCAGTCAACCAACTGGGCGTTGGGTATCATATTCAAGTCGCCCACCACGTGACGGTACTCTCAACTACCTACCCCACCCCCGTCGGCAAGATAAGCTTATCCCCCTACGCGCCAAATTTGCTAGCTCTATCTCTTACTTCATCTTCCTCTCCCTCTGTCTCTCCCACTCTCGGCCTGTCTCCCCTCTCTCCACCTCCCATTCTGTCGCCCGCCACTCACCGTCCCATTTCCATTCTCTGCCTTGCTCTCTCGCCCTGTCTCTACCAATATCCATCTCACTCCCTCACTCTCTTTCTCCCTCCCTTATTGTTGCTCTCTCACAAACTCTGTTTACCTCTCCTATTCTCTCTACCTCCCCAGCTCTCTGTCTGGCTTCCTCATTCACTCTCTATACACTCCATTTCTTTCTGTCTTGCTCTCTTGCCCTCTCGTTGACTTTTCCTGTCTCGCTCTCCTCACCTCTCTACCCCTTCTATTCTCTCTTTCTTTCCAGTCGGGCTGCCCTGAAAAGTCGGATATTATGGTAGCGATCTCCCTCTTAGCAATGGTTTACAGTTAATCCAACATACCCTATCGAAGGGTTCCAAACACACTTTTATGACCTTCCATGCTCAATGGCTGTTGTGATATGTTCGATCTGTTATTGAGAGGGTAGTCTCCAATAATTTTGTGTTCAATTTGCAATGCGAAAGCAGAAGATGGCTAGTTACAGTTAAAATGTACAAAAGCGGCGAATGCCACACTTGGCACATATTCACATTGGGATCACATAGGCCAACCATATTCGCCATGATTCGCTCGATCATAGTGACCTGTTGACGTATTTCTTGAGCGGTTGTAGTGCTCCGCTCATCACCAGGACAAGCTACACGTGGCACATATATCATTGGTTGATAAAAACAATTCAACAACAGCGCGCAGGCCTGTGCAGATCGTTAACCAACCAAAGGAGTACGAGCACAGGTTGTAGCACATGGACCACATTATCTGACCCAAACGATATCGACGACGTGTTCACGAAAAGAGATATAGAAAATGAGTCAAAGTGTCATGCAAAAGGGGCATTTTGATTGATAATATATGTATATGCTGCAAATTTGGCTGAACGAACGGGAAAACAAGCGACGAAAGGTGTTTATGGTGTTTTATCGGTGAAAATGTAGTTCAAATTATGAAATTTTGAAATCATAGTTTTATTTTGAGCACTTGATAATTGTGATACTTTAACGCCAATTATAAAATATGATTCCTTGGTGGGTGGAGGGAGGTTGTGCGGGAGTCTTGGGGAATGAGGGGTGTACATTACAGGGAATGGCCAAATACAATTCATTGATAACAAGCGGACCTAAAATTTTCAATCGCTGTGGTAGCCGGTTCCCGTGGCGTAATAGTATACAGCATCGCATTTTGACGTTGGTTCAATACCAATGTGTGCAAACCTCACTGGTTCCCTATGAATCGGACGATCACGTTGAATTGCGGCCCCACCGCTTAAAGGGGATGCACCCGACCTGGTAGCTCAATAGTACCAGGCTGGACCTTCCTCTCAGTGGCATGCGTTTCGCAGGCCAGTCTGGGCAAGTGGGCGCTGGCAATGAAGGGGAGCTGTCCAATCATCTCTATCCATCACCGTCGCGATATCACCTCGTTGCCGAAAGTGACGTTAAACCCCAATATGGCCATTACTATCACATTCAATTGCCTTATTATCTGAAACCATGCTCTTGTTTTCAAAAACTGCTGTCGGATCAGATATGGTTCGATATATTGATAATTCATACAATTGTTATTCAGGAAAGTATCAATACGCAAGCGTTTTTTGAATATGTGCATTTTTGTACGCATCACATACTCTCAATTCGATGATCTCGGCTGCAAAATATTCAGCCGGACTACACCAGACAAATAATTGATCTCAATTATGGCCGACATATATGGTGGTTGTTCCTTTTTAAAGAATATATATTCATACAGATCAATATAGAGCCATTCCCAATATTGTACATCCATGTCGTACCACCCCTCTCCCGTCCGTGCGGAGCAACTGACAGTATCATATTGTGGCTTTCAACCTTAAACTGAATCACCTGCATATTACCTTAAAAGAAGGGACGTTAAACTAAAATCGAACTATCACATGAATTATGAATATATTGAACCATATTTGATGCGACTGACTGTTCAAATAATCAGGCGGTTGAAGATGATACGTCCGTTGGCTATGAATGAACCAGCCTTATGTTGTTCAATGGTGTGGCTTAAATGCACTTGAAAGTCAAATATGATACATGCTCAATCTTGCCTGAGCACACGTATGACACCACCTGTCGTTATAATGAGATTACCGTAGTCATGTGTAAGTTCTGATGCTAATGTTATGTCCGTTGTGAGTGTAGTTATTGTGTAACAGTTTACTGAATCGGTGTCTTTACCAGTGCGCACACACAAGCACATTATGTGGTTAGTTGTACAACAACAATACCAAAGAAATGACCATATCAAAAGAGTACATTTGAGACAGGTATAAATCATGAAAATATTGCGCCATATCTGATACCACTGAATGTTTCAGAGACGAGAGCCTTGAATTTAGGTAGTATGTGTTGTGTAAATGCATGATAATAGTTCTCTTATTCACGTCAGCAGCACTACATCGTCGCTAATGAAATATGATACTATCAACTGCCCGCGCGGCCCGGGGTCGGGCTGTGTATTTATGTACATTACCAGAAATTGAACGTATATATATTCTTTAGAAAGGAGCATCCGACATCTGTGAGAGCCGTATACACGGTCAATTATTCTGCTGGTGGGGGTTGACTGAATGTTTCACAGACGAGAGCACGAAGTCCATTGGATCGCCATGTATGCATACATATGCATTTTGTATTATTTAGAAAGAGGAAGCTACCATCTGTTAGAGCCGTATTAACGGTCAATCATTCTTCGGTGTTGGCTGACTGAATGTTTCACAGACGAGAGCACGAAGTTCATTGGGTCGCCTTGTATGTATAAATATACATTTGCATTCTTAAGAATGAAGAAGCTACCATCTGTGAGAGCAGTATAAACGGTCAATTATTCTTCGGGTGTCGGCTGACTGAATTTTCCACAGACGAGAGCACGAAGTTCATTGTATCACAATATATGCATGTATGTGCATTTTTATACTTGTGACAGCCATATACATGGTCAATTATTCGACAGGCCCGATCCGATGTATGTTACATGGACAGGCGCTTGGAAATATGTTAAATGTAGAAAGGTGCACATATTCCATGCAATGTTGCATATCAATACTTTCCCGACGAATCATTGTATGAATTATGAATATATTGAACCATATCTGATCCGACATGAAGAATGTTCAGTTACACTGGCGATTAAAAATGCTGTGTCCGTTGATTATTAATTTTTTTGATATTTTTGAACTAGAGTTTTCCGAAATATTCTGAAATAGTAAATATTGATGTAGTTTTATATAGATACATACGTCCCCCTAAACGTCATGATGCAGTAGCTTATCCATTACCCACGTGGTCAATATCCAATTGTAATGCTGACGATGCGTAACGCCTCACAAAGCAGATTACTAACGCAAATACGAAGCCTACAGTCTCTGACAGAGGTTTACGAGGTCAATTATTCGTCTGACGAATGTTTACCGCGTTAAGATATTGATCCAAATATATCTAGTTAGCTTCTCCTCTATGGTACAAGGTGTATTCATCTACAAAATAGCGATGGAATATATGCGTACATTGTACTGCAAATCGTTGGTTAATCTGCTAAATAGGTAGCCATATTTGCAAGAAAAATTGCCTGTGTTATCGATTGCGCTGTACCTGTTGTGATCTATATGTCAGCCGGTTCTCGTGGAACAGTGGTAAGCTGAGTCGCGCTTTTCCAAACAACACTATATATATATATATATAGATATATATATATATATATATATATATATATATATATATATAGATATATATATATATATATATATATATATATATATATATCTCTATATATAGAGAAATAGAGATCCTCTATCTCTCTATATGTATCTATATATATATCTATCTCTATATCTCTCTATATATATGTATATCTATGTGTATATATCTCTAGATACATCTACCTCTGGAGATATATGCCTCTTGTTATCTCTATCTAGAGAGATTCCTCTAAATCTATCTCCATTACATATTTGAATCTATCTATAGAAATATCTATATACTTAGAGATAGATGGAGATAGAAGAGATAGATATACTCTCCCTAATCTATAGATCTCTATAGAGAGATCTCTCTCTAGAGACCTATCATAAAGAGAGAGATCTCTAGAGAGAGAGAGATCTCTCTCTCTATCTCTAGATCTAGAGAGAGATATAGAGAGAGAGATCTCTCTCTCTTCTATATCTAGATAGAGATCTATCTCTCTATATATCTCTCCCTATATATATCTATCTATCTCTATATATCTCTCTCTCTATCTATCTCTATATCTCTCTATCTCTATATCTCTATCTATATCTATATCTATATATCTCTCTCTCTCTCTCTCTATACTTTAGCCATTACTATCAATTCATCGCCTTAGTATCTCAAACTATGCTCTTGTTTTCAAAAAGCTGTCGGATCAGATATGGTTCAATAAATTGATAATTCATACAACATCAGTCGGGAAAGTATCAATATGCAAGCGTTTATTGAATATGTGCATTTTTGTACATATCACGTACTATCTTAAGTCGATGATCTCGGCTGCAAAATATTCAGCCGGACTACACCAGACAAATAATTTTTCTTAACTATGGGAGACATAGATGGTGGTTGTTCCTTTTTAAGGAACATATATTCACACAGATCAATACAGAGCTATTCCCAGTATTGTACATCCATGTCGTACCACCCTTCTTCCGTCCGCGCACAGCAACTGATAGCGCCATACTGTGGCTTGCGACCTTAACCTGGATCACCTGCATATTACCTTACAAGAAGGGACGTAAAGCTAAAATCGAACAATTTCATGAATTATGAATATATTGAACCATATTTGATGCAACTGAATGTTCAGATAATCAGTCGGTTGACGACGATACCTACTTTGGCAATGAATGAAAGGTTTTTCGCATTATTGAAGATACAACGGACACTAAAATAGTTCACGAATTATGAATATATTGAACGATATCTGATCCGTCTGAATTTTTAGATACTCAGGCGATTTAAAATGGTATGTCCTTTGGTTATCAATAACATATATTTTTGCACTTGCTCTTGCTCTCTGGCTCTCTCTCTATTCACTTCCCCGCTTTATGTCTTCTTCTCTAGTTCTGTCTCTATCTACACATCCCTCCTCTCAATGGCTTGCTCTCTAGTTCTCTTATCATATACACTCCACCCTCTTTATGACTTGCCCTCCAATTCTCTCTATATGTATACCCCTCTTTATGCCTTGATCTCTAGTTTGTCTTTATATGTCTCGATCTCTCGGTCTCTTAATCTACCCCTTCTATTCACTCTGTTCTCCAGCCATGCTGATAGATAGTTCGATCTTACGCGGGCGATCTGTACATTTTGGTTAACGCAGAATATTGGCTGGAAACACGGGGCGAACAATCAGGACTGGAAGTCCCCTGAAGTTGAGTAGAGTCTCCCCCTGAGCAATGGCTTAGCGTCTGAGACCGAGACGGATGAAATCAACCCTGCACACACTATGAGAAGGGTGGTATGATCTACATGCTTACGGGCTGTTGTAACATGTTCGATGTGTTGTGGAGAAGGTAGTCACCAATAATTGTGTGCCCATTTACAATGCGAATTTCAACATAAGGATCACAAACGCAGACCACACATGCCAAGATTCGCTCGACTCTAGTGAAATCTTTCTTGAGAGGTTATAGCGCTCCTCTCACCGCCGGGACCAGCTGGTATCACATAAGCGCAACACTTGCAACATAATCTTTGGCTGATAAAAACAAGACAGCACAGAACGCTGTCAAATACTGGTCGGAAATCAAAGAAAGCGACCGAATTTATAGTATCTGACACATACGATGTCGACACTGTGTTCACGAGTGAGGAGACTTGGCAAAGCGCCATCATTACGAAAAAAAGCCAATTTGTATGAGACAATATGTACATACTAATATTTGCCGAAGTGAAGTTGCGAAGTGGAAAAAAGCAAGCAATTTAAGGTGCTTGCATATCATGGCAAATTAAATTCAAATTTTATATTTTTGAATTATAGTCTGAGTTTGAAGGACCGATAGGTTTTAACAAAAGACTATTATTCATATTAGTGACACCGCAGCGTCGCTTAAGAAGCATGACATTCACAGTTGCTCAAGTTGGGTGGGGGGTGGGGAGTGGTTGTGGGGATTGCGTGGGGATGTACATTACAGGGAATTGCTATATATACATATGTCCGCATATATATTCTTTAGAAAGATGCACCCACCATCTGTGACAGCCATATACGAGGTCAATTATTCGTCTGGTGTGGTCTGACTGAATGTTTCGCAGCCATTCGCTCGGAGTGCAGAGACTATATGATAAGTAAAAATACCATACCCAATAAAGCTTGCGTATCGATCCTTTACTGACAGACAATATTGTGAATTATGAATATATTGAACAATATGTGATCGAATGAATGCTTTGCAGACGAAGGTTTATAATTTAGATACTATTTAGATACACATATGCACATATGCAATAAAAGATTGCAAATGGTTACTTTCCTCACGAACCATTAGGCAAATGATGAACCATATTCGTATGACTTACCGGTGTAAGCATAAATCATGATAATAATCTTCTTGGCTACAATAGCAGCTACACATCATGAGGAATGTCATCATACCGAATCGTAACTCATATCTTATCTACCAAAGCAACTTCATTGCATCCCAAATACTGTCTTTAAGAATCATATTCACCCTCCGGGCTGTCACAAAACTTCTTGATGTATATCCTAAATTCTAAATGTTTTTCAAAAGTCGAATGATGGAAAAACATCATCGAAATTACGTAGATCAAACTTAAAGTGAACGTATTAGTCCACCTCACGTAATAACGTCAATGTTATTACGAGCTGGGATATAAATAGTCATGTGAACGACCGCGGTTGTATTGTGATCAAATGGTTTGATGCCTTTGATACAGATACAATGCTTCATTTTTAGAATAATAGATGAACAAACAGTAGCCGTTGATGTTGTTTGCAATAACTCGGTGATATGGAGGATGATTATGATGCTTGGAACATCTCACCTTTAGTGTCAGCGTCCACTTGCCATAGACATATTGCTTGCACCTAGTTGAATACCATGTCTACTGCATTCTGGTGGCTTACAGCACGATAGCATTGTGGTGTTCCAAACCCCGCATCAGTATAGCGTCACTACAGTATCACTACAACGGCAAGATAATTTCACCAAAGCGTCGCCGCAAAGTTACTACAGCGTCACTACAAAGGTACCACAATATCTCTAAAGCGTCATAAAAATCCACCTACTTTTGCTGCTACAACGGCGAACAATAAGAAAAAAGCTTGCCTTCAGTTCTTTACGAACCACGGAAACACCTGCACATACTAGTTTCGAATCTTTAACTTCCCTCTATGTTGTGAGATGCTTACTCTAAATTGTAGGGAACGGAATCAGATCATGTTGATTCAGAACACGTTTATAAAATGACTTTTGTCAATGGAGTTACGATGCTTTAACTTCCCTCGTGGGACATCACAATAATTGAGGGGTTTGTTTGGGAGAAAATTGTGAATAATTCACTACTGGCGAATCGGTGTCAGTCTATTATTAGGAATAATGATCTAATCTCGTGCAAATACAAATTTACGTCGCCTGACATATTGGTCCATTACAATTTACGACGCCTGACATATTGGTCCATTACAATTTACGACGCCTGACATATTGTTCCATTACAATTTGCGACGCCTGACATATTGGTCCATTACAATTTACGACGCCTGATATATTGGTCCATTACAATTTTCTTAACTTATCGAATAGTAAAAGATACAGCTATGTCAAAATTGTAGAATATGCACAATTTTATCCAACAGTTAACTCTGATAGAAAAGTTGAGTAACCCCTCCCCAACCAGACATCACTACCAGCCTTATGTTGTTCAATGGTGTGGCTTAAATGCACTTGAAAGTCAAATATGGTACATGCTCAATCTTGCCTGAGCACACGTATGACACCACCAGTCGTTATAATGAGATAACCGATGTCATGTGTAAGTTCTGATGCTACTGTTTTGTCCGTTGTGAATGTAGTTATCGTGTAACAGTTTACTGAATCGGTGTCTTTACCAGTGCGCACACACAAGCACATTATGTGGTTAGTTGTACAACAACAATACCATAGAAATGACCAAATCGAAAGAGTACATTTGAGACAGGTATAAATCATGAAAATATTGCGCCATATCTGATCCCGCTGTATGTTTCAGAGACGAGAGCCTTAAATTTAGGTACTATGTGCTGTGTATATGCCTGATAATTGTATTCTTATTCACGTCAGCAGCACTACAACGTCGCTAATGAAATATGGTACTCTCAATTGCCCGCGCGGCCCGGGGCCGGGGTGTGTATTGACGTACATAACCAGGAATTGAACGTATATATATTCTTTAGAAAGGAGCAACCGACATATGTGAGAAGTCAATTATTCTTCTGGTGGGGGTTGACTGAATGTTTCACCGACGAGAGCATGAAGTTCATTGGATCGCCATGCATGCATATATATTCATTTTGTATTCTTTAGAAAGAAGAAGCTACCATCTGTGAGAGCCGTAAACACGGACAATTATTCTTTGTGTGTGGGCTGACTGAATGTTCCTCAGACGAGAGCACGAAGTTTATTGGATCGCTATGTATGCATGTATGTGCATTTATATTTTTGTGACAGCCATATACATGGTCAATTATTCGACAGGCCGGATCCGATGAATGTTACATAGACAAGCGTTTGGAATTCAGAAAAAATGTAAAATGTATAAAAGGGCACATATTCAATACAATGTTGCGTATCAATACTTTCCCGACGAAACATTCTATGAATTACGAATATATTGAACCATATCTGATCAAAAATTAAGAATGTAGAGTTACACAGGCGATTGAAAATGCTGTGTCCGTTGGTTATTAATTTGTAAACTTTTTTTGCCTGAAGTAGTAGCTTATCCATTGCCCACGTGGTCAATATCCAATGGTAATACTGACGATGTGTAACGCCTCACAAAGCAGATTTCTAACGCCAATACGAAGACACAGCCTTATTAGTGGAATATATACATATCTTAATGCCTATTTCACTTATAATTCAAAGCATATGTTCTAATTGTCAACGTTTTGACAGGGTTATGAATAACAAATATCTGGAACAGTATGCCCAAATGACCAGCGTGTGATTTGTAGGGATGACCACCTCACACATAGCTGTTTTCCAAATATTGCCTACGTCATACGTTTTAATCTATTCAAGCAGGTGCACTGGGGCATTCGACCAGATAAACTTTAGGAAAACTCAGACACCATCTCTGACAGAGGTTTACAAGGTCAATTATTCGTCTGACGAATGTTTACCGCGTTAAGATATTGATCCAAATATATCTAGTTAGCTTCTCCTCTATGGACCACATGCTATAAGGTGTATTCATCTACTCAATAGCGATGAAATATAAACGTAAATTTTACTGCAAACCATTGGTTGATCTGCTCAATAGGTAGCCATATTTGCAAGAGAAAACGTCTATGTTATTGATTGCGCTGTACCTGTTGTGACGTGTCTGATCACTATGTCAGCCGGTTCTCGTGGAATAGTGGTTAGCTGAGCCGCTTTTCCAAACAACACTTGTGATGATATGCGTTGTCAAAAATATGACAACGATTCCTGTCCATTGAACTTATAAATACACTCACATATGAATAGATTGTCTCACCACTATCTGTACTTCTTTCTCATTATTGACCTTAGTAACGTAGGTACTCCCACCTCCAGTTATTCTAGATCTCAAACAATTACTCTCATATGGCATATCTTTGGAATGGTTTGTTACACATTTCACACATGGAACATCTCTCATGTAGACTTACGCACAATAAAACGATCCTGTTCTACACGAAAAGGTGAAACCACAGATATAAGAAACACATCCCAGCACATCACCTTACGTGTCTGAACAACAGCATTAAAATCACAAACACATGCATTTTTCGTAGAGTTTTCTGTTTAAAGTGAAATGCGCTTTTTAAATGTAGCAGAGAATTTACCTTATAATATTCACAACCCTCAAAGCATAATAAAGCTTACGTCTATGGATTCCAGTTACTTGCTCATTTGGCTTATGGCAATGATTAAGCATTACCATTTTTTTGTCAAATCACACGCACATACAATTATCTCATTAGAAGATTTTTCTATTGAAAGGTAAATACACTTTTTTAATGAAGCATAGAATGTACATTATAACACTCATAGCCCTCACAGCATCATGAAGCTGTTGTGTTTATGGATTCATGTTATCTGCTCTGCTTTTTGGTGACCATTTACTAATGGGACATGTGTAACGCTATACAATAAGAGTATTTTCAAATTGGCTTCACAGCTTTAGCTGCAATTGGGTAGACACAGTTAAATCTATCAATACTTGCTTTCGCTTAACATCGGCAAAATAAAATTAAGGATTGGTAATGCAATAATACAAAGGAAGTAATTATACAGATATCGCCTGCGGACAGAGCATACATACTATGTTCTGTATTTTATGCAACTAGGTTCTAAATATGTTATTCCGTATACAGAGACTGATAACCAACATAGTTACAGCTAGTAAGATTCCACCGCCACGTGGCTATACACATGAATTAATTCAGCAAGCGATTCAAATATTAATTTCCAATACTTATATGAATATATATGAGAGGCGCTGAAGGCGATATCAGTAGACATTATGTTGAGGATCCATCTTTGTGTTCAATAAAGACGAACAGACTCGTGAATGTAAAGTTACCACCCTTACCTCATCGTCTTTCAAGTTCCATATATAAGTGTATTGACGTGTTGTATTTGGGTAGGTTATAAGCATGATGGTCGTTTGAAGGAATATTTACCAAATGTATATTATCCGTCTTAACATATTGCGCATTAAAACAGTCAGGTTTCACCGAAGTTTCAAATGAGTCTCATGCTCGACCAAGTTGCTTGGCCTTTCATTGACAACTACATGAATAATCTCGGTTATCTTTGTGTGTCTATTCTAAGCGCCGTGTCACACATCACGTGACGCATAATTTAACGTCAGCCATTTCTGCTATTTCGATCATGCAAGCTGCTTGTGCATTTGCAATCGTTGCAGCTCTCAATTAGCATTTGATGACATTCTAGAATCGTATCATGCTCACAAACACCGCCACCTGTTACTACCTGTGATGGATCCTTATAGATATAAAAGCGAAGCTGTTCCCATGCCTAACCAATAACGGGCGTCCTGCCACCAGCTCGTCACCAAAGCCCAGTCCTTACTCATCTGCAGAAGACCACAGGTTTGCAGCATCTTGTTTTAAACAGCCAGCAGCGAACAAGTACATGGTACGTTTTCTTATCTTCATTTTTAACGTCGACCGGCTTTTATTCACATACTAGACAACCGCTCATTCTATCTAAGCCGGTTTCTTTAAACAAAGTGAGCCCATTTATAATCAAGGCTTTTATACCACATGCTCTGCTTGCAGTTTATCTCCATCGTCCAGATTACTTGAAGACGCTTTGACAGGATTTGTGTTAAATTCTCTTGATGAGGTAAAGTAAAGCTTATAATCACCAACAAGACAACGGTCCCTTTTTTAAACCAGTTTCTTCAAACAAAGCTTCCTCATGGTTTTTATGTCACACGTTCTGCTTGCAGTTTACCTCCATGAAGCTTCCATTATACTCGAAGATATTTTCACGGTATTTGTGCTTAATTCTCCTAAAGCAGCAAGTATGAGGTAAGTATCACGTTTGTTTTGCAGAGTGGAGAAGAAACAGCGACTGAAACCAAGCTTGGGTGTATGGAAAACAAGGTGTTCCATTAAACAGAAGTTCACAGACCAGGCTGAACGTACGGGTCTGTAATGTAGGTTCACATAGACCCGATGAATTTCAAAGAGACATGGTAGGCATCGAGCGATTGCGTGACGATGAGCGTTTGCGTTTGCGTTTGTGTTTGCGTTTGCACTGAACTGACAAGCACCCGTAACAATTAGGGATGATTGCCTGAAACATATTGTTTCGTGTATGATATATCATTACTTGCGTACATCTCTTTTGCAGTATCATTAGTTCCTGATTTCTACTGTTGCCCTGAAGACAAAGACACGTGGTGTTTTACATGCTCTGCACCAATGGACGACTGCTGTATTTCAATTGGAATGCCCCAAAAATGCAACGCTGGCGTAGGTTTAATGACGGTGATCGTTCATGAGAATTTCGATAATTATCCTGATATTGATAATCATTGGCTTTATGATTCACAGGAGACTTGTGGTCATAAAACGGACCAACACGGACACTCGCATCGAGGATGCGTACCAGCCCATACTTGTCCCGATCCCCCTGTGCAATGCGCGGACGGTCAAAAATCATGCCTAGAATGTCTGTGTGACGACCCTAAATTTCACGAAGACGTACAAGATCGTAATGTATCACAATGCGAAGACCCGGGTAACTCCAACTTATACACATAATCGTCATTGGCATTATCAGTGCTTTATGGGAGTTGCCATCGATTCGTGTAAAATACATGTTCTGTGCAGGCTACGAGTATCCATGGTGCATTGCCTCGTGCTATGGTGATCCTCACATCAGAACGTGTGACAAGAAGCAGTACTCGCTGTATGCCGTTGACTGCTGTCATGTATTTATTCGAAGCAATTGTACAGATGGTCTGCCCGATGGTGAACCTCCTTTGTTCTCGGTGTCAATATATCTAGACCATACCGCTAAACTTAAAAGAGGCCAGATAGCAAAGGCAGCGAAAATCATCTACAGAAATGCAAAACTGGTAAATAATTCAGTAATTGCACTGTTATTATTCCATATTGCACAGCTTTACAAGTAATTGAATATATATATATATATATATATATATATATATATATATATATATATATATATATATATATATATATATATATATATATATATATATATATATCTATATATATATATATCTATATATATATATATATATATATATAAATATATATATATGATATGTGTATAATTACATATTTATATATTTTATATATATATATACATCTCTATATATATATATAATTACATATATATATATATTTACATATATATATTTATATATATATATCCTTAATATATATATATATATATATAATTATATATATGTGTGTGTGAGTGTGTACATGGCTCAACTGATAAACGTTGCAATTTAATATTGCACAGCTTTATAAGATAATTTTTTGAATTCGTCTTTTGTTGTCAGTACGTTGATCCCAACATCGGTACCTACGAGGTGGATGGCGTGTCAGCGAACCTCACGGTGTGGCCTAACAAGGATTTCATCGGTACGAGTATAGTCCAAACTTTCTTCGAGATCCTTAGCATTGCGGTGAGTTATTTTTGTTCAAATTGTTTAGTCCTACTTGCTGTCACTACATTCCTACGTGTCACTGATCTGAAACGAGTGCCATATTGGACGTTGGCCAAAGTAAGGAGTGTACTTTGGTATACTGTGACTTCATATCGGATGCAAATTTGCTTAATTCTGTTCAAATATTGTGTCATGAAGTGCTTCGAATTTGTAAATGACGGATTTCGAGTCTACTGGGACTTTCGCGGAGGTATGTCTGTGTGGATTCCAAACAAACCCGAGTTTAAAGGCCACATGTGTGGCCTCGCCGGCGATTGCGATGGAAACCCTCTGAACGATATGGTATATGGTCCAAGCGTAGATATCGATCTGCAATGTCCACAACTTTCGATAAGTACAGTGGCCGAACTCCAACCGGGAGAGCCTGCGGTGAGCTGACAACCATGACCACATTGTTGATCTGCTGATTCGTCTGCATGCTAAACCGTTTCATAGATTCAATATTCGCCTCAATTCAGATTTATATCTTTCTATCAAATTCATGGCGTGATTCCAGAGTGAAGCACAAATGAAAAAGTTCGGAATGAGCTGGTATAATCACAATACCGGAAGCCCAGTTTGTGAAGCAGTTTGCAATCAAGCTACTCCCATAATGATGTAATCTGGTCAAACCGTTTCGACATCCGGCCACATGGAATACGGAACAGTGGGTTACGTTTATAACGGGAAACTGTACAGTTGGGGGTCCATTATTTAATAAAGATTCACTTGCAAAATAGGTATATTCTCGTGTTCTTTGTGCACCTAATCTCCTTCACTACAAAATGATTCTTCATGTTGTCTTGCATTGGCATTAATAAGTTAGAAAGAAGATATGTGGAGAAAGAATATGACGAGGCGCAATTAAGCCAGACGCGTTATAGATACTCAACACTAGAGGTTGTTTTGAGAAACACAGTGCCTATATGAAGCCATATATATATATATATATATATATATATATATAACATGAAGAATCATATATATATACATGCACACATACACACACACACATATATATATATATGCATATATATATACATATATATATATATAATTATATATATATGCATATATATATATATTTATATATATATACATATATATATAGATGTATATATATATAAATACATATATTTATACATATATTTATGTATATACATATATATATATACATATATATATAATTATATATATATATATGCATATATATATATATATTTACATATATATATACATATATATATAGATGTATAAATATATATATAAATACATATATTTATACATATATATATGAACATACATACAAGTATGTATATTTATACTTATATATACCTATTTATATTAGGGTGGCTCTTTTGAAAACGCGTGCTCCCCTGGTTTTATTTTGTGCCTAATGATGCCCTTATCACATTGATTTTTTTTCAGATTTTTAAAATTAATTGTATAATCTCCCGTCTAGCGTTTTCTGGAAAAATGACGATTCTCAGCTATTTTTCATGTATTATGCAATTGAAAATGTATTACAATTAATATTTCATACTTTCATGATGTTTAACTGTCTAAACATGATTGGTGTATTCTATTTGTATGCTAATATGATGTACTGTGTTCAGTTTGGAAGGAAAAAAAGTCATTAAAATAGCAAAAACTCAGACAATACCTTTATTTATTATACCTTCTTGTTCATTACACAATACAAAAAGCATATGATCACTGAAATAGGACTTCCTGTCCATTTATGTAGCAACTTCAGTACAACAAAATGCATTTTGGCATGCATTAGGGTTTCAGTCTCAGTCTTAGATTATGGCATTTAAGTCAGACTTGCGGAGGTGTGACAGCCGACATCGGCGATCCGTTCCAACCAATATCACATCGTCAATATGTCCTGCGTCACGGGTAGCATTTGCGTACTCCTGCACATCCTTGACGGCACGCTCAGCGCAGTCATTGACCAACTTCAGGTACCTCACTGGCTCCCTCAGCTCCCGATAGGCTGCATCTTGGGGCCAAGTTGCTGGTTCTCGGAGCAGCCAGTCTGTATTGCTTCTGAATAGTTTAAACAGCAGCCAAGATCGGTCACTGACGAACACTGCCAGACTTGGGCGGGTCTAACCCAGTAGGTCAATCACAGGCTGGAGGTTTGGTTTGCCTGGATGGAAGACAGGTGGTGCAGGGTGTGCTACCAGAGCCCTTGCTATTTCCTGCTTCTCATCTTCTGATACACCATCATCGAAGAGGCACAGTACGACCTGCTCTGGCACCAGGTACCAAAGGTGCCGTTTGATGCTCTCGAGCCCTTCCCTGGCAGCCTGTTGTTCCACTGAGGCATATGCCTTAACTGCATAGTAGAAGCCAAGATCATTGCGAGGTGCAGGAGCTGTCAGACGAGATTTTAGGAAGTAAGCCCCATACAGAAGGGTGATCATCAGCGACATCTTCAGGACCACAGATTTCAACCGGGGTGTCAATAGCCACACATTGCTGAGAATCTGCATCTTCATCAGGTAGAGCGAACTGGCCATGAAACGTGCTGAATGGTTGGCACCTGGTCGTCCCCTGGGTACCTACAAAGACAGACAGTTCATATATAGTAGTGGTGTTTGATATTTAATTCAGATATTTAAAACAGATTATCTAACTAGTAAGGCTTTTATTGAACTCACATCACCCCCCAGGTAGAAGTAGATGAGCTCTGTCAGCTCACGGTAGTCCTCCCTCTCAAAGTTGTTGGCCACCAACTGGTCCCTGGCCCACTGCTTTGACTCCAGAGCGAGGGTGGTGACCAAGGTGTACGGTCAAGTTGGAGAACCAGCAAAGTCAGCTGGACACTCCCACTGTGCCAGCCCATTAGGATCCGGGAACACTTGAGGTGGTACTGCAGCTGCAGCGGCTCTGGCTAGAGGGAGATACCACTCCTGGAAGCGCTTGAATATGGGCTCCACAGGACCTATAAGATATATACTTTTGGTCAAGCACATGCCTAATTATATATATATATATATATATATATATATATATATATATATATATATATATATATATATATATATATATATATGTGTGTGTGTGTGTGTGTGTGTGTGTGTGTGTGTGTGTGTGTGTGTGTGTGTGTGTGTGTGTGTGTGTATAAATATATATATTAACCTTTTTGAATGCTTTTTTCTGCATTTTGTTGTTTCAAACAGATGTTGCCCTGTTACTAATATCCATTCACTACTATCCTTTGCAAAGTTTTGACCCCTGCGTCGCAATATATTCTATCCACGTGACATTCGGTGGTGGTAATCAAAAATAAATGTATTTGGTTTCTACGTTTTCCAACGAGCTGGAGACAGATATATATTTGTCCGGACAAACCGAAATGCTCAGCCAAGTCGGTTAATTCGTGATGCTCCCCGTGTTCGGAGGCGAAGTTTCGTTGCTGGTCGATTATATCTTATGATTTGGTAAGCAATATCCGCAACTCTTGAATATATTATGGCGATATTTAAAACGCTTATACCCAAGTATATCAGATGATAGCGAGACAGTAGATATAATGTCGCCAATGTGTATTCGACAACATGGGTTTCCCATTATCGCCCATTGTGAAATTTTGTCATTTTTGACAACGCTGGTTCGATAGATTGGACGTATTGTGTGGTATACTCATTCTGACATATGAATGGAGTCTGGTCATTGTTTGCGATCCATTAGCTTAGCTATGTGGAGGTTAGCCGAACGGTGTGGAGCCAGGGTTTAAAATAAATGGTGGTCCGATGGTCCAAGACCAGTAAATTGTTCGGTCGGACCAGTGCAAATTCCAGTAGCGCTGGTCCGACGGACCAGTAACATTTTACGCACTCGTCAATCATGTCATAACAATTACTTAATCCTTCATTAAGCGTAATTTCCCAAAAAACGAACTTCGATTAGAGCGCCTTGTTTTATCAGTGACTTATATTGCCAACGTTTTGAATCAAATCCTCATGATTCCGTCGCCGTGCGGTTAGATGAATGGAGGGGTAACTCATATTAAATTCACTGGTTTCGTTAAATGTAAAATGCTTCTCTTTGGATTGAAAAGCTTATTTTGCATGTGGATAATCTGTATTACATATTAAGCAAAATCAATAGGAAAGGTAGATTATCCACGGTTCAAGTATAAATGTTGAAATTGTGTCGAATATAAAGTGGCCCCTTTGATTCACCAGCAGGTCGTTTGCTGCGTGGTTTTTTTATGTTGCTGATGCGTCTGAAGGCGGAAATTCTATAGACAAAACATTTTTAACAGGTTTTGTGTTCACGATGTTTAGATTGAATGATGGTATTGCACCTGCAGGTATTTTACCACAATCAATTCACAACTACTTATCCAATGCATTGGAGGTCACAATGGCTCTTCTTAAAAAATGTGGTTTTTGTACAGGTTTTTATAGTTTGATAATTACCATTTTTAGCCACAAGCAGTATTCCAACCAATCCATTGAGTATAAAATGACTTCCACCCTGCCATGTTCATTCCTTATTACTTCGAACAAATATTTCAATCCTGTATTTATTTCTAATACATTGGATATTCATAGGAAGTTCACTTATCGATTAATTTCTTCATAATCGGGGAGGGAAAACACTACTTTACTGTGGTAATTGAAAAAGCTATGCACGTTGTGGGTAACACGTAATGCGAGCGTTCAGTGTGACGCATAACAGAACGGCTGAGAGACAACGCGTGGTGACTGTTTTGGCGCGCGACTCAACCCCCCCCCCCCCCCCCCCCCCCCCCGCCCTGGGGATATGGGTTTGTTTGTGATGATCTCCCTATTTTAGCAAACTTGAAACTGGGGGAAGTTGTGAGGAGTATAGGTTAAAGTGATGGGTATCGTGTAGCTGTTGAGCGAAGCATCTTCGAATTGATGTGGGGTGTGGGGGTGTGGGGGGAGTGCACTTAAGTGTATGGCGTAGTATTTATGTGGAGTGCATTGGGATAAGTTTTTTCGGTCTCTCAGTTCATGCTGACAGGGTAACATTTGTATTTTTCCATACGACTTTTTTTGTGGTACAACGGGGTAAGTGTTTTACTTCCCATCTGTACAACAAGTTTATATTTTATCAACATCAGACGTGAAAAGTAGTGGGACGCACCACAGGCATGGATGTGCAGGTTGCTGCTGGGCCAGTTATCAGCTTATCAGATGCTCACTCATATATATGCCCTTTTCCATCATATGCTGTTTTAGACCAGGTATTACTTCGACGTAATGATGCCTCATACGATGAGTAATACATTTACATGATACCTCAATGGCTGTGTGGCACACCCTTATCCAACACCAGGCTATGTGCCAGCCTCCCTTTACCTTCAACCCCAACCCGGGTCTCTGGAGCGGGTTCAAAAGCAATAAGTGTCTAGTACTGCGGCTAAGAAATGAGTTTAAATGGACAGTGTGTAATTTGATTTAATGTGTCCAGACATTGTAGGTGGGACATAGTGTGAATACAATTTCTTCAATATTCATTTTGCAGGTCTGACAGATTAGTCATCATATCGCGTTGGAAAATAAGGGTAACTCATTATTTCAATTATCAGTATCAGTGTTCCCCATTCCCTACGTTTTATGGACTTCTTTTATGTGTATATTTGTCAACAATTTAGTTTGAAGTCTACACTAGAACATGTTTTCTACAGCTGCAAGCATTTCACATGTGGTTGACATTATTATGATAACAATGTATGAGCAAAGTCATCATTTTATCTATTTCAGCCTCCTGTCTCAATACGGTCAACCAATCAAGAGCAGGTTGCCCTGACGTTATGATCAATACTGTATCACATATTGAAAGAAACTACAAAAGTTCAACAGTTGTCCAATATATAATGCCAAAACATCAAAGGCATATGCACCTACAATACCATGTCATCAAAAAATGCTCTAATCTTTTTTTTATACTCTTTATATATGTACACTAAGTATCTCTTTTAATATTGCAGACACAATTCCCACTGAGGTGTTGTGTTGGTGACAATTATGAATTGACGGCCAGATTTTTGCCTTACAATTTATAAATGTCTATAAAGGTAATCTGTTCATCAATCCTTCACCTTTGTTCTGAGCAAAGTCATCATTTTATCTATTTCAGCTTCCATACGGTCAACCGATTACGAGCAGGTTGCCCTGGTGTTATGACCAATACTGTATCACATATTGAAAGAAATTACAAAAGTTCAACAGTAGTCCAATATATAATGCCAAAACATCAAAGGCATATACGCCTACAATACCATGTCATCAAAAAAGACTGTGATCTTATTTGTATGCTCTTTATATAAGTACACCAAGTAACTCGTTTAATGCTTCAGGCACAATCCCCACTGAGGTGTTATGTTGGTGACAATTAGGAATTGACGGCCAGGTTTTTACCTTGCAATTCATCAATGACTATAAAGGTAATCTGTTAATCAATCCTTCATTTTTGTTCTGAGGTCATTGGAATGTCTGTCAATCAGTTTGGTATCAAGCCTATTTATTGATCCTTGGCCATGTGGACCAGTCTATATCTTAGGCTGAACAAGCCAATTATAGTCTGTGTTCTCACAGTATTACATGACAAAACAGCTCTGAAGCAAAGAAACTTCGTCTCAATGAATGCATTTAGTTTCATGGAGCCAAGGTGTGAATTATGACTGCCCTGTGTGATTTACATGTCAGTTCTTGTTGGAATATGTGGGTAAAAAGATTCACAAGAGAGAGGCTCTCAGAAGGGAGCACCTATACAAAGATAGTACTGAGCAGTTCTTGTACTTCTACCAATGGAAGTGCATGCGCAACGTTTTGATGATACTCATTTATTACGTCCTCGATAGCTGCTGCCGAACTGCTTGCGAGAACTGACTGACGACAGTTGCACGTGTGTTTGTTGATAAACACAAGATAGACCGGTGCCCTCGAGGAAGTGAGGCACAGTCAAATCGTTGCGCATGCGTACGCAGAACGGGACACCTAAAATGACAGTGGCACTCTGGAGAAAAGATAATCGCTCACGGGTCGTCGATAAAATCATCCATATATAGACAATGAATAATGATATAGACATTTTGAAGCGAGCGAAAGGTGGAAAATTGATGCACGCATAACTTGAATTAGTGGACAAGTGCGAATAACGAGCTTAAATGGGCCGTCCAGAATTGATTGCGCCTCACCATCAAGAAAAGCGGTTAGATGTGAGACACTCGTAAGTTAACTTGTCCTCATGCGTGTTGGTGATTTACCCCATTCGTGGCTAGATCGCCTGCCCTGGGATCACAGTCGTAGTGCACTGAAACTCAGCGGCTACATGGTGTTTTCAAATGATTAATACGCCATTATGATACCAGTCAATCAGTTTGCAGCATACTCGTATGAACTGATCATACTTCCTCCCGATTAGGCAGGAATTGAGGCAGGGTGCAGAGAGGCAGACTGGGATCCCGTCTACTAATCACAATTTACTCAAGTTTAGTGCGGAAAACCAGACGTAGCGGAGAGGGTGGATGGAGGCCGACAATTTTATTTGATGGAGGTAGAAGAGAAGAGAGGTTGCACTGTTGGTGAAATATTTTATATCCTTCATACTCTGGGATTTAGAATTTTCCAAGAACCGCTAGAACCATTGTACACTAATTTGGATTAGACTCGATGTAGGATGTATCTAAACACATTTCGTTTGTGACGTTTAGATTATTAAAATACTGTTTTTAAGGCCCAAGATTTGAGGACACGTCCGCGTGTTAATTTTTAAGTATTTTAAGAACACTTTTGCTAACATTAATTATTAATTATCGATTCGGCATATCTAAATTGATATAATGAAAAAATTCAATGCAAATACAAATCTATATACAAGCGAATGCGAATGTTATGGACATGTAGCAAAAACCCAACCATTTTGGGAAATAGGCAGCGACAAATCATATATTAAACATGTTGAATATTTCTTGTTATTTGGTGGTCTATGAGTAACATGTGACGGTGTCGTAAGCTTATTGTTTTATTTTCTTTGTTTTATTAAACTTATACTTTTTGGTGTACTAAAAAGGGTGATCCAAAATAGTTCGGGTATGAGGGACATGTAAAAAATCAACCATTTTGGAACATGATAAAATAACAAAACATTTTGGAACAAAACAAAAAACCAACCATTTTGGAATATAACAAGACATATACAATGTGGTGAGCTCATTGTGACGGGAATTAAAAGTTTTCATCTATGCCATGGGATGTGTCTTTCATCCCTGTCTGTATGACGGGGATTCTTTATTTGAATGGTATTAAGCGATAGCGGCTGTAGTTAATGGTTATTGTCATTGAACTACTTTCGCGCACCATTAACGTGAAGTTACGGGGTGATCCATGTTTAATTAACCAAGATTCATTCATATCATATCGAGAGAAGAGCCATCTTAAGTAATTCAAAACACGAAGTAGCAGAGGCTCTAAATGTTTGGCGCTTCCGAGTGCGGGACCGGCGTATGAATAGATATGTCTCCTAAGAGATACGCACACTTTGAAACTGGACTGGAACTTGTGCGATGGAATGCGCAGTAGGTGGCTAGAGTCTGAATATGAACTTGACAGGGGTCAGTATTCTCATAATTTAGAAAAGGTGAACATAGTTCAATAGCATCCCACATCCTGTCGACACCTGAACGCACGGCCGCTAAGTGAACTTTTACATTTCCATTTCCTAGGCTTGCACACACTTTACAAAGGGAGTTATAATATTCAATGGTTCTCATCTATTACTAATATAACAACACCGACGTAGTTATGGTAATAGACGGTTCATATAAATCCTTTGTGGTTTCATCTTATCAGCTCGATATGGCTGTTTGTTTCTCAATGGAGGTTGCTCCATGGTTTGTCATTAGCAGACTTTGAACACAACGGCAGAGTGGGAGGTGAAGTGCACATTTTATTCGAGCTCAATCGTATGCACTTTTTTCTCATCCAATGCAACTCCCAGACAGGCATTTTTATTTGTATGAAACGATGTTTTTACCTAAATTTAGTTCTATTTCATAAAACTATACACTAATAACTTAATAATAATCGTACTACATGTTTATGTTAAAGTTCTCCCGTGGGGGCCAGGTTTCATATGGTCGTTTATGTGTAATATCATGGCTGTTAACTATATTGTGTTTCACTTGCATGACAATTATACATGTTTATTGACATTTCAAGTATAATTAAGGCATTTGGAATTTGTGCTGCTCATTACAATTACATGGTAATTGACATCTCAAGCGCTGCTCAATCGTTATTTTTGTTCCAACTTCCCATCCATTGGCAGACATGTAGTTTAGAACTTCTTCCTTCCCTCAAACAATCAATATGTACACATATCAAGCAAAGTTGTCTGGATAATGTGAGATGCTGCATGTAATAAAGTAAAAGTATATTACTCGGCCACCGCTAATCCAGATATAACAGTGCTAACATTGAACCAAAACTATAGGCAAGGGAAAGAGGTGTGTAGTTCAGATTGATGAATCATCTTCTTCTTCAGATATATATGTATAATTTGTCGTATTGAATTGTGTAGCACAACTCCAGGTGCCAAGGTGAAGTTGGATGTGAGCGTAGTATCATATGAATAGTGTCATATGCATTCTGTATTAGATGGTGACCAGAAATATTTTACCGATTACAATGCTGTTGAAAACAAGATTTCGACACCTCAGCAGGTTGACCAGGACATCATTAGAAAGATGCATAGAACAATATCACACATATTGTACATTTAGTCAGTGTAGCTACAACTTTTGTAATAATTAGTCTGCAGGGCAATGCCGAGAATAGAAGATATAACTTACTGCTAAAGC
The DNA here is from genome assembly GCA_034190875.2 of Urechis unicinctus. NCBI lineage: Eukaryota > Metazoa > Annelida > Polychaeta > Xenopneusta > Urechidae > Urechis > Urechis unicinctus. The sequence continues at coordinate 2,774,168 of CM067355.1, forward strand.
AACAGATAAAGTTACTTAATCATGAAACATCACATGGCAGTGCATGGCTAATCTACAAGCATTAACAAGAATTGAATCTACACAACAATTGTGCAACAATTATATTTAATGTACGACAACTACCATACGAGAGTTACTGGTAATGATCTTTCTGTCAAATTTATCCTGATTAATACAATATATTCTGAAGTATATGGTGGTTGTTTATTTGGAGTGGGGAGCTTGATATAACTTCTGAATGCAAGTTATAGAGCTTGAGTCGGCCTTGTATCCCATTTGCAGTAGTCTGCAATTGCTTCGTATATTTCTTTCTTATTTCGCTCCCATAATTTTCATAATAAAGCACAGGCCTTTATAGTATGTGCAGAAGGTTATACCTTTCATATGAATGTCACTTTAATAGAATTCATTTCAAAAGCAAAGAAGCCAATTTTTAAACAACGAAAAATACTTCATCATATAATGTCATTCAATACAAGCAAACCAACCGTCTGTGTCAAGACAAGTGCACGCCCATGTTGGTTATGGCCAGTTCAGGCAGTGGTCTCTGATACGTTCCAAAGTTGACATCTGACATATGTATCTATATTAACAAACCATACATGGGTAGATTTGTGAACATATCTGGTTGGTTTAGAATAAAATTTCTTCCATATTCACAGTACATGGGCCCAAACTTTAACAGAGCTTTATATCTGCATCTTTATTAGAAAACTAATTTTGAACGGAAGTATGAAGAGCAATGTAGTTAGAAGATAGAGAGACCCAGATAACAGATGCTGGTTTATTTATTTCAACAAAATAACACCTCATTAAATGTTTCCACATTTACTGTTAGGATAGCTGCAAAGGTCAGATCACATAACTTTGTGCCAGGCAACTTTTGGGAGACCACACCAGCTGTTCAGAGGAGAACATTCAATATTAGCTTCTGTCAAATTACATGACATTGATAATCATGGTTTTTATGACATAGGCCATGTGAATGTGATGTTGTGACGTCAAATTGTAATTGGTATCTGGTCATGACATCAAACAACCTCCTTACAACTAAGATCCAACATCATAAACAGGACTACCCCCAAGCATTGTCCATAATTGCAATCTGAGGACCTTTTGACCTTTGAGGTCTATCATATCAAGATGATTGGCAATAGTTGAAGTTCTATACAATTACATATTACAGTAATACATATAATAGCAAAACAAGTTTTTTTTCAGCTAAGCAGAACCATCCAACAGTATTAATCATCATTTTCAAAGAAAAATCGGCATAAATAATATATTGTGATTGATGACTGAATCCACATATAGGTCTGTATCATCTTCATGATCGCAAGTAGAAGTTGGAAATATGAAATTACCTAATCTTTAAAATTCTACCAGTTATTTGCACACAATTAAGGTACAGGTATATACTAAATCAGTCAAACAGAAGATGTATACTAAAAACATTCACTGTAATTTGTAACCAAATCATGTAACTCGTCACCTTTAGCATCATGCTCTGACAGTTAAGGCATTACATCACCTGTAATATTAACAGTGATGACGTGCACATGTAAGCAATGTGATAAAAGGTCCTTCAACTTATAGAATCAGAATGTATGTTATTGACAGACTACCAATATCAATTGGCTCTTACCTAGGCAACAATGGTTTATACCTACCTTCCTTTTGTTGAGAGGAACTGTCAAAGTGTATAAAGACAGGAGGCACAAGCAGCTCTCCTACAGTCCAATGTAAAAACATACAGACAATTCACAGCATTATATGTCACATGTTAATCAAGATTTTATGGGATGACCACATTATGCTTCTTCAAACATAGCTATCTACGTTTAGAGATTGTTGTGTCTAAGTGTAACCAATGAAAGCATCCGAACGGCGTTATATTGAACAATTCACCATTTTGCTCAAAATCTGAACAAACATCAGTGTCCAAAGACGTAGAAGGCATTGATTGAGCTTCTGAAGAATATTAACTGTATGTCACAAATAGCTTAATTCACAATATCAAAATGCTTCACCTGTAATATTAACAGTGATGCAATGCAATGTGATAAATGGTGTTTTAGAATACAGAATGAGAATGTATGTTATTGACATTCTACCAATTTCAGACAATGAAAAGCATAATATGAAGCATAATATGTCACATGTTAATCAAGATGTTATGGGATGACGACACGATATCTCTCCCCACTCAGTTATCTACAGTGATGGATATATAGTTCTGAGTTTAACAGATATAGATATCCGGACTGCACTCTATTGATAAATTCACCATAAGCTCACAAGCGGAACAAACATCAGAGTCCAAGTGATGGAGCACCTGGGTATAAACACAGAATATGAAGTACATGTATCAAGGATCACATAACATGTCACACCGGAACCCAGATCAACCAATCCAAAAAGCACATGTTGATGTCTGGGCTTTCATGATATCAACAATATCTGTTGAATCCATCATTGTTCGCCACCAGTGATAACCATGTTCACATAGGCTGGACCTGATGTATGGTAGTTGATGCTGTTTACCAATTAAAAACAGTATTTCTATAATTGTCAGGGTATATTAATTGCTCCGCCATTCAATTTCCTCTGTATCAGAAATATTTTATAGCACAGCGATTTTATCCGTTGCATGCATTTCAGTCTATTTCACCATGCAGTTATTGGTTGGCAGAAGCTTAGGAAATCTTTAGAGTAAACAGTTGCAGATGCTCGAGAGAACAGAAGGTATCTGTGGAAAACGCTTTGTGGTCGGAGGCTCATCCTCCTTGTGTAGGCTGACCACATCAACTAAATTCAAGGCAGAAATGCGATTTGCTCTGGTGGACATTTTGTGGTATCGCAATATCGAATCTTTGAATTGGTATGTGTCTCGGAGTTGGTAGGTAAATATGCCATATACTCGCCTATTTAACATAACATGTGCTATCTTGGCGGACTTTATTGGCCTCATAAAAACTGCCAGACCTATCAAGCATCCACTAGGGCTGCAGTAACATCTTTCCATTTACTGATATATTCATCAATCAATTCAATGCGAGTAATATATGTAATGACGCATAAAAGCCACGATATTTATTAGCTCCCATGTTTTCATGCTATTGTGGAAACATCACAACACAGCAAATACATGCACAAAACGTCAAGATCGACCACCTATTATTGATGGTAGATGGAAAGTCTACATAAATTTTTTTTACAGTACAGGAACTGATAATCACAATAAAGACATAATTCCAGGTGGAAATATACTATCATAATGTTGAAATAAGTAAATTTTGCTAACAGAAGAGGCTAGAATCGTTATTTATTGTGAAAGACAAGTTCTATAATAGAATCATAATTTAAGTTTGAAAGTATAAACTAGTGGAACCTGCGAGCAATACACAGGGTCACTCAGAAGAGGTCCAAGCAGCGATGCCGACATATCATTGTGTTGTGCAGTGCCATAGGTACATTTTGTATGCGTTGTCTATTGTGGCCTTCACTTCAAGAAGAGTTGCTCGCAAATGTGTTGAAATGCATGATCTAAGCGTAGGCATCTAAATAAGTAGCCAGTTGGGCCGATAAAGCTACAGAGTGCTACATCAAGACGCAGTGGACGGCTTTTCTGCTCGGTCTTTTATATGTTCTATTAATGGACCAATATAGCATATATATAAAAGCGTCCTCTTAGGCTCAATTATTGGACCAATACAGAAAAGCTGGCCTGCAGTTCACTATCCAGATCAACAATATACTAATTTACTACCGTTTTTGGAAGCCACCTTTCTTAAGAACTCCCAGACCTGGATATATCTATATATAAATATATATATATATATATATATATATATATATATATATATATATATATATATATATATATATATATATATATATATATAGATCTATATATATAGATATATATATAGAGATATTATATTTTGTATGTAGGTATATTATTATTTGTTTGTATATATATCTATATTTATATATATATACATATATATGTACATAAACATATACAGATATATATAGACATTTATATAGATAAACATATATATATATATAAATACATATACATCTATACATATATATACATATATACATATATATTTATATATATATATTTATATATAAATATATATATACATATATATATATGTATGTGTATTTATACATATATATAAATATATATATATATATATATGTATGTGTATATATTCATATATATAAATATATATATATATGTATATATATATACATATATATATATGTATATATATAAATATATATATGTATATATATATATATATATATATATATATATACATACATATGTGTGTGTATGTGTGTGTGTGTGTGTGTGTGAGTGTGTATGATACAAGTTATCTGAAACGTTGTATAAATAGCAGAAACGTTTCTTACTATATGTGACAATCTGTTTGATTTCAAGCCATGCCACTTTACGGATTTATGTAATTACACTGCTAAGTGCATCATACAATACGATAGAAATCACTTACTTTATAGATTCTCCCGATGCTTTTGCGAAGGTCATACGCTGGTTGCTATTTAGAAGCTCGTTAAACGTTGCACGCCAATGAATTTAGTCGAAATTGGTATATTTGGTGTCAGAAACAGTTGTGGAAAGTTGGATAGCGCATTGTCTCGATATTCTTCTATGTCATATGGTCTACTGTCACGATCCTGTTTTGATTTGTTAATGTGATTTTGTATTTGAAATGGTTCGAAGTAATTTGTTTATTTATTTATGACAAAGATGGCTGCTGGCTAGGAAAGTAATTCTATGACGAGATTGGTGGGCAGTATTAAGTGTGATGCTGTTACTATATGTAGATTTATATCTGCACAGCATGATTGTTGCTTATTCATCTTGGTTACCTGGGACTGTTCTCGGTTACTAAGAAGTAATGGCTTTCCATTTTTGTCTGGCCTTGGTGGTGTGAGTGTTGTATGCGTAGCATCTCAACCCCCTATCCTAACCGACTGGCTATGCTTCATCTGCCATACCATTACCATCGCGCCCTTACCCCAACTACTGTCTGATTCGGATGCCTCGTATGATGCAAACCATCGGAATGTGTTAGATGAGGATGTAGCTCTGGTGTGGTTGATTATTCATTTCCTTATAAGAGCCACCAAAAACGCGCTCCCTCACAGAAGTCAGAAGGAAGACAGCCAGACTACAAAAGAGACTCACATCGACCCTTGGTATCATTGAATGGTATGCAATTACAGTGTGTTGAAAGATGCTAATATTTAGTATTTATGTTCAATGCAAATTTCAGTGAAGATAATGATATGTTGAGGAAAATAAGGCCGTACGCAAAATGTTTCCAAATGCTCATTATACGTCGATATATATAGGTTAATTTTACACTACAGTCGTTTTATGAAATCAGATTTGGTTGCATGTACCGAAAAGAGGCAGAGCAAGCTAAAAGTTCGCTTCAAACATTATCTCAGTATTTCAAGCATATATAAGAAAAACCACTAATGCGTCGACAAGAAAAACAGAATTCTCAAAATTCGTGTTGATCCAATTTTTTAATGTTGGCTCTTGTATCGCGTCTTATATGTGACATTATTACAAAAAACCTGTGTTCATGCGTTATATACTATGGGCCTGGTGCCTGAAATAAACTATTATTATTATTATTGATATTGTTATTATTATTACTATTTATTAGTATCATCATAATTATTATTATATGTGTTCTACTCCCATACAATACAACGCGGACACAGCCCTATGCGTTCAGGCCTTGCACCGTTAAGATATTTAAGCAGGACTGGGGTGACAGTTATAAGTTTCTATGGTAAATATTAAGTAAGAATATGGTTGGGTAGCTCACAGCAGTACTAGCACAACCGATTTGTTTCGCTAAAAAGGAAGATTGACGGCCGAAGCTAAATAAATAACAGTTATTATATATTGAATATCAGTTCCCATAGCTACTGGATTAACTAAAAATGTCCTGCGCGCGTTTAAAAGCCGAACAAAACACCAATAAAACAGGAGAACATCGCGAAATTTAAGGCCTGCAAGAAACCATTAGCGGTCTTTCAACAGATTGACGGCCGAAGCTAAATAAATAACAGTTATTATATATTGAATATCAGTTCCCATAGCTACTGGATTAACTAAAAATGTCCTGCGCGCGTTTAAAAGCCGAACAAAACACCGATAAAACAGGAGAACATCGCGAAATTTAAGGCCTGCAAGAAACCATCAGCGGTCTTTCAACAGCCATGGTATCACTCAGCGCCGTGATCGCTGATCTTAATGAGCTCTTGAACAGCAGAATAGGCGCCTTGAATCACAGCCTCGAACACATCGACTGCATAATTGACAACCTCACGAATCTGGTAAAAGACCAGTCGAACAAAATCTGTGATCTGGACGAAATTATCATAAAATGGAAGTAAGAATTGAACAGCTGAAGAAACGTGCGCAGCGTGAAAAGGCCAGGAGCCGGGCTTTCAACATACATCTGTTTGGAGAGAAGGAGTTGAGACTCGATGAATCTATGAAAGAAGCTGCAAATATCATCATGCAGCGTAAGCCGCTTCATGGTAACGAGCGCCAATATCGCAACCGCATAGAAATTGCTCATCTCACCGGACTCAAGACAGCCGGTAATCCGCGTCACACCATAATAAAGATGAGCAGGCGTTTGGATGCCCAGCAAATATTGAAAAAGGCACGCCAAAGAAATCGCTCAGAGACAATCAAAGTCGTTCCCGACCGGACTTAAATGGAGCAAGCGATTCGGAAAAGGGCTCTTCCTCAGCTGCAAGAAGTTTGGCAACAAGGCCAACAAGCAGGAATAGCACATGACATGCGGCAGCTGATAGATGGCCACATTGGTTCCCATCAAATTGGCATCGATTTGAAAGTCACGGGTTCTTCGGACACTTCCATGAACACGCGTATCTGTACGTGAAGGACCTGTGAGCATATCATTCTCTTCTGTGATAATTAACACCGCTCCTTGGTTTAGTTGATTTTTTTTCCATGCTGTTACAGCAAGATATTTCAGGTGGGATATTCTTGTTCTCTTCTTTCTTACTACTAAATGAAAACATAACGCTTTGTATGTCAGAGCCAGACAATTATAAGCTTGACTCGTGTATAGAATACTAAGTTCTTGTACCCGACATTGTTGAATTGCTGTACCTAGGCACCATGAGCACCCTTGTGTTACCCGTTTAAGTATTAAACGGGTTAGGGATCATATATATTAATCGTTGACATCTCTGCTTGCATGACTGGGGATGACGCAAACCCAGACTTCTCCTCCATCTAATACTCTTAGGATTTCACTGACGATCTTTATGACTCTCCAATCAATAGCCTCAACAATATGTGTAAATACTTAGAGCCTAAAGGTTTTCAGGAACTCATCAATAATTATATAAATAACTTACCTAGTATATCCATTTTGACTGTCGAGGATTATCTGCCAATTGAGAGAACTTTAAAGAATTAATATGTGGTCTCCATGGTACAACATTTGCATTTGAATTTTTTGCATTAACGGAATCGTATAAATGCAAGAATGATGATATATTGATGCTTCTGAGATACCAAAGCCTCATATCCCGCAATCGCACAGATGATTTAAGAGGACGAGTAGGTTTGTTTATATAGGATCACATTACTTTTAAAATACGGGAAGATTTGTCGGTATTGATTCCACATGTCATCGAAACGGTCTTTGTAGCATATGAAACTGCCTTCAAAACAAAAGTTATACTCGGCTTGATATATAAACCCAACTTGACCCCCAAGGCCGACTTTGATGTATACGCCAAAACCATCCTTGAACTTATGGAAATCAATGCTGAACACAAAACATGTATAATAATGGGCGACTTGAACATCGATTTACTTCAATACCGGACTCAAGGTAAAACCGATGACTTTGTGGACAATGTCTTTGCTAATTGCTTTGTACCAGCAATAACTAAACCAACAAGGGTAACCGACATATATATTCAAATGACTTATCAACCTAGTGTAAGTCAGGAATAATCATCACCACCTAAGCTGAGCACTTTGGTACATTTCACAAAGCGGAAAGTGCTTGCCCCCCCCCCCCCCCCCTCCCAAAAAAAACCCCCAAACAAATGGGCAGAACTATTACGCCGGGAGGAATAAATACTTTGAAGAATTCCTTGGCAAATATTTATTTATCCAAAGTTTATCAACACAAAAGTCCTTCACAAGCATATGATCATTTCATGTAAGAATATAAATCAGTTTACGATCAGCCTTCCCAGTAAAACCTAAAACAACGAGAAATACAAAAGTCATTCGTAAACCCTGGATGACCCCTGGCTTAATCAAATCATCCCGACGTAAAAAACAAGCTTTACACATGTATGAGAATCAAACCCGACATTCATAACACAAACAAATATAAACGATACAATAACACGCACAACCAAATAAAACGGCAGTAAAAGAGAGACTACTATGTCAAATTGATTAATGAACATAAATCTAATATGCCAAAAAACATGAGCCGTACTAAAACAAGCAACGCCACGAACGAACCCCAATTTATAAAACCATGAATCATCGGTGAACTTAACAAAAACGATAAATCGACGATTGCTGATGAGTTTGACAAATTCTTTTGTAAACATAAACATAATAAATTACCGGATACTAAGAAACACTTCTTCCTCCAACACGCCGATATGAACGTCCTGGTCGAGGCCTGATTGTACCTCGTCCTGCCAATGTATGGCTGAGGGGATGGGAGTGTGATGGACAGTTTGTGTCGGAATCTCGTCCAGCATAAGACGTAGTGCCGGGCCAGTCATACTCGGTAGAGGTTGGTGTGGGAACATATTGAATGTGCTCTGAGCGTATATTCTGAGTAAGTGATTCTGTTGTGTTCCGTGACAGCCATATCGGGCAGGGATACTGCCATTGGAACAGTTTTTTTTGTAGCAAATATTCTTAACCCAATCTAGTCAAAATGACTAGCTAACCTGGTCACCAAGCAATTGAAGTTAGTCAAACTCTGTAACGACTACGCCCATGATCAAATCGACTAAGCAACATAGTCACAATGACTAGCAAGGCTGGTCCGGTGGTATTTTGACTAGTTACCTAGTCAATCTGACCACCCTGAGAGCGTTCTCTTCTCCTCGTTCGGAGACCGCGAGGCACGGATCACACGGGTTGGTTACATAACCACAGATGCGCGCCGCGTCAATTGCAGCGCTGGATGAATGCACCGATATACCGGAAGCTTGACCTATGTGACGGTTCTTTGACCAGTTGCTTCACTTAAATCTTCTGACAATCACCTCCATACTATTAGGTGAGTATATTATATAGTTATCTGTATTTTTGTAGGTATTGCTGTGTACCATTGCTGGTGTCAGTACTAATGAATGCTTAGGTTCCACAATAAGTCTACTATGTGCTTTAGAATGTTTCAACACAGCAAGACACCAGCATAAACAGCCTGCCTCCTCTGCTGCTGTATGAGTGAAAATTGCCTGATACCCAAGACCATGTTTTCATTTAGGGAACATCGGTTGGAGAAGCTGTGGATGTAACAGAGGCAATGGCCATGACCATGCTGATGGCTGCCATTTATGTGTTTAATGTGCCTTACCACATATCGACCAAAAAGACGTTTCGTTATGATCAGAAGGTTATGCTGTTCGTTGATGATGAGGCTAGTATGAACAAGGCCATGCATTTATGTGTTTATATACAATACAGTCTTCTTGTTTTGCTTATTATGTTGTCTGAAGCCTTGCTGAATTCACTCATTTTCCTTCGTGATGTTGTAGGCATGGTTCTGTCATGTTTGCAGTAGCGCGTAACCCAGTCGTATGTTGGGTAACGCTGGGGTGCTTACTCGCTTCAGAACAAAGCTTAGTTAGCTAGGTCTAATCATGTGTGTTTGTGTTCATCATACATGTTTTGGAATGTAACAAGAAAACTTTTTCTATGAAATTACAAGAATGCGCAGCCATGTTAGGTTGTGCATCCGGTTTGGTATGTGGTTAACATATTAGAAACGTCTACCCAAGATAATTACGCCATCTCTTTCTCTAAACAAATAATCATGTACGCTCATAATGTGTTTCATAGAAGGCACGTTAAAGCTGCTGAATTTAGTACGCTGGTTTAAGAACATCTTATGCATTGGTTAATGAGACGGGTGAACACCGACCGACAAATGTTTATTAAGTTGACATAAATTCCACAAATCAATACTCAAATCATAATTACCAATCATGGTGGGAAGGGTTCATTTATCTCGCCATCCTTCCATGCGTGCATGCCAGCAGAGGCCTGTGCAAAATAATCGATTCAGCATCTGACTTCCAAACCAGATTACATTGTGGCATTCAATTAAGCTCTTCTTCTTCGTTAGCTGCTTAAAACCTTCCTCCATAATCTTTACAGAGCACACAAGCGAGCACCTTGCCTGTTTTCTCGCGATTGTGGTATCCTTGCACTTCTAAGTTCGAGCGTCCTCCTGTGCTTGAATAAATGTTGTCACTCGGTTTATGCATGCAGAAGGCAGACAGAATCCTTGTTATGTACCATTTGGTATTGATTTACGCGATCTTGACTTAGATAACTAATCGAATAATTTGCCTTTGCAACTGAAGTAATATTTGGTGTAAACATTTCATCACACTTAGCAAATAAATACTCATTCGGCTCGAAAATATTTAATAATCTGACATTCATTATTGTTACATAAACTGTGTGGCTATTTGACGCTGCATATCCTATGAACTGGAACAGGTGCGCTGGTTAGAGAATATCACTGTACGGCGCCCCCAAATAATAGACAGTCCCTTATACCAGCGCGCATGCGCTGTTGGAACCCGAGACACTCCCGCGTTTAACCTACTCAATACCTATTCAATTCAATACCATCCAGTAAAGCGATAAAACAATGGTTCTTATTTATAGCTAAATAAACTGATCCGGTCAAGCGGAGATCATCAGTGCTGAAGAGGACACCACTGGGTGCATACGGACCACGAGAACGTTGACAGGAACTGTACTCGATCGATGCCACCAGGACACTTTACACTCTTAATGTAATCTAGTCAACTTGACTAACTTAACTAGTCATATTGACTGTCCACCAAACGACTAATATGTAAGTCAATTTGACTAAAGCAGTTAGTCACATATTAATTAGTCAAAATGACTACCTAGTCAAATAAAGAGTAGTCAATACGACTAACCTATTAGTCACTATGACAATCTCATTAGTCACAATGACTACAGCGTAAGTAGTAATGACTATTGTACTTAGTCAGACCAACTAGAAGATTTGGTCTGTTTGACTATGATTGAAGGTCAGTTTGACTATGATTGAAGGTCAGTCTGACTATTATTGAAGGTCAGTTTGACTATGTTCACATTGCAAACCAGTGTAAAAACAACACAGACAACATAATAAGCAAAACAAGAAGACTGTATTGTATATAAACACATTAATGCATGGCCTTGTTCATACTAGCCTCATCATCAACGAACAGCATAACCTTCTGATCATAACGAAACGTCTTTTTGGTCGATATGTGGTAAGGCACATTAAACACATAAATGGCAGCCATCAGCATGGTCATGGCCATTGCCTCTGTTACATCCACAGCTTCTCCAACCGATGTTCCCTAAATGAAAACATGGACTTGGGTATCAGGCAATTTTCACTCATACAGCAGCAGAGGATGCAGGCTGTTTATGCTGGTGTCTTGCTGTGTTGAAACATTCTAAAACACATAATAGACTTTTTGTGGAACCTAAGCATTCATTAGTACTGACACCAGCAATGGTACCCAGCAATACCTACAAAAATACAGATAACTATATAATATACTCACTTAATAGTATGGAGGTGATTGTCAGAAGATTTAAGTGAAGCGTTCAAATTTCCCGCAGCAACTGGTTAAAGAACCGTCACAAAGGTCAAGCTTCCGGTATATCGGTGCATTCATCCAGCGCTGCAGTTGACGCGGCGCGCATCTGTGGTTATGTAACCAACCCGTGTGATCCGCGCCTCGCGGTCTCCGAACGAGGAGCAGAGAACGCTCTCAGGGTGGTCAGATTGACTAGGTAACTAGTCAAATACCACCGGACCAGCCTTGCTAGTCATTGTGACTATGTTGCTTAGTCGATTTGATCATGGGCGTAGTCGTTACAGAGTTTGACTAACTTCAATTGCTTGGTGACCAGGTTAGCTAGTCATTTTGACTAGATTGGGTTAAGAGTGTGCGCGCATGTGTATCGCCAAAAGTAGAACGATTACTGCCCCTTGCACGATCCAAGTGTGTGCGTGTATCACCGAAAATAGAAAATTTGCTACAAAAAACTGTCCCAATGGCAGTATCCCTGCCCGATATGGCTGTCACGGAACACAACAGAATCACTTACTCAGAATATACGCTCAGAGCACATTCAATATGTTCCCACACCAACCTCTACCGAGTATGACTGGCCCGGCACTACGTCTTATGCTGGACGAGATTCCGACACCGACTGTCCATCGAACTCCCATCCCCGCGGCCATACACTGGCAGGACGATGTACTATCAGGCCTCGACCAGGACGTTTGTCTCGGCGTGTTGGAGGAAGAAGTGTTTCTTAGTATCCGGTAATTTATTATGTTTATGTTTACAAAAGAATTTGTCAAACTCATTAGCAATCGTCGATTTATCGTTTTTGTTAAGTTCACCGATGATTAATGGTTTTATAAATTGGGGTTCGTTCGTGGCGTTGCTTGTTTTAGTACGGCTCATGTTTTTTGGCATATTAGATTTATGTTCGTTAATCAATTTGACATAGTAGTCTCTCTTTTACTGCCGTTTTATATGGTTATGCGTGTTATTGTATCGTTTATATTTGTTTGTGTTATGAATGTTGGGTTTGATTCTTATACATGTGTAAAGCTTGTTTTTTTACGTCGGGATGATTTGATTAAGCCAGGGGTCATCCAGGGTTTACGAATGACTTTTGTATTTCTCGTTGTTTTAGGTTTTACTGGGAAGGCTTGATCGTAAACTGATTTATATTCTTGCATGAAATGATCATATGCTTGTGAAGGACTTTTGTGTTGATAAACTTTGGATAAATAAATATTTGCCATGGAATTCTTCAAAGTATTTATTCCTCCCGGCGTAATAGTTCTGCCCATTTTTTTTTGGGGGGGGGACAAGCACTTTCCGCTTTGTGAAATGTACCAAAGTGCTCAGCTAAGGTGGTGATGATTATTCCTGACTTACACTAGGTTGATAAGTCATTTGAATATATAAGTCGGTTACCCTTGTTAGTTTAGTAATTGTTGGTACAAAGCAATTAGCAAAGACATTGTCCACAAAGTCATCAGTTTTACCTTGAGTCCGGTATTGAAGTAAATCGATGTTCAAGTCGCCCATTATTATACATGTTTTGTGTTCAGCATTGATTTCCATAAGTTCAAGGATGGTTTTGGCGTATACATCAAAGTCGGCCTTGGGGGTCAAGTTGGGTTTATATATCAAGCCGAGTATAACTTTTGTTTTGAAGGCAGTTTCATATTCTACAAAGACCGTTTCGATGACATGTGGAATCAATACCGACAAATCTTCCCGTATTCTGAAAGTAATGTGATCCTATATAAACAGACCTACTCCTCCTCTTAAATCATCTGTGCGATTGCTGGATATGAGGCTATGGTATCCCGGAAGCATCAATCTATCATCATTCTTGCATTTATACGATTCCGTTAATGCAAAAAATTCAAATGCAAATGTTGTACCATGGAGACCACATATTAATTCTTTAAAGTTCTCTCAATTGGCAGATAATCCTCGACAGTCAAAATGGATATACTAGGTAAGTTATTTATATAATTATTGATGAGTTCCTGAAAACCTTTAGGCTCTAAGTATTTACACATATTGTTGAGGCTATTGATTGGAGAGTCATAAAGATCGTCAGTGAAATCCTAAGAGTATTAGATGGAGGAGAAGTCTGGGTTTGCGTCATCCCCAGTCATGCAAGCAGAGATGTCAACGATTAATATATATGATCCCTAACCCGTTTAATACTTAAACGGGTAACACAAGGGTGCTCATGTTGCCTAGGTACAGCAATTCAACAATGTCGGGTACAAGAACTTAGTATTCTATACACGAGTCAAGCTTATAATTGTCTGGCTCTGACATATAAAGCGTTATGTTTTCATTTAGTAGTAAGAAAGATGAGAACAAGAATATCCCACCTGAAATATCTTGCTGTAACAGCATGGAAAAAAAATCAACTAAACCAAGGAGCGGTGTTAATTATCACAGAAGAGAATGATATGCTCACAGGTGAGTCCTTCATGTACAGATACGCGTGTTCATGGAAGTGTCCGAAGAACCCGTGACTTTCAAATCGATGCCAATTTGATGGGAACCAATGTGGCCATCTATCAGCTGCCGCATGTCGTGTGCTATTCTTGTTTGTTGGCCTTGTTGCCAGACTTCTTACAGCTGAGGAAGAGCCCTTTTCCGAATCGCTTGCTCCATTTAAGTCCGGTCGGGAACGACTTTGATTGTCTCTGAGCGATTTCTTTGGCGTGCCTTTTTCAATATTTGCTGGGCATCCAAACGCCTGCTCATCTTTTTTATGGTGTGACGCGGATTACCGGAACATTACGAGCAAATGTCAACATACAAAGGCAACAAATTAGTGGAAAAAGGCAGGTTTGTTCATGAAACACATTAAACCGGTCACTACATGCATGAGCATCATGAATATACACAGATATAACATGATTTACTTTCACCCTAATAAAATGCAAATTATAAAATGTACTTAAAAGGCCTCTGAAATGCAAAACCGAATTTTTGTTATCGCATTTTGATGATAATTTTTAAGTGACTTTCTGGGTGACGTCACCTAATTGACACAAATCAGTCAAATTCGTCTGGGTAAATGGCTTTCATCAGTAAACCACTAAACGAAAGTGAGTGAATGAGTTTGATGACTGCATACAGGAAAGTCTGCGAGTTTGATTGGTAATATCTCGGCAACCAGTTATGACATCTCAATCATACTGTTGTCAAAATGTCACAAAATCATCATCATAATTAGATGACAACACAAATTTGAATTTTGCATATAAGTGGTTCTTTAAGTAAACGATCTAGTCAAATCTATGAAAAATATAAATGTGTGAGTAAATCAACAATCATTACCAATAGGCAATATTTAAACTTCTCTTGGGTGCATTCCTTAGTCGGTTGGCTAGAAAGACATTAACAGCAGCCTCGGTGAACCCATGACTCTTCACTACACTTTCTGCACAGTACAAAGAGGACAATATAAGCTATCTAATTTCATACATCGTACAACTGGCTTTCATTATTTATTGTGTATCATTAAAATCAAAAACTATCCTGGACTTCCAAGTAATTAGCCAATGGTGAACCTACCGAAAATTAATTTGCAGAGTGCCATTTTCTCAAAGCTGGCTTTGTCACCTGACCCGTTCATGTTAAGCTTGCACTGCAGGGAATTAGTGATTAATCTGCAAGCAATATGTCTGAATGAATACAATTGGTGCATGAAAAATTCTTAAACATTGCCAATTCAGACAAAATGCATAAGTGCAAGTTGTTTGGATCATGGATTTACATCATATACATATCCATAGAGAATCTCACCTGCTTGTCAAATCGTTCATCGTATCCCGGACACTGCACAATGATTTTCATACACTTCTGAAACTGACACAAAAATGTGACATTTGGAAAATATTTCATTGCTGTTTATTAGATCTAATTCCCACTCCTCCTTAAAAAAACTGCAATTTTACATACACACAAATTCTTTCTCTGGTTGTCCATAAACTGCTCATTTAAATGTTGAAGTTCCTCAGTGCTGTTCATCTGCACAGCTTCAGGAAGCATTTTGCCACTATCGGCCAGCTCTCTCCTCTCCTGCCTGTTCAGTATATCCCTGATTTGCAGAGGCAGGAGAGGCAGCGCTCCTGAAAACCTGTGCACAAACAAATTATGCAGTGTTCAATTACTATGCTGCTGACTACAAACTCATAAATAATACCTTTCTCAATAGCAGCATTAAAACAGAGAAAATATTTAAAGAAAATATTCAGAAAAGTGCACTTATGTTAAAGGAAAACCATCATTGCTCAACCGACGACTGTTAGAATGAGTGACAGATGAGCCATGACTGTGGGACTGAGTGACAAATGAGCGATGACGACCGTGTGGAACGGATTGACAGATGAATGATGACTGTGAGATGGACTGACTGATGAACGATGACTGTGAGATGGAGGAACAGTCAACAGATGAACCATGGCGTGTGTATGAGATGGTTGTGTTGTATTAAGGAGCAAGCCTCCAAAAAACCACGAGGCGTGCCTACAGCCTTTCCGCTGCAACTAACTAGCTGCACCGGCTGGCACTTTGCTGAGAGCGATAATACAGGTTTCATGCACCAATGAGCATAAAATCATAGACCATGAAGACATTATATACGGCAAGCAGTTTTTGTACAGCTACTTGAGTAAACTTATTTTCATTGAAAGAATAACATTTAAATATGACTCACTTGTAAATTTAGAAACTGTCAAAAATATAGCAAATGAATTCTCAACTTTCCAAAACTGCAGCAAATCGCGCCAATCAGCGGTTAGCGGTTAACCCCTGGTGGGGTCTCCACCACGGACCAGCAGGTCACGGGTTCGAACCTCGCCTACGTTTGGAGAGTATCTCACCTGAATTTCGACTCATTATTCCAGGAGACCCCTGTCACGATAGTAAGTAAGCAGTTGAAAGCCAAAAACCGTCATCATCCCCAGAGCTCATAGATCGATAGCACCAAAAGTTGTGAAACCCACTATATCTTGGCATATCTAGCACAGGCCTAGCTGGGCCTGTTAGGTTAACACATGGCCATATTTCTGGTATAAACTGAAAAAAAGAATATTTAAATAATAATTTACAAATGGGTCCTAAAATACACGTCTTTTCCACGTGTTTTTGACACGTCAATTCCACGTGATTAATACTCGTGGAATCCACGTGGATATCACGTGAAAACACGTGGATCCACCAATTCACCAAAAATCCACATGATTTCCGCGTGGATTCCACGTGTTGTGCCCACTGGGTCTGATGGTGGTGATGACGACGAACTTCAAACAAACTAAATTTATTTAATAATTCTTACTGATGTTAAAACCATGTATTTTAGATAAAAGAAGCGTTATACTCTATGACACCCCAATGAATCATATATGAGAACTTTTTCATAAGTAGACTAATTTAAATACTGTCAAAATGCTGCGGTGAATATAAAATCAGAATTATCAAGAGCACGTGACTAAACTTAATAAGATAAAGCCTTAACCAAGCAACATAAAAACTAACCCATGTCTTCAATGATTTTCTATATGTGAGCAGTGTGAAATCAGTTCACCCTTTATAAAATCGATTCAGTGCATGCTGACTTGGGGTAAGGGTGCATGTACAGTGCACATACGCTTTGCACCGTGTATCACGGAAGTGTACAGCGAATGGGGGCAATGTAAAATGTATTATCCTTATAATGTGAATGGGGTATATACAGGGGTCGAAATAGACAGGGACCCGGGGACCATTGGCCCCTAGAAAAAGCCCATAAATGTTCTGACTTAGGGGCCCAGTGTGGCCCCCAGATTTTAAAGGTTCACACCCAACTGGTGATTGCATTTGAAAATAAACGATTAGCCAAATTCATAGAGCCTCTGCATTCAATGGTCACTATAATACAAGAACCCCTGTATATACCCTATTCACATTATAAGGATAATACATTTTACATTGCCCTCATTCGCTGACTGGCAATACTGAGTAGCAGCATCCCTGTGTTTAGCTTCCACGGAGACATTCATATCTTGAAAATCATTCCCTTCTTCATCTACATCCAATCCTTCTATCAGCTGCAAATAATTAACAAATTTAATTGATCCGATGTAAAGTTAATGTACAGATGTGACAGTTAATAATTATGTAATGCAGTATCTACCCTTGCTACTTCTCTCTTTCTGAACGCTGATCGACCACACATGGCTTGTGGTGGCAATGTGTCAGGTAAAGGTGAAGCTTGATCAGAGGTATCGGCTTCCACATCATCAACATCATGTGGAGGAGATGCATAAATCCTTGGGATTGAACCAGCAATCAGCGTTAACTTCTTGGCAAACCCATTCTTTACCATTTCATACTTCTCGAAGCACTCTTCGTGAAGAGTGTGAAGTGCTCAGTGCACAAGAAAGGCTTTCGCATATCTTTTAATGTGTAGTTCGATTTTCGCATGGTGCAAACGATCTGCTTCCACTGCCTGTGGGTTGTCTCTGGTAATGCGAACACTGAAACACCCCTTACTTGTTGTGTCACAGCCCCATTTTTTTTCAAAACATTTCTCTGACATGATGATAGGTAAAACTAGCCGCTGATTGATCAATGATTTCCGTGTGGGTTCGGTTGGTTAGTTATCGTGGTGACCTTTAATGCCAGTGGTCAGCAAGTCCAGCCTAATATACCGACACTTTTCTATGATAATTGTGTTTATTCTAACAGCTAGTCTTATGGAGACGGGGATAAGCTCAATATGATGAATGCGTCTACCGAGTTTTTCTTTGTAGAGTTAAAATAGGTTTTATGAAACACGCTTTAGCACAGGTACGCCATTCTTAAAACCCCGTCCCCTCTTTCTGTTCTGATTTATAAACCCCGCCTTCCTTCCTCTTGTCTTTCTTGCTATTTCTCCTCCTCATTCTGTCTTGCACTTTACCCCCTGCCTCTATCTTGATCCCTAACCCTTCCCCTCCCTCTGTCTTGCTCTCTTGCTCTCTTTTCTTGCTCTCCAGGGAAAGCTGAAAGCCCATAATTTGATGATTGTGAGGTAACAAGGGCAACTTGGAGCCCATAACGTGATGATTGGCGGGTATCACGGACAGCTGGGAACTCTTAATGTGATGATTCAACCCATTCTCGAGCTTACATTCTCAACCATTTGAAAGTGGTCACTTCGCCTTACATTAGCACCCATTGGGTAGTGTAAGAAGGTCTCGCTGTGCCTATGCCCAACAGCCTCTCATAAACTACCGCACGTAGGAGAGTGTAAGGAGAACGGTTTGGCATGGGGCGTGAAATAAGAAGGATCCCTTTTTACCGAGCTTCATCAGCCCAAGATGGCGGACATACGGTCAGGTGAGGATGCTTCGATGTTTTAATTTGTTATTAAATCGTCAATTATGTACACTAACCGAAGATGAAACTTGTTAAAGGGCAATTGTAGTAATATTTGTTCCATGCTTTAATGTTATAGTCACTTGTTTCATATTTACACGCTCTCTATCTTAGGTTACGCAATATATTTCGATCAGTGGAAGGGGTTGTCTTGTTTATATTACCGTCGTGTGCGGCTATGGAAGTGGGGCTTTGCTTCCCGAAAACGTTTATGTCATGCCTATATTATCGACAATCTGATATGATGATATGGAAATGTACAGCGTTCCTTTTATCATCTACTAGGCAAAGAATCTCAACCTCTGACAGCTCTGCTCTATTTTCTACTTTCGATCTCACATCCGAGCTTTACAGGCGAAGCGCAGCCAGTGAAATTAGGGAGCTTTTGAAGTCCAAACGATCGATGAACTCACTAAAAACTTACCAAAGCCCTCCAAGCAAAACAATTTGTGACAAAATGCAAGATTATATCACAAAATCACAGAGGACTGTTTATATTACTACAGTTTTGTCTACTTGTTCTGTTTGAGCACTAAAATCAAAGTCGCGCACGACGGTAGTATAAAATTATGTCAATAAGAGTCGTCCACGGCTATAAAATACGGCACATCATGAAACTTTGTTAAAAAAAACAACATGGTTGACTCCCATAATGCAACATAACTGCGTTAATTCTCGTTCATGTTTCCGATTGTGCGATAGCCATGTTGGACAACAATTTTAAAATTGTGTTGGATTTCATTGATTCTGTTGATTAGAAGTATGACTGTTGTTGGACACTAGGCAAGATTGATGATAAGACATTTGTTGATGCCAAAATGTATATTTTTTTAACTGTCCCTTGTCTGCGAGAAGGAGCAAATTTGCTTAAAACGCTCACGATTCTGCATACGGACCGTCGCCTCTTAGGTGGCATCAGATCATCAAAACACCAGGGGCGAGTTGCCTTGCCTAATCAGCAGCCACCTCCTCTTTGTTCATTTGTAGTTTGGGGGGCTCCTGTGGCAGTTGTACAGGCTGTTAAATGATAGCATTATCGATAGCTATAGACAGGACAATGAAATCGGTGAGGAGACGTAAGTTGAGAGAAAGCTAAATAAACTGAATTTGATGTTTGTTTTGGCACTTTTGAAGGCTAGAATTTCTGCAGATACAAAAATATATGTGAAACTTTTGTTTAAATGCAGACCCTGAGAAGGCATTTGATAAAGCCGCTGCTAAATTACTCAAAGCACTTCGCCCAGCTAAGGCAAATTCTTCCCGTCTTGTTGTTAACTCTCCACTGAGGAGTACCTCTGGTATAATACCACAAGGAGTGAAGCGCAAGCAAACCTCAGCTACTTCAGCCAGACTAAATAATCATGGTACCTTTGTTAATTATGAAATATTCCAGAAAAAATTAATTTTCACAAATTTACTGATCTCTAAGAACACATTCAGGTGCATCCTTTGCTTGCGTTACAAACAGTTGATACACCTACTTCCGTAGAGGCCCTTATACAGGAGGAAAATCCTATCGGTAAGATCATGATATTTGTAGAGAGTTGCTACTGCATTTTTTATGTTCAATAAAAATTAAACATGAATTAGTAGTTACAGTGATAGAGGGTAAATTTATATGGACTTATCTTCTGACGATAGATGTTAACTGTGTGAAGGAGAGGATTTAGTTTCTGACATTTGGAAAAAGTACAGCCAATTATCTGACCAAGTTCAAGATGACCATGATGATAGTGAGCTGACCGATTGACAAAAGCGAAAACTGGAAAGCCAAAATCTTTGGGAGACCCAAAGGCAATCGGTAGTTGACTCATTGCTAGCAAACATGGCACCATCTGCTCAAGAGCCTGAATGTTGCCTGTGTGCAAATCCATCAAAACTACGGTAATGTTACGCAAGAAATATTGTAATATCTATCTATGAATGATCTTTTTGTGCACTAATGTGTAACTTTCATATTCAGGTGTCTCCAGTGCCAGATGTTTATGTGTGAGGACCATGACAAGCCCAACACCTTTGTGAAGGATGCCATGACAGGGAATGGTTTCATCTTGATTTCTACTACCCACTCCCTACTGAGATGCCAGAAGATAATCCCAAGGCAGGATATAATCATTCAAATCGATTCCACTATACTGAATAGATTGATATTTTTGCAACAGGGTACCTGAGAAACTTTTGCCAAAATACTGCAGTCAGTGTGCTTATTCTGCCTGCAGACAGAATAAGCACACTGACAGTGCAGTTTTATATATATATGTCTAGTGAAAGAATAATAACTAATATTATATTTTGGAGCACAAAAATAACAAATGTTAAAAGGTTATCTATATAAGATGCTATAACAAAACTTACTTTCATTGGATCATTGTAACCACAGTTTTCACAAATGAAATTTGGCAAGTGAAGATCATATCTCCCTGCAAATGCACATTGGAAAAAGTCACAATATGTTATTGTAGCATGTTATATGGAAGATTTGAACATAAGCGTAATGCATTGTGCACTTCAATGCAAGAGAAGTTTACATTACAGCTAAGAAGGTATGAGATTTATGATATATATTTGGTTGATGAACTTATTTATAAGTATGTAGTGCCCTTTAAACAGTTCAAGTTCTGAAAGTGAGCTTGTTAGACAGGGCCAAGTCCTACAAAAAGATCCATAACAAGTGTCAGGCAAGATGTTGAGCAGACGATGACTAGTATTATGAAACACAAGATGCTCATTGAAAGGAAGGCTGGTAATTATTCATATTTCACTTAAACCTCCAAATTTTGTGGCCATAAGGATCAAATACTTTTGTATCTGTGTACTAGACAGCAGCAAAAGCGCACAGGTCATAGGACAAAACTCTCTGCAGAACGCCAACGATGGTCACAGCTCCTAACAAGTTACAATTGCCTTGCCACAATCTTGCATGTCCCTCTTCTCAAGGGTGTTCCTGAGAGTCAAGACTCTTAGCTATGGCTGAGGGTGAGCAGTTCTTGTATCATATATGCTCATGCAAAAACAATATTGAATTATATTCTCATTCGATTCTTAATGAATTGTGACAGAACTGATACCACTTAAAAAACCCGAGCTCTGGTTGAGCAGTGGCTTCGCCTGCAAAGCTTCAAAGAAGAAAGGAAACAGCTGGCAAATGAAGTCAACATCTACTTGACCAACTACAAATTCACTGCAGAAATCTGGCAGACATGAACCAATTACAGTCAAGTATGAATTATTTCTAACATAATTCAATATCCTTATATAAAAAGACTGTTTACCATTAATAACATTTCTGTACATTTCTCCAGGCATGGAGACAGAATTCATGGCAACAGCAGGCAAGCTTGCAATCCTACAGAGGCACCACCATGACATAAACATGCATGAAAATAATGCCCTTCCTGGCTATTGCTCAAGCAGTTGGCAATTCTGGGATAAGTACAGATATATATGTCAATGGTATGACAGAACCTCCCGTGTCATCAGATTCTGAATATGGGTCTGATGCATTGAAGTCTGATCTCCTAATAAGTTACATTACTTGAAATTTCAAACCAATAATACTTTGTCCAATTTAAGATTCTTGTGAAAGTAACTGTACATATATGTATTGTTTTAATCTTTTTGATATACTACATGTAATGAGCACAACATTTATGAAAACTTAACAGGCAACTGTATTACACCATATCTTTTGGAAATAATTACATGCACTTGAATGATTTGATTGCTGGCACTGATTGTTTGTTTCTTCAGAAATTTACCATGCCCCGGGGATAAACCAATCCAGTACAATAATGGTCAATGGTAGAGCCATGGAACCCAGTGGGCCTTTTAAGGACACTTCTGTCAATTATTATCACAGAGATACACAATTGTGCAAGAATTGTTTTTTACGAACCAAAAATATTATCTATTGTTCACAATGTAAATGGTATAAACATATTGATGCTTATCCCCAACATTTAAATTCTCCACTGATGGGGTTTTGAATGGTGACTCATGGCTGTATTATGTTTTATGCATGCATTGTTACTAAGTCATTATGCTGTTCGTCATGCATAAACTAAGGTGTGTTTATCCTGGGGGAAATTGTTTGTCATCGGTTCTTTAGCTTGGAATAAATGGACATTATGCACTATGATCTAAGTCTCTACTTTTTAATAAAAGTAATGATTGAAAGTGAGTGAGAAGCATGTTATTGATGTAATTGTAACTTCTCAGTTTTTAAAAAGACCTTAAAACATGGATGGTTCATACCTCACAACAACTTACTCAGCTGGAAGTCATGAAATAAAGGGGGAAAAAAGTCTTTTTGATGCCAAGCAAGATTCCTTGAAAAATCCTGTACAGTTTGCATGCGAAGTGAAATTCCTCATAATGGGAGGTGTCCTATACCTAGTCTTGCTGTCAGTTATCGTAAGTGTAAAGAAAAGACTACAAGCTAATAACAATCAAGCAGTTTGTCCCTAGGACAAAATCGACCAAATGGTATCCAGTTTCCCTAAACACCCACGGAATATACTCATTGGAATTAATATCGAGCCTTATTAATAAAGCAAAGTTTGGGTCTTGTTGCATCGGGACTATCGAATAGACCAGCAAATTTCCGCGTTAACTTAGTTACTACATAAACTATCGCCATATTGACTGCTGCCAAGCAAGTGTCATTCTCCCATGCTACTACACTGTAGCCGCAACAACACTATGCAGTTACATGGAAAACACCTCTGTAACACCTTGCCACTGACCATTAATTACGATCGGATTTCACCATAATCTGCAGACAAAAACAATCGCGAAGATGTAACTCGCTTGCGCGACATATACCCATGTATTGACGATGTTCTGTTATTAATTCATGTTTCTTAAAGAATAGATCGCGTATTCCATGGGCAAATAAATGTCACCTTGGACAGCGTCCGTGCTGATGACTAGTACTGATTATAATGTCCATGCTGCCCAAATGCGAACCATCAAGAGCGAGGTACCTTACTCACTCATTCAAACAGTGAAACATGCAAGCTAGAGAGTCGACTATCAAAGTGTATGATATTCACTTATCTCAGTGTCTAACTCTTATCCCGACTCTTATCACATCTAAATGTCCCGAATATCTATTCATGTGTCGCTTAGGTAATCCGATGAAGCATACAGAACAGTTTTACTCCTTCTGCCTTTCCCCTAAAGGGTACTGAAACACCGTTTAAGTGCGTTCATATTAGTTCAACTAGATATCGGTAACATATAACCGAATAAATGCGTTTCAAATATAACTATTTTGGTATCAGATGTTTACACAGTCAAACAATTTGACAATGCATATTGCGAATTGAAAATTTCATCTTAGTGTACAGAACTGAGATCGGATGAATCGATAGAATGTAACATTTAGTGATGTTATTGACGTGCCAAACGCCGAGTGGCGACTTAAGTCGAAAATTAACCTACGATTATAACGTTTTATTCTGTAACTGGGATTTATGTAGGACAGAAGCATTATAAAACATGGTGTGAGATGTAACGTAAACGTTATTACATTATCTGCTCCAATGCATATAATGCATTCTGCGCTGCGATTCATCTCGCATTGAAGTTACCACTGACTAGTGTTACTCCAGTGGTTTTAAAGTGACACGTCTTTCCTTCTCGAGTTAACCGACTTTTCCCTCTAATCTAAGAGCAATCTATTTGACAGTCTTGTAGTATACAAACTGGACACTAGTCTTATTTTGTACTAGCAGACTATATATATGTATATATATATATATATATATATATATATATATATATAGAGATATATATATATATATATATATATATATATATATATATAGATATATATATATATATATATATATATATATATATATATCTATATATATATATATATATATATATATATATATATATATATATATATATCTCTATATATATATATAATCTCCTATATATATATATATAGCTCTATATATGAACCAACTGTAGCTGTCCAATCTTAAACCATATCTAAAAATGACAATGAATTGCGGTTTGCTGGATTACGGGATTCCTTCCGTGATCAAACTTTTTATCTCTACCTACCATGACCCTATTAACCATAATATCCACAACTTTATCTCCACTGCGTCCCAACCAAAAACCCTGTACAACCTGACGTTCCCCACCAAATGCCCCAAGACGGATATGCAAGTCCGGTGTTTAATCCTTGATATGAAGTTAAAGATATAGCCTTGAATGCTTATAGCCTTGAATGCTGATAGCCTTGAATGCAAAGATATTGCGCAATATGTGATCCGCAGCAGAGATCCTCAGATCACCAGTATACCGTCGAGTGTGGTCGTTGTGGAGAAGAAGGTTGACGACACAGACAAAAAAGACAAAACAATAGCCATTCAGTCGATCGAGTACTACCTTGTCAAGAAGGTGCAAAAGCTCAAGCTGTTTCAAAGAACTAAAACGAAACAAAAACAAGCAAATATTCACTCTAATGTCTTCATTCTAATAAGTCATATTTATTCTATAGTGAAACAAATCTATCCGAGTCGATTTGCTAACCCATTTTTGTATGAATTCTTGAAAATTAATTACTAATGGTTAGATAGGACCATGTAGTTTCCTTTGTGAAGCTTGATTAAAAGCTGAATTATTCGAGAAATCATTTCAGGTTAGAGCGGGTTTTTTTGCATATCTAATGGACCATCGACATTTCCCTCATTGTATCGTTACTGTCGCGGTATTGTCCTCAAATTTATCTACTGCCAATAATAAATCAACCCCTTTTTCAAGCATACAACTCGGCCTGGCAATAGATCATGCAGCCTTATACCCTGTTCCTTCTTTCGCACATTGTAGCGGTTTTATGTCTACAGGCGGCTGCATCCACAGCCATTGCGTTCACCTCGCCGGGATGACCTAGATAAAATTGAGCTGCTGGCAAGTGCGGGTGTCCTTGTTTTCACTTCCGATATAAACAAAACAATTGATCTGCAGACCAACTAAGTGTCAAACCGCCATCGTCGTTGCAACTCTCGCATTCGTGTACAAAGCGAGGCACAAGGAACTCAATTAAGTTGACTGATGAATCGAATTACGCAATTTTATCGTATATTCATGTTTTGCGTACGATCTTAGTGCGATTTTGAAGATAATGCATTAGAAGTTAGTGCTAGATATTATCGGTATCATGTTATCGCTCATATTTACGTTTGAACACGTAGTGATGCTGACTTTATCTGTTCCTGTGTTTCGATGTTTAAATATCTTCTGACACTTTGTCTTCCCACTTTTCATTTCCAGGAGCTGAAAAAAATACAAGAAATTGGATGACTAAACAAACACAATACCTTGTATATGTATGCACAGAATTTCCTGGTTTATTTGGGATATCCATTCACCTAATCTGAAGATTGCATTTTTTTCACTATAATGCCTTAAAGGTTAATTCTGTTGAAAAGGAATCAAAACTTATGTTTTTGAGTTAACTTAATAGTCCAACAACCTGAAGGATGACATGTGGTTCAGCAAAATATAACGTAACCAATAAAAGCATGCACTTTCCAACTGAAATTTCGGTTTGTTTGTCATCTGAATCAAATAAAGTTTGTACCAGGTTATAATGATGTCTTTCCATTCTAGTTATATTATCATGAAAGAGACATCCATGTATGATCACAAAGCCAATAAAAGTATTACACTTACCCACAAGTCTACTGAGTTCTGACTGGTCAGCTGAATAAAATAAAGTATACATGTAGATGCTATGGACCAATCATATTTTATCTGGGCGTTTTGATGATATAGCCAATTCTTGTATGGATTATTGAAACAATAAATGCATACACCTACCAGTGATTCTCTTTTCACTCTCTGCACCTGCATCACGTAAATACTTCAGTTACATTTAATCAAATGGTTATTGCAGTTAGAGAATTTATATTTTGAAAAAGCCATATACTTACTATGTGAACTATTTATATATTCTGTTCTTACTATCATTGACAGCTGTTGATTGATGTTGGTCAACATAATTCATCTGTTTCTCTGAAAGCCAATGAATAGAACCCATAAAAACAAAGCATACATGCTAGTTTTACCTATCATATAGTTGGCGCCTTTTTTACAATCGGCAAGAGCGAGTAACCACCTGGCAGACGAGTGACATCACAACTGTATAGGGTATCAGACAGGTTATTGAATAATGTCTTGTAACTGCAAAGTGAATGTAAATATATACATTGTATGTTAGCTGTGTCAGGAGTTAGAAAAAGTTTATGCACGCACTAACTGCGTGATAATCATTTTTGTTTTTGCTCCATGTCACTAATCACATGCAAGGTCAATTTGCTGTAGACCTCTTTTATATAACTTTGGTGGGATGCCAGCCCTGCAGCAACTTCATCACTGCCAGGCCTCATGGTAACGTGCCGCTTTCTTGCCCCTGTAGGCCTGGCAAGGAAGAGACAGTCAAACGCAGCCCCCTTCAGTTGTGCCATCTAAACACAAAAAGGCAGCCAAAGTTCTTTACCAATCAGTGCATAAGAACCTTATTCAATGTTTTCCAATAATTTCATGATTCTGTAAACATTGCTGTGGTGCATATTGGCCCCCTTTTTGATTCTCTTTTCATTTGCTGATGCCTGCCTTCTTTGCAAATACTCCCGGAGGCTTTACCCACTCACATGAATACCTTTTGGAGTGATTCAGTGATGGAAAAAGTGTCTGGAATATTTTAGTTTAACCGAAAACCAAAATTACCAAAACATTTCCATTAAGCAACATTGATTTACAATCAAATAATAAATGCAACTGAGCTATGAAAATCTAGAAACAAGTAACGAGTGATAACAAAATCATAGTAAGTGTAGTTGGAATTTATCGCATGATTTACCAGAAGCATTCATTCACTTAGGCAAGGCAAATTGATAAATTATCCATCGGTACATCACTTTTTATGTCTTCGGAAAACGGCCTGATATACTAATTACACTCGCTTTGAGGACAGGGGTTACTCTCTGGCATAGAAGATAGCTGCGACCGAGCCAATGCTAAACCCTGTGGCTGCTATCATCACCTGTCTGTCATACGAAAATCATTTCACCTTTGACGCTAACAGAAATGACCAAGCATATGTTGTCACCCATAAATGTATTTCAAACCCACCATCATAGGACGAGGACATGCTGTCAGTCACGATAAACTATAGCAGAATATAACATATTTAAATGGAGATTTAATTTTGAGTATGCGATGTTTGAGGTCAGATAGAGGCTCAATCGTTCCGCAGGGACCATTGATTTTTTCTCAAATGCGCCGCCGGGCGCTGCGTTGCATGCTGAAAATGCGAACGAGTGCAGTGCAGCGGGGGTTGAGGTGGGTGGGGAGAAAGGTGAGGCTGGGCTTTGGGGTGGGTGATGTCTGCTGCGTGGGTGGTTGGAGCATGGGCAGGGCGAAAAAGGTGTTCAGTAAAGGGCGGGGTTTAGATAGAAAGGATATAAATAAAATAACTATCGATATTGGAGTATTCCATAGAGAGAGAGAGAGAGAGAGAGAGAGAGAGAGAGAGAGAGAGAGAGAGAGAGAGAGAGAGAGAGAGAGAGAGAGAGAGAGAGAGAGAGAGAGAGAGAGAGGGAGAGGAGGTGGGGTGTGGTGGTGGTTGGTGGTGGGGGTTAGCGGAGACGTACTGTAGGAGAGACGGGGAAGAATGCGGTTGCGACGATGAGATTAGTGGGGTCTGAAGGCAGGAATTAAATTATAAAGTTCATACAATGAAATGTTGACGTGATGAGCTGGGGAGGTGGCGGGGTGGGGGGGTGGGGTGGAGGGGGAGGGGGTAGGTGGGGAGAGACGAAGCAATGAACGTGTAGTTTGTAGCCGGTGGGGGAGCCTGGGTTAGGGGTGGGGCTGTTAGTCCGGTAGGTGGGGAGAGACGAAGCAATGAACGTGTAGTTTGTAGCCGGTGGGGGAGCCTGGGTTAGGGGTGGGGCTGTTAGTCCGGGTTTTTGAACGTAATCTAAAGTTAAGAGAGGCATGGGTGGTACATGATAGGTGGAGAAGGGCGGGGCGTGGCGTGGCGTGGCGTGGCAGGGCGGGGCGGGTAAGGATGTGAAAGGGGTAGTGGAGGAGGGGGTTTGGCGGGTTGTTATGAAGTAGGATAGGAACGTTGGGAAGAAGGTTAATCAAAACGGAGGGAAATGCATGGAATTGGGAGGGTGCAGTTGTACGAGAATGAGGAGCGAGAGAGGCAATCGATCAAACAGATTGGATTTACAGGGTATGGGGAGACATGGGAGGAAAAAGTTTGATTTTTATCTAAAATTGTTCATAATTTGTTTTATTTTCTTCAAATTATCAAAAATTTTCAGTTTTTAACAAATATTACATCTTTTTTTATGCTGCGGGCTATTAAACATTCTATTGACGAGCAGCGCCGTCCGCATATACAGCCGCTCGTGTGGGATTCCTTATACTATCCAAGCTATGATATTGTAAGGGGCATTGACCACTATCCTATGGTGGAGAGTGTAAGCTCGAGAATGGGTTGGATGATTGGTGTAAAATCAGAGGTCGTTGGGTACCCTTATGTTGACAATTGGTGGGTATCAGCGGTAGTTTAGATCCACGTTTTGATGATGGAGGTCGATATTGTGACGATTTGCGATTATCAGGGGTAGTAATCAAAGGTGATTGGATGCCTTTATTTTGACGATACCCGGATATCAGCGATAGTTGGGAGCCATAATAAGATGATTATCGCATATCAGGGGCAGCTACAAGCCCATAATTCGGTGATTGGCGGGTATCAGGGGTCAAGTGGGAGCCCATAATTTGATGATTGGCGTGAATAAGAGGTAGTTGGGTACCCATTTGTTGACGATTGGCGGGTATCAGGTGTATTTCGGCTCCACATTTTGATGATTGGCGTGTATAAGGGGTAGGTGAGGTCCACATTTTGTTGATTGGCGTGTATAAGGGGTAGGTGAGGTCCACATTTTGATGATTGTCGGGTGATAGAGGTAGACGGGAGCACAAGTTTTGTTAATTCAGGTCTGTTGGGGGTAGATCGAGGACCACATTTTGTCGATTTGCGGGTAACAGGGGCAATTGGGAGCCCATAATGTGATGATTGGCGTGCATCAGAGGCAGTTGGGTACCATTATGTTGACGATTGGTGGGTATCAGCGGTAGTCAGATCCACGTGTTGATGATTGGCGTGTTTTAGGGGTAGCATGGGGATCCCAATTTGGATGATTTGTGGGTGTCAGCGGTATATGTCGTCTGTTAACAGTAGATGTATCAGGGTTAGTTAGCTGCCACATTTTGAGGTATCTTGGGTGTTGGTGTCCACATTGTGATGATTGGTGGGTATCAGTGGCAGCTTGGAGCTCATTATTTGATTATTGGTGTGTATCAGGGGTAGTTGCGGTCTTCATGTTGATAATTATGTGGTTTCAGAGGCACATGGGAGCACTCGTCTTGGTGTTCGGCGTCTGTAAGCAGTAGATCTAGGTCGAAATTTTATCAGGGATATCAGGGGTAGTTAGGTGCTCCATTTTGGGGTATCTTGGGAAGCTGGGGTCCATATTGTGGCGGATATCAGTGGCATCCTGCTGAACTGGTTGGCCTGACATGGTGTCGACACAGCCGCCTCATCACCTTATCACTCGTGGGTTATTGTTCCCCAATCGATATAACGTGTTTTTGGAAGCAGCTCTTCGACGAGCTTCACAGCGTACGCCACATCTACACAGACGGCGACGTTAGGTCAGTGGACGGTGGAGTAGAAAGGCGCTTTACTGGCGAAGTGATGAGGGCGCGTTCTTCACACCGCTGGTATGCAGCAAATTTCTACTGACCTCCGTCCCCAGTCACGTCAAGGATGTCCTCCCTAATCCCGCCATTAGTTACCCTCATTTCATATAATGACCCAGGTGACCTCTGACGAACAATTTTCACATATGTCATCATGTTATGTTGAGGTACCCTGTATGTCTGTCGTGTTGCATCACTTGAATTGGTGAATTGCTGGAATTTTATCATGTTATTTTAAGTCATTATTATAGCTGTGTGTCAAGTTAACTGGATGTAGTTTTCTTGTGCTTCTGTACTTGATCCTCGACGAATTCAATAAAGCGGGGGCTTTCTGGGTTTGCAGATGTAAAAATTTCGTGTTTCAGTGTGACGTCCCAATGAAAAACACGTAATGGCAAACATACATACATGTTGATGGACACAAACTCTGTAGTCTCTGTAGAATAGTGTGGTGGCTCGTAGTGGGATTTTCCATTGAATAACCGAGGACAACAAGATTATCATTTCACTCTTCAAAATCAAGAAAATATTCTTTTCATATATCAGAGGTCCTATCGAACAATAAACCCAAAGAGAATAAAAGACTAAAATGGAACAGGGCATTTATAGGCATTGCTTTCGTGCAGAACCTATTTTACATATGCAAACAGTCTGCAGACATTTACATGCCGACAGCATGGTTGTGTAACACCAAATAATAGATCGCTGATAACAACCACACTACCTCCGCAAAATATTGCAATACTCTGTGTTATCGTTTAGAAAAAATCCCAAACTATGAGGTATTATGTAAAATACAGTCTAATACATATGGGGATGGGGCACTATGCTGTTCCTATGGCACATCCTGATCTAAAAGGGGTGGTCATACGTTACATTAAACAGAGCATATACAAATATTTTTGTAAATATATGTATGATTAATGACTAATTATTATATACAATGGAACTAAACTTTCCACTTCGAAGCAATATGCTTCACATATTCATTCATATACTGCAAGCTAGACTTCCGAGTATATAGCATTGTGGTGCATACTACGAAACATAGGGAAATATTTTGGCCTTCCAACATTTACACAAAATCGAATTTCAAAGGAAAATAATTGGCATCACTTAGAGATAAAGTGGTGTAGGGGGCGTGTCTATGTGGTAAAGTGGATTATGCGAAAGATGCATGGGCGTGTGGGTGTGTCTATGGTGTATGTGTTAGTGTGAGACATGTATGTATAGGCGTGTCTATATTGTATGGTGGCATGTGAGAATGTGATGGATGGAAGTCCACCATGCTAAAGGCGTGGGAATATAAGGATAAGTGGGTCATTGTCACGAGTGAGCCAGAGCAATCCGATGATAAATGACCCCGTATAACAGTGCCAGATACGCATATCTGTATATAATATATATGAGTACCTTTATACTGGAACAATTGCAGCACAAGGAAATCAGACACGAATGAATGTGCTATATCGAGCAACGATCCACCAACGATTACTCATCCATACTCGATTGCGCAAATCACTTACTGTATTGTATTCCTTGTGTATCTCCCTTGACATTCGAGTGACGGACTTCAACGAAATCCAAATGCACAAAATCATCACCACGAATTCGAGCCTACTTGTTCACAGGAGAGTTTTGCGCATCTCATTTTCCGCATCCGCGTCTTCAACAGCTCTGTACCAATGCAGTGGGCAAAGCATAAGAAAATTCCTTTGTTTATTGTCCAACCCAGGTACTGACCCATCAAAGGTAAATTGACAAGTAAGCTTAGGTCTGGGGAATATAATACATTTAAAAGGCGATGCCTTTAAAACAATGAAAGATTCGACAATAATTCGCTGGAAAAGCGATGTGTCTATTCTGAATCAATCGAACACAACTGCTTAAAGTATTTCAATTCCCCTTTTGCTTGTATGATGCTATTTGATGGCTTAAATCTAAAGATATCTATAACATTAACATAGTTGTCTCATAATTGTTTAAATATTGTCAAGGAAAAGACGAAGAGGCAGTACTTAACGCAATATTCGACGATAAAGGCGTACTCAACGGAAGTGTAGATGTACAGATGCGTTATGACTTCCAGAACGCACCCCCTTATTGGGCGATGCGTCCACGTCACCAGACAATTACTCTGCGCACGCATTTCCAAGACGCAGTTCAAATCAAACCGGATCGCCATTATCCTGTGAGGCGCGAGAATCTTGCCAATTTGAGAATACAAGGTAAGATCAGTGTCATTCCTTCCCACGTTAATGTCCATTGGATTGAGTAGCGTATATCGATCATAAGTTATATGCTCAGGTGAGAAGAATAAGCTGACAAACAAGCACAAATATAAAAATATGAACGATTGTGTACATGGACAAAATCAGTAAGATGATCGCCTAAAAAAATGGTTAAGAGTGGCAATCACTGCCAATGAGGAATACAATTTAGAGATGATCCTTTCTTTTAACACAGCCAATGACAGAAGATTTAACAAAAGTATTATTATACCCGTGTACATATCTGTGTAGGGGTGTATCCAGGAGGCAAAGTGGTCTGGGTGTGTATATGTGGTATAGGGGCGTGACTATTCGAAATAGTGGAATGTTATATATGTAGTAGGGGCGTATCTACGTGGTAGAAAGGGTGGTAATATATGTATGTGTGGTGTAGGGGCGTGTCTATGTGGTTGGATGAGTGGTGCGTGATGTATGTGTGGTGTAGAGGCGTGTCTATGTGGTAGGATGGGTGGTACGTGATGTATGTGTGCTGTAGAGGCGTGTATATGTAGTAGGATAGGTGGTACGTGATGTAAGTGTGGTGTAGGGGCGTGTCTATGTGGTAGGATGGGTGATACGAGATGTTTGTGTGGTGTAGGGGCGAAAAGTAGGGGTTAGTTTTTAACATCAGAGAGGTTCTTTCGAAGCAGATGCAATCGAATTTCTATTATTGCGATATGAGCTATTCAACGGTGCACTATACAACATCTGAGTTCATCTGTTGTTGGGAAATAACGTCCAGTGGTAATCATCTCGCACAATCAATTCTAAATGCTTCTCATTGAATTCCCGATATGGATAAGTTCACAGTTGTCCGTAAATGTGTTTGATGTCTCAATGGCAGCGCGCGGGGGTCCGTATTTAATGCATGTAACACACCGTAGCTTTTGATCTGGTCAACATTTTGTTATTAATTATGCGCACCCTAAGCATGGTTAAAGAACACCGGTCGAAAACAACATTTAAGGAAAGCATTGAGATGCTGGTAGTCGTCACTGGACGTGGCAAATGAGTTAACTTTTACAATACATTAGCATTGTGATTCAATAACTTTGCAACCCCTTCTGTCACCAATGATCCTCGTTATTAACCATTGATCTCTAACGCTAAGCTTATTACCAAGGAGAGCATGAGCTATCATTTATTGCTTGCAGTTTTTGCCGCTCTTGTTGTGACATTTAGCATATTAATCTTGGCAGTACGCAGGCAACATGAAATGGCGCGAAAGCTGAAACACTGTAGCCACCCCGCGCTCTAGCATGAGAGCGTTGTTTCATACATCGCCGAGCGTGCAACTGGTGACTAAAAATCCCAGGTCAAATTGAGCTCACTTAGATGTAAACGCGGATCCGAGGTGGATCGTATAACATTCGATGCATCACACGATCATGACATTTGAGTCGACTGGTAAACTTGTCTATAGACAAGCACTTACCAGTCGAAAGATGAGAAGGACCTACCAGGAACTCGCTAGCTGAATTGACCCAACTTGCGAGCCTTCTGATAACCCTGATCGACTACCGCTCTAGCCATGAAGTTAGATAACTCTGATCTCCCCCCCCTACTAACCATGACGCTAGATAACCCTTATCTCCCACTGCTCTAGCATTGAAGCTAGATAACCTTGACCCCCCCCCCCACGCCCGCTCTTACCATGACGATAGATAACCCTGAATCACCCCCCGCTTTAACCATGAAGCTAAATAACCCTGATTTCCCATCCCGCTTACAATGAAGCTAGATAACCATGATCTCCCAATGCTCTAACCATGAAGCTAGATGACCCTGATCTCCCCCCACTCTAACCATGACGATAGATAACCCTGATCTCCCCCCGCTCTAACCATGAAGCTAGATAACCCTGATCTCCCCCAACTCTAACCATGACGATAGATAACCCTGATCTCCCCCCAGCTCTAACCATGACGATAGATAACCCTGATCTCCCCCCGCTCTAACCATGAAGCTAGATAACCCTGATCTCCCCCATCCTCTTACAATGAAGCTAGATAACCCTGATCTCCCCCCGCTCTAACCATGACGATAGATAACCCTGATCTCCCCCCGCTCTAACCATGACGATAGATAACCCTGATCTCCCCCCGCTCTAACCATGAAGCTAGATAACCCTGATCTCCCCCCCGCTCTAACCATGACCCTATAGATCTACCCTGATCTCCCCCTGCTCCCCCCGCTCTAACCATGAACGATAGATAACCCTGATCTCCCCCCGCTCTAACCATGACGCTAGATAACCCTAATCTCCCCCCGCTCTAACATGAAGCTAGATAACCATGATCTCCCCCCGCTCTAACCATGAAGCTAGATAACCCTGATCTCCCCCCGCTCTAACCATGACGATAGATACCCTGATCTCCCCCCCCGCTCTAACCATGAAGATAGATAAACCCTGATCTCCCCCACTCTAACCATGACGAGCTAGATAACCCTGATCTCCCCCCGCTCTAACCATGAAGATAGATAACCCTGATCTCCCCCCGCTCTAACCATGACGATAGATAACCCTGACTCTAGATAACCCTGATCTCCCATCTCTAACCATGAACGATAGATAACCCTGATCTCCCCCTGCTCTAACCATGAAGCTAGATAACCCTGATCTCTCTAACCATGCTAGATAACCCTGATGACCATGAAGCGATAGATAACCTGATCTCCCCCCCACGCTCTAACCATGAAGATAGATAACCCTGATCTCCCCCCGCTCTAACCATGATAGATAACCCTGATCTCCCCCCCTGATCTCCCCCTGATCTCTAACCATGAAGCTAGATAACCCGATAGATAACCATGACGATAGATAACCCTGATCTTCCCCCGCTCTTACCATGAATCTAGATAACCCTTATCTCCCCCAACTCTAACCATGACGATAGATAACCCTGATCTCCCCACGCTCTAACCATGAAGATAGATATCCATGATCTCCCACTGCTCTAACCATGAAGCTAGATGACCCTGATCTCCCCCCACTCTAACCATGACGATAGATAACCCTGATCTCCCCCCGCTCTTAACCATGAAGATAGATAACCCTGATCTCCCCCCGCTCTAACCATGAAGCTAGATAACCCTGATCTCCCCCGCTCTAACCATGAAGCTAGATAACCCTGATCTCCCCCCGCTCTAACCATGAAGCTAGATAACCCTGATCTCCCCCAACTCTAACCATGACGATAGATAACCCTGATCTCCCCCCGCTCTAACCATGAAGATAGATAACCATGATCTCCCACCGCTCTAACCATGAAACTAGATAACCCTGATCTCCCCCCACTCTAACCATGACGATAGATAACCCTGATCTCCCCCCCGCTCTAACCATGAAGCTAGATAACCCTGATCCCCCCCCACTCTAACCATGACGATAGATAACCCTGATCTCCCCCCGCTCTAACCATGAAGCTAGATAACCCTGATCTCCCCCCGCTCTAACCATGAAGCTAGATAACCCTGATCTCCCAATGCTCTAACCATGACGCTAGATAACCCTGATCTCCCCCCGCTCTAACCATGAAGCTAGATAACCCTGATCTCCCCCCGCTCTAACCATGAAGCTAGATAACCCTGATCTCCCCCCACTCTAACCATGACGATAGATAACCCTGATCTCCCCCTCTTACCATGAAGCTAGATAACCCTGATCTCCCCCACTCTAACCATGACGATAGATAACCCTGATCCCCCCCGCTCTAACCATGAAGCTAGATAACCCTGATCTCCCCCTGCTCTCTAACCATGAACGCTAGATACCCTGATCTCCCCCCGCTCTAAACCATGAAGCTAGATAACCCTGATCTCCCCCCACTCTAACCATGACGATAGATAACCCTGATCTCCCCCAGCTCTAACCATGAAGCTAGATAACCCTGATCTCCCCCCGCTCTAACCATGACGATAGATAACCCTGATCTCCCCCGCTCTAACCATGAAGATAGATAACCCTGATCTCCCCCCGCTCTAACCATGAAGCTAGATAACCCTGATCTCCCCCCGCTCTAACCATGACGATAGATAACCCTGATCTCCCCCCGCTCTAACCATGACGCTAGATAACCCTGATCTCCCCCCGCTCTAACCATGAAGATAGAGATAACCTGATCTCCCCCACTCTAACCATGAAGCTAGATAACCCTGATCTCCCCCGCTCTAACCATGAAGCTAGATAACCCTGATCTCCCCCGCTCTAACCATGATAGATAACCCTGATCTCCCCCCGCTCTAACCATGAAGCTAGATAACCCTGATCTCCCCCCACTCTAACCATGACGATAGATAACCCTGATCCCCCCCGCTCTTACCATGAAGCTAGATAACCCTGATCTCCCCCACTCTAACCATGACGATAGATAACCCTGATCTCCCCCCGCTCTAACCATGAAGCTAGATAACCTGATCTCCCCCCGCTCTAACCATGACGATAGATAACCCTGATCTCCCCCCCCGCTCTAACCATGAAGATAACCCTGATAACCCTGATAACCCTGATCCCCCCGCTCTAACCATGAAGCTAGATAACCCTGACCCCCCCAGCTCTAACCATGAAGCTAGATAACCCTGATCTCCCCCCGCTCTAACCATGACGATAGATAACCCTGATCTCCCCCCGCTCTAACCATGAAGCTAGATAACCCTGATTTCCCATCCCTCTAACAATGAAGCTAGATAACCCTGATCTCCCCTCTAACCATGCTAGATAACCATGCTCTAACCATGACTAGATAACCCTGATCTCCCCCCACTCTAACCATGACGATAGATAACCCTGATCTCCCCCCGCTCTAACCATGAAGCTAGATAACCCTGATCTCCCCCCGCTCTAACCATGAAGCTAGATAACCCTGATCCCCCCCCGCTCTAAACATGACGATAGATAACCCTGATCTCCCCCGCTTTAACCATGAAGCTAAATAACCCTGATTTCCCATCCCTCTAACAATGAAGCTAGATAACCCTGATCTCCCAATGCTCTAACCATGACGATAGATAACCCTGATCTCCCCACGCTCTAACCATGAAGATAGATATCCCTGATCTCCCCCTGCTCTAACCATGAAGCTAGATGACCCTGATCTCCCCCCGCTCTAACCATGAAGATAGATATCCATGATCTCCCCCCGCTCTAACCATGAAGCTAGATGACCCTGATCTCCCCCCACCACTTAACCATGACGATAGATAACCCTGATCTCCCCCCGCTCTTACCATGAAGCTAGATAACCCTGATTTCCCCTCCCTCTAACAATGAAGCTAAATAACCATGATCTCCCAAAGCTCTAACCATGAAGCTAGATAACCCTGATCTCCCCCCCACTCTAACCATGAAGCTAAATACCCTCTGATCTCCCCCCACTCTAACCATGACGATATATAACCCTGATCTCCCCCCGCTCTAACCATGAAACTAGATAACCCTGATCTCCCCCCACTCTAACAATGAAGCTAGATAACCCTGATCTACCCCCCGCTCTAACCACGAAGCTAGATAACCCTGATCTCCCACCGCTCTAACCATGAAGTGGATTAACCCTGAAATTTGCCCGATTTCTGTGTATATTATTTTCTCAATTAATTGATAAACTATGGTGACAGAATGTGCTCTTCTTAGTTGTTGTACAAGCTGAATGTTAGATAAGCATGTGTTACATCTTTACAGTGAATTCCAAACCAGCTCCTCAAATCTTGGTGCAATCTTGATGTAACATTATGAACATGCTCTTGGTATTAGCCATGGTGCAACAAGCACCTGGTCGAAATGTGATGCTAAGAAAGAGGCTGTTATTTCAACACCACCTAGATTTCCAGTATTTTTTTTACCAGAATAATTGCATCATTGGCCCAATTCGATTCTCTTTTCTGATTTCACATTATCAGCAATGTTGACATTTGTCAGTATTTTTGCGTTTATTCAATGATAAATTAAAGTGTTTTTGACATATCTTTTCTGCATAATCAGACAGTGGCAGTGTATCATGCTGAAGGCTTGGTAATATAAGGAGCAGGGGGTCACGGATTAGCTAGGCCAAACTGATGATAAATTGCCCGGATTTACAGTGTCAGATATACCCATCTGTCTAAGTTGGTGTCAATAGGTTTAAACTAGAACAATTGTTGTACATTGAAATAAGACACAAATGTACGTATTCAACCTAGCAATAATCCAGTGGCTGAGTAGTCGTGAATTATTCATCAATTTTCGATTGCACAAATCATACACGGAATCAGAACTTCAGTCAGTGATAAATAACTATCACCACCCCAAAGCTATCACCACCCCACATCTATCACCACCCAACATCTACCACAAATAACCAATTTCCACAATATCTTCAACCACCAGTCATGTGCCAGCACACAAAATATCTAGCATAAAATATCTACCATAACCCGACATCTACCACCACCTCACTTTCTATGTTCCTTCACTCAACACATGCTCCCACTTCACTAACACACAGACGCTTCCCAACACGACGCGAACATCTAAAACACACTCCACAAAACAACACTGACGCCTCCACATCGCACATACACAACACCGCACCTACTTTCCTCTCCTTCATGCATACCACTACTCATCAAATAGACTCGCTCCATCGTTTATATATATCACCACACCACAACTACCCTACACTACACCAAGCACACCGCCTACACACACACATTCCCCAGCTACAACGCTAACCTCAGTTGACGACATACACCCACCCTACAAGACGCACACACTTACACATTGACCCAACTGCTTCACCCATAGAGTCCAATGCACCATTACGTACCACTCGCACAACATACTACAACGCTGAACATAACTGCACCATTCATTCACTCCACTACACCACTTCTCACCACTGCACCACTCATACACCCTATTACACCATGACACACCACTGCATCACATAGATGGACGACTTAATATTATCTATGTTACCCAAATTCAGGCTTATATGGGCCTTCAGATGGCCAAAGGGGACGTGAGGTGACATTAAATATCCTGGTCATGGCTGTGACTGCCCTGGTAACCTACAGGCTCGGCAAGGTGTTTACATGCAAATATAAAAGACTGTGAGCTGTCTTAGGACAACTGTTTGGGGCACACAACCTGAGTAGTGAGCGTTGTCATTTTTACAGATCATTTGGAGGCTTGTGCTGGAATGCATAACAATGGATCGTACGACTGCGCCTAATGAAATTTATCAGGCTGATCTCTTGTTACATCCTCATTGCAGCTTAAAACGCTGGACTTACAAGTATGCCCTCACAGGGCTCACGCTACAAAGCAGCAGAGCCATCGACTACAAAAGAGGCTAAATAGGTTGCAGCGCACTTGAAAAGATATACCAGCGAGGACCACTGCATTGCCCCAACTGCTTCAGGTCCACCGTGGACGGGAGTTCATGGGCGCAGTGAGGTGCTGGCTATTAATGGGGTCTCTATCAGGCGTTGCCATGAGGATGTCCAATGAGACCAGGCTATTGCAGAAAGTCTTTAACTGCACTCTCAGGTTGTGTTCCCACTCATTGATAATAAATTATTTCGACCATAGGCTAAAGTGTATCCCATTTGTACATATCCATTTCTTTGAATCTAACGGTGACAGAGACACCTTGTTTATCCTCAGGCCATAAATCTGATGCCCCTCACTTTGTTACATAGTCATTCCATGCGTGAATGGGTTGTTTTGATCAAGCCGAGCCTTACCATCGATAAGGGGTGTGTATCCGTGTACAAAAGCTGGAGGGATCCCCCCACCCCCATAACATGGAGTGCGTGTAGTATCTGAAAGAGAGCTTGCAGTGTAATATGTAATACTAAATAGTATGTATTACTTCCGATTTCCCGGGCCGTCGAGGTTTGGAGGATCAAAGGGGTCAATCATAGGTCATTGATTATAGGGGCGGCAAGGCGTGGTCCAGGAACCAACCAAGGCTACCGGTGCCATGGTAGGCTGTGGGTACGTGGCAACTTCTTTGAGGCCCTGGGGGTGCTATAGGGGGGGGGGGTAGCTTGTATCCCAGCAGCGACAAATAAATCTGTCCCGTTAGTTACCTCTCCTACCAGAGCATGTAAAAAAGCAAGTATATTTCGATATTGGCGCCTTGCAAACCGCACACTATTATAATGGTATTGGAAC
The DNA here is from genome assembly GCA_034190875.2 of Urechis unicinctus. Lineage (NCBI taxonomy): Eukaryota > Metazoa > Annelida > Polychaeta > Xenopneusta > Urechidae > Urechis > Urechis unicinctus. The sequence continues at coordinate 2,815,712 of CM067355.1, forward strand.
ATTATATATTCAGCCTTCCTTTGCTGACGTTAGGTCCATGACCCGCGGGAACCAACCGACTCAAACTTTAACTTCATTTTGTTAAAGAACACCATTAGTACATCAGTAACTAACTACTAAATACATTATCGATGTCATCGGTGTAACTTGAGGGACTATATTCGTTCGCTTCTAATGATAATTATGATTTTGTGTCGTGACGTTTTATGTGCATTCTAAGGGGGATTTTTGACCATGTTTTAACACTATAGCTGTGTGCTTCATCATACTTGCTTCAAGATTGTATAGTCGGTTACAAAGAAAGAACGGTCCAAATCGCTTTTAAATTTATATATGGGAAATTTCAATTACAAATTACTGATTGAAATGTCTTTGAACTGAAAATCCTCGTTTAAACAATGAATTACATGCACAGCTATTGCATTGATTACTAAATAAACTAACTGATGAATTGAGTAAACGGGTACTAATTTAACACCAAAGTTGGTTTTGCCGAGCCTACTTGTTCGGGGCTAGCCACTTTATTCACTTCTACCGCATTTTCCATAGGACTGCCATAAAAGCTTGTGAAAAAGGTATCAAATAGCTTTGTACGAACGTCAATGCGACAAAAGCCGAATCTGGACATCAAAATATTCGTACGATACAGTAGTTCTCCTACAGCCTTTTCGATATTTTCAAAATTGCTTTCATGACCAGTGTAACTTCCAAGGTGGACAGCCTTATAGCACTTTTTAAAAATGCTCCATTTAACCGTAATTCAAGATCGTTATACATTGTGGAATATCGTAGCACAGCAGCATACTTTTTCACTATTGACTAATACATATTCTTGAGCGTATTCTTCACATATTGAAATCATAAGCGCAGCAGCTGTGACTTATGGAGCGAGGAATGTTATGTCGTCAGCATCTCCAAATGCACCCATAAACTGATGAACTACATTGCATCAAACATTACTACGTTCAAGACGATTAAAAGTTTTGTACATGTGAAGATATAATTGTCCCATCCCATTGTCCCTTCGGTTAGGGTTGACACTGATTTTGTAATTAGTACGTATTGTCTTTCTTGTAAGCCCCCACCCCTGTCTTGTCGCTCGTAATATAAATCTGAACAAATGTCGTTGTAAATTATGTGTTGAAACAGAGTTACAAAGTGTTACAAAGTGAGGAATGCAACACCTGGTCGATACCATTACAGTTTTTGTTATGACGCTATGTGCATTTTACTCTTTAGTGGAATTTTGTTTTCCTGTTTGGAGCTTTTGAATGGCGTTTCCGTTAACAACATAAGTAACTGATGTGACCTGATTTGAATACCAGTGAAGTCACGATAACAGATTTGTAAGAAAGATGTATTTAAATAGTTACTCTTGCTAAATATTACACTATGGCCTCCGCGAGTACGAGCTGTGGGTGTGTGCAATTTATTTTGCATTTATCTACAGAAGATCAAGAAACCTCTTAAATAAGGCAATTGAGACAAATTTTACAATAAGTGCTCTCAACTCACTCTAAATATGCCTTTTGTGTTGTTTTCTTCGTAGTTACACAATTTAAGAAGCCCCCCTATCATGGGTACAAATTTAACACAATAGTTTGTCCTGCCAAGACCATTTGATTGGTATTATACATGATATTTGAATTAACCTCATTTTACTAGGGCTGGTGTAGCCTCTTATGCAGTCAACATCATATACATCTACATGTTTTTGGAAATATGTCGATTCGAACAGTGTAATCGTTTAAAATAATCCTTAAAAATACTCGCTTTTGTTGTATAATATTTAGTATTTGTATACTGGGTGATTTTTGTTATCAGAATCTGCATTATGTTTTAGATATCCGCATCAACGTACACTGACTTACGCCTGATCGACATATTTGATGAGAATGAAGTGACTTAATGAAAGAAGATTGACACCTGATTCCTCAAAAAGGTAAGACAATTTTCATGATTGTTATTCACAATAAGGGGTACCAAAGTATGCTTTTTTTGTGTTTAAAACTACTCTCTTTTGTTGTAAAACCGGAACTGGTGTTAATTATGCATAAATAAGAATTATAACATTATCTCAGTCTGCGTCATGTTTTAGATTTCCACATCAAACGTTATCTGACCTACGCCGGATCGAAATATTTGATGAGAATCAAGTGACTTGTTGAAAGAAAATTGACACCTGATTCCTCAAAAATGTACGAAAACTTTCACAATAAGTGATGTCAACTCATTCTAAATATGCCTTTTTGGTGGGTTTTTAGTTACACAAAAATAGAAGCCACTTACCATGGGTACTAATTTAACACCAAAGTTGGTCTTGCCAAGCCTTGTTTGTTGGGACTAGACACTATATTGAAAGAAGATCCACACCTGATTCCTCAAAAAAGGTAAAACAAACCTTCACAATGAGTGCTGTCAACTCACTCTAATTATGCTATTTTTTTTAGTTACAAGAAATCAGAAGCCCTTGCCATACCGTGTTTAAAAAAGCCCGTTCACTTCTGAATATATAACCAATTCCTTTGCGTTGTAAATTACCTATATTTTTCGCACCAAGTAAGCTTGAAGTACAACGGGTGTCACTTCTGCATGGTTTTCACTGGTTTGTCAACAGCAGCCTGCATATCGAGGAGCTCTGCTCGCCTCATCGGCATGCTGTCAAGTATGGCACGCCGCGGTAAAATTACTTAAGAAACGAAGCTTTTTCCTTCAGTAGGACAAATCATTCTATCATGGCCGTTTGCCAAGTTCTCCCATGTACCCATGGGCCTATTAGGATGACTAGGAAAGCGTGGGCGACATTACTTGGAATGAGGACCCGCTTTGTATAGGTTGGCTTGTAAAAAGTGGTAGACATTACTGGGAATGATGACCCACTATTTGAAGAATGGCTTAGAAAGAGTGGGTGACGTCACAGGAATGATGACCCGCTTTGTATAGGATGGCGAGGAAAGAGTGGGTGACGACACGGGAATGATGACCCACTTTGTATATGATGGCTAGGAGAGAGTGGGGTGACGTCACTGGGAATGAGGACCCGCCATGCATAACATGTTGAGAGAAGATACGGGATCCGCTATGCATTGGTTGGTTAGGGAAGGGTCTGTGGCATCACTGGGGAGGCACATTTTATGATAAGCTTTCAAAATCATACGATGTTTTTTTTTTATCAAATATAGTTTGTAAACGGGATATGTAAGGCAATCGCAATAGTACAGCGCCCTTACACACACCAAACACACCCCTTCCCATTCTTTCAAATACAATATGAACCTCACTGTCATGAAACACCACCTTCCATCCCCCGCATCCAACAATAACTTGTCATTTCAAATACGACAAAAACATCACTACACGCAATAAAAATAAACGCATTCGATTTATCCCTAATTACGTTGGCATTGATATCCTGGGTTGCAGTATGGGGGCCATCATTGCTGCCATCTCTCGGTTGTGTTGCTGTTCGGATGAACCGGAACCCGCCACGGACGCTTGTGACATCGACTCGGTGGGAGTTGATGTTGATGATGACTCTGCTACAGCACCTGTCTGTGCTGCTGACTTCATGAGTACAAGATTTACCCCTGGTTCATCAGGACATGATGATAATGAATCGGTGAGTTGTTCTCGACAAATATACTGTGCCACTCTTGTATGACTTTCCTATCAATGGGAGGTATACAACCAGAGGCAAATCGTATTTAGCTTCAACATAGAGCCATTAGCCGGATTTATGCTATTGTTTTTCCATATGCTAATTTATGTTAATTGATGGGATGCCTCTCTATTCCCCCCCCCTCGACCCACCTATCATTGATACACACACACACACACACATACACACTCACACACACATTCACACATATACACACACACACACGCACGCAGATTGAAGCCAACGGTTTGGACAACCCCTCGGAATGCCGGTCTGTAAACAGTGAACAACTTAACGACCATCCGAGAGACCTAGAGCATGTCCGTTCTGTGTCTAGTCCTGATGATAATAATACGGTGAGTTGATCTTGCTATATGTACTGCACCACTGATTTAAGCTGAAATCTAATTTATATTTATTGAAGGGATGGCTCTCTTGTTTCTATCCACAACCCCCCCTGCCCCTACACACCTCACACATACATACATACACACACACACACACACATACACACACACACACACACACACACACACACACACACACACACACACACACACACACACACACACACACACATACAAACAAACGCACACACACACACGCGCGCACTCAGATTGAAGCCAACAGTACAGACAACCCCTCAGAATGCCGGTCTGTAAGCAGTGAACAACTTACCGATCATCCAGGAGAACTAGAATATATTCATTCTGTATGTAGTCCTGATGATAATGATAAGGTGAGTTGATCTCGCAATATGTGCTGCACAACGCATTTATGACTTTCCGATCAGTGGAAGGTTTACACACAGAGGCAAATCATATTTAACTTCAACATGAAGACAAGAGCCTTATTTTAGCTATACGCCCATGTAATTGGATTCCTTATAACATAGTCGCTGAAACGTACTAATTTATGTTTATTGATGGAATGGCTCTCTTGTTTCTATTCACCCCCCCCCCTACCTCCATGGCACACCTCACATTGACACACACACAAACAAACACACATGCACACACACACACACACATACACAAACACATACATACATATACACACATACATACACACACGCACGCAGATTGAAGCCAACGGTTTGGACAACCCCTCGGAATGCCAGTCTGTAAACAGTGAACAACTTAACGACCATCCAGGAGAACTAGAGTATGTTCGTTCTGTGTCTAGTCCTGGTGATAATTATACGGTGAGTTGATCTCGCAATATGTGCTACACAACTCATTTATGACTTTCCTATCAGTGGGTTGACACTCATGGGCAATTCACAGTTACACAATTGAAAACACTGACTGGAGCCCAGTTTATCGTTTGTCTTAGTGATCTCTTTCTTTAACTGCATGCTATTGATGATATTCCTCGTTCGTTGTTCCGTGCTTCTACTCGATGTACCGATTGAAAACTTAGCCTCTAAAGATGTTTAGGTACGACACGAATAATTGCATGCTTCTCCTTTAATTACAGCTCGCGGCTGACGACACAGGCGCTAATTCACCCAAATAATTTGCCGAATGCCTCAACGAAAGTAGGGAAAAAATTGTTGGGGAGGTAGAGGAGTTAGACGATATCCTAGGGTATCTGGTATCCAATCACGCAATAACACAGGGTCAGAATGAAGTGATTATGACTAAGAACACCGATACGAACAAGGTCAGGGAGCTGTTGGATTGTGTAGATCGGGTTGGCGAGGAGGCCTGTAAATGCCTTGTTGCCGCCCTGAGGGATACTGAACAGATAGAACTGTGCCAGTTATCAGCCAGCATCAAGCTAGAGTTAGACCAAGTGCCAGTTAGAGATGTACTCAGCATTGATCAGTACATGACTGAGATGAAGGTTACCTATCAGCAGAAGATTAAAAATAGAAACGAACAAGAACAAACGCAGTATGGAAATAGCATAAGTTTAGACCAGCACGTTCCTGTTATCATAAACCATGGAAACACAGCACCAGACGGCCAGACAAGACAAGGATTCAATGAGTTCAACATTCAAAAGACGGACAGAAAACAATTGACATTGGACGGTATCTTTCTCACAGACACCGATAGACGTCAACCGCATTCAGTGCTCATGCTGGGTGGCCCCGGCATGGGCAAAACTTCATTATGTTTCACCATCTTAAATCGTTTTGCCTGTGGTCAATGGGGGGGTCATCAATTCATATTTTTGATGTTATTGAAAGAGTTGGGTGATATTGGACTGTCGCTGACATTGGCTGACCTTCTTTTTGATTACACCTCCACTGGACAGACTAAGATGCAGAAACCAAAACTGATTCGACAACTTCAAAAACGACAAGACAGAATTCTCTTTATATTAGACGGTTATGACGAGCACGACGAGTTTATGACAGACACATTAATGATTTCTGATCCCTCAGCAAAAGCACACCCTGGCGTCATACTGCGTAGTCTCATTCGTGGTGCCATCTTACCGAAGTCGCAGGTTTTGCTAACAAGCCGTCCATTTCGTCACGTTGACATGAAGGTTGACCGAGCGGTAGAGCTGGCGGGGCTCAGTAACCATTCGGTCAGGACATTACTTGGAAAGTTTCTGGTCGGCGAGCTGAAGTCGGGCGCAGATTTTCTGGATAACCATCCAGACGTTGCAAGCATGTTATCAATACCGATTAATATCCAAAAATTTCTCAGCTATCTTATTTGGATTCGTGGTAACACAAAAGATATATTATCAAACCTTCCCAAAACAAAATCTTCCTTGTATTCCAAACAAATGTTACCTGTACTGACTCAATGCCTTCGATCGAAAGATATCCTTCTTTACGAAGAACACCAAATTTGGCGGCACCCACTCGTCAAGTCATTTCTGTGTAAGCTTGCTAAGTTAGCTGTGCTGGCCTTTAAAGTGTTTGGGAAGAAACAAATCATATTTGAAGCGAGTGACCTTGAGAGATGTGAACTTACCGAGAAGGATGTCAAGACCGGTGGTTTGATGAGTATGTTCACAAAGCAGACCAAAACACGCCTTGGCGTACGCCCTGTGGTCTATTTTTACTTCAACCACCTCACCACCTTAGAGTGGTGTGGTGGGCTGGATACTGCGAGTCACGATATCAAATACATAGAGAATCTCATCAAACGTAATGACGGAAATCTGGACGTAGTCTTGATTTTCTGTGCGGGCTTATTGGGGGCAACTGAAGGCCAGTTGATTCTTAAACGTCTTTATGACATTCCTAAACATGAATGTCAACAGAAAGCCCTCAGTGTTTTGAAACAAATAGTCCACTCTGACAGGTGTCACAAACCTGGCGGCCCTCAATTCGCCATTGAGGTATTTAGTGAGGCTTCATTCGTCGATCCTCATCCCCTACTGCCATTGTTAGCTCCTGACGGAAAAACACTAGAAATTGCTGGTATTGCGTTGTCTAACAGGCAAGCTGTAGGTTACTTTGTGGAGCAGCTGAACTCGTCACAGGACGAGCAAACAGGAGCAACAGGGACATCTTGTAGCGAGAGTACGGTCCAAAACAGTATGGTGACGGAAGTCGCCAAATTGAAGAAGCTCAAACACCTTCTGATTTACACTGACGGTAGGTGATAGCGCCGGTTATATCACATTATGTTCGTGCACAATGCTGGTCTAGTTGAACACTATATATTCTATTTCATTAAAACGAATAGTAGCATGCACAGAACGTGTCCTTATTTTCTTGAGTCACCTTATATATGTTCCAGGATCAAATATGTGCGCCAATGAAAATGTAGTATATCAACAGACGTCATGACACGTTTCATAACGCTATCATTGGTGTCAGTGATGTCACGTGTCTGGTGTTGTTATGTTGTGTGTAGGTGACTGTGAGGTTGTCGTGGAGAGGACACTAGACATATTGCTGTTTCACGGGGTAATGACAGAGGACATCTCAGCTCGTGTTGTAGAGAAGAGCCACGCCAGCACGATGTGTTTATATTCAAAGGTGAGTGTCTCTTCCTTGTCATTTCATGCCTAACACACCATATCATGTAGACATTATCACTGGATCACTAGACATCTTCTGGACATCGTCTTACTGCTATGTTACGGTAAGTAACGGTCCGTCTGGGACATGGAGTGGTCTATCAAGCTAGCGTATGTAAAGATACATGCAAAGAAGCTTATCAATCCCGGTTAGTTACAACTTCCATGTGGTAAATACCTGCTCTCAGGATAAGTTACTATTTCTTTGACGTATATACCATGACCATAAAACCGCAATTCCGAGTTGAGAGATCACTCCCACAGTATATGAAATCACATTAACGTGGTAATCTACCATTACCTAGCAACAATAACCCCACAACTAACTATGAGAAATATGACCTCATGTGTAAGGTCCGCGATGCCTGCGTTAGCATTTAGAAGGCGCCAGAGAATTAAGTAATAATATTTATTAATTATACACACACACATTTATATTACCGTTCGACCGGAGCTAGTTTTGTATTAGCCGCGCACGACGGTAATATAAATATGTACCAATAAACGTCGTGCACGGCTAGTTTTGTATGCGCTTAAATCCAACTCGGGTAAATTTCATGAAAAAAACAAACAAATACAAAGAAATGCGATGAATACTAGATGTTTTCATATCCCATGTATTATCTTAATACGTATCTAAAATGGATAAAAGTACTGCAACTCACCTAACACAGTAGAAGTGATGAACACTGAGCGATTTTTACGAAATTTCCAAATACCCGCCAACATTCAGCAACTGAATAAAGGTTAAGGTCGTTACTAATTTGCAAAGATGCAGCTAGATGGCGCAATGGCAGACATCCAGCTGAAAACGAGCCACCGTTGGGCCGTCAGCTGGGAACTGCCGACGATAGCCACCAGCGGGCCGCTGGCGTTGTGTTATCTGGGATCTAGCCGAAGACGAGCCACCGTTGGGCCGCCGGTGGACCGTCAGCTGGGAACTGCCGACAATAGCCACCAGCGGGCCGCTGGCGTTGTGTTATCTGGGAAGGTTTTGTACTCTGCTTCGGTAATAGATTACACAAACCCGACCTGCAACCCACGCTACCCGGACGCAGTATGCGCTCCGAACCCCGTACCGAACGCACACAATGACCACGAAACTCGCAGTTGCTTATGTGAAGGAGTGTTTTATTGCAAATTGCTATTTTGTGCTCTGTTAAAATATAGATTTGCTCATCAAAAGTATATGGCAATCATCAATTATTCATAGAACGATTGCGATATGGATCGTCCAAGCATCTATTTTATCATTGTGAAACGGTTCTATCAAATGACACTAGTATAACGTTTCCAGTGCCCAAGTAATAATGCGTTATGAATCACAGAGAGAAATAAGGTCATACACGCGCAGATCAGCAGGACGCTCTGTCGGCAATTCCAGTAGTGCCTGGATCGAATTTAGTGAGTACTTGGCTTGGTAGGGGCAGCTCAACATTAATTGACAGAACATCTAAAATTACTGGAGTATAATAAAGTGATGCGAAATGCTCATGTTGCCGCTCTCATTATGTGTTATTATGTAATATGTAGTCATAGTTATAAATTGCAAGTAGCAGAATTTCCGAATTAAACTTGATTGGTATTTCCTCCATAAATTCTAACACTATTCACAATGGGATTAAATTGAGGCTGTTAATTTTATTGATAATACAATAAAACTTGATTTAAGCGTTTTCATTCAGTGGTTTAGTCTACTTCGATCCTCTGACCAGCACCAAACACTTTTCTTTAATTTTAAAATTTTACAGGATCCGGGCAAGCAGTATATTTCATGCTAAACTATGGGTGACATCTTCTGTAAACATCACGCATTCTCATCTCACGGTATATATTATGCAGTAATCCATCACACAATTTATCTTTAATTAAAAAAATTACCCATTCATAGCAGCACCCCCACCCCCATCCCGCCATCTCCTCTCCGAACGCCAATGTACCCACCTGTTTCGAGCGAGGATAAATAAAGAGAGAAAGACAAACGTCATTCTCATCAACACAACAATAAACTGCAGCACATTGGATTCAGTTCATTCCTTTGACATTGACTGTGCTTTCTTGTACATCGGCCATCTTGTCGTCTTCTTGCCTTAATCCAGAAGACAAACATGTCAAATGATATCAGCTTGTGTATTATTTATCTCCCACAAACGCCGCCATTACGTAACCGTGCTCTTCAAGTATTGGGAAAATGCCAAATCGAAAATAACGCCCAACTCTGAATGCTGTCTCGGAAAGTTTGTCGCGTTTTGATTTTGGTCGTTTATTCTTATCGCATGGTAATTAATTCACAATTATGTATAGATAAACATTGTCGAGCCAATAATTGTATATGAGTTGCTAAGTGACTTGTTATAATTGATGTTGTGGACGTTTGATGTGTTATGGCGCGGTTGGTGTGGGACAGAATGGTGAGTGAGGCGTGTTATATTGTAATGTTGAGTGTTAGCCTTGTCCCTGTCTCTGTTATACAGGGCCTCGGCTGTGACCTCCCCAGATCAACACGGTTGTCACAGAACGTACAGGAGATCCACCTGGTGGACGTGATCCTCAACAGAGACACGCTGACGAGCATGGCGTCCAAGTCGTCAACATTGTCACTGCGCGCCGTCACAGGGCTGAAGTATAATGACGACACCGCGGCCGCGATACGCTGCGTTATTCACGAGACGCCCGCCTTACAGGCAGTAGGTCTGTGGCTGAGTACCCGTGATGTTGCTGCCTGCAGGGCATTGTCACGTGTCATGTCCGCCTCCAGCGTCACGTGTGTGTCGCTGATTGTGTTCCCTGGTGTCGCGAGTCACATGGAGGTCATCAAACAAGTGCTGGTTAACGCGTCATCTTTGCGGGAACTCTGGCTGCTGTTCCTCTCTAAACCGAGTGATGCTGTACTGGATGACCTGGCACAGTGGGTGTGTAGACACGGCCTCCTCATCAGACTATCACTCGTGTGTCACTCTATCAACGTGAAGCGTTTCCTAAGGCAGCTTGTCAACGAGCCACACAGCCTACGTCACATCTACACAACAGGTGACGTCAGGTCAGTGGACCTTGATGTAGTGAGGCGCTTCATGGGCGAGCTGCGGCAGGTCAGGGGAGGTGTTGAAGGCGCGTTCTTCACACCCCTGGTATACAGTGACTATCTACTGACCTCCATCCCCAGTCACGTCAAGGAGGTCCTCACTGGGAGGTATGTCTCACCTGATTAGTCACCCTCATGTGTATGTCATGTGATATAGAGTGACAGCCTTTATTCGGGAGTTAGCATAGTCACAAAATAACAAGTGTAAGGGACTCATTCAAGTTTCATTCAGGATAAACAGGAAGAAAATGTGCTTTGTTGTCACACCAGCTATGCATAGTGTTATCCGTGCACGACGTATACTACCAGTCCGCCTGGGGCAATGTGTACTACCATCTGACCGGGGCGGGGCTAGTATAGTATACATTATTTGTATGTGATTTGTTGTTACACTGGCTGTTTAAATGTACATTGGCATTGCGAAAGTTAATGCACTAAGCATGTATTATTAGTGCGTCATAAGATTGTCATGTAAACATGTATTAAAGTGTGCTTTGTCAGAATAAATTGTTTTATATAGGCTTATAGTCTGTGAATGGTTACCTATCAGTGCTTTTCAGTGCATCTGTTGTTGTTTACAAAGCACTTTAAATAGTCTTTAAAAGTCATTAACTGTGAGAAAAATAATTAACCAGTGATTACTTGGTAAATGTTCAAGAATTAATGGTATAAATCTAATTTAAATGGTGTGCAAATTAAATACACAAACTACAGCTGGGCATGTCATTAAACATTTTTACATCAATACTGGGAAGCTGTACCCTGTATACAAGCAATTCATTTAGTCATCAGGTAATATCACAATAACAGGTTGGGAGTGTTAAAATGATATGGATATATATATACATCTAACAGTTTGTACAAAGGTAATTATGAAAGTTTCAAGAAAGTTTGTTTGAAGTTGACAAGGAATGGACATGGTTTGAAAATGTTTTTATAATTGTTAAGCATTGCAACTTTCACTTCAGTTTCCAAACCAGCCGTCAGTGTTGCATATATTCATTGTCAGAATCCACTGTAACATAATAGTCCCTGTAACAATGCCAATGTGATGTTTAATGTTCGGATGTTTGTTCACAAATTGTTTACCATCATGATTTTAAAATATAAACAACGATATAAGCAAATGCTAGTAAAAACGATGAAATTGATGCAAAAGTAGTTCATTTCAACACACAACCCTTTACACTAACATGTTCTAGAGAGTCTGTATGCACCACTTAGGCTGCCTCAATTTCCACAACTGGTGACAACTCTTGAATGTATTCTTTTGCCTTAAACACATAAGATATTGTCAATTAATCATAATATTTATGACAGATTGTAAATGTAACGTTTCTTGTCTCATTGACTATTTGTGAATAAAAACAATTGAAAAGACCTTTTCCTGCTTTTTGTCTTCTTTGCACGTTTACATGCAAATATGAATTTAGATTCGCTTCCATATTGACTAAGTGTTTAAACAGTGGCCCACATGACGTAACGTGCAATTTCTACTCACGTTCTAATTTGATCCTTTCATCTTTACTCGCATTACGCAGCGGGTAGATCTGTCAGAAAGCAGACAGCTGGGTTGGAAAACGAGCGCGTCCAACCAGAAGTCAACATAAGTTAATTCATCAAAGCTCACCAGGGCGGCGCGCGCGATTACCCAAACAACCGGATGTTACATCACACGTGAACTTTGTGAATGTTTTTATATCAGTGTGTTAGTATTGAGTCACTCTACACGTGTAAGTCATGTGACATAAAATTAAATTAGTGAAATGATGGAATGTTATCACTCAGTTGTCAGTTTAAGACTATCTGGACATTGTGGAGTGGTAAGTAAACAATTAATTTGCATTATGTTGAATGTTCGTGTCACGTATCACACGTGTTTGCCTAAGGATATCATGCAATGTAGAATTTAGTCCTATAATGTTGACTCACACCCTTTTGAGATGCCATGTTAGGTTGAATTTCAACCTGTTGTGTTGAGTCGCTTACCGGGTGTAAATCATGTTACATTTAATTAACTCCGTGAAATGTTTGAATGTTACCTTGATATGTAGAATATAATTCACTCAGTTGTTAACATGGATTTCATTGTATACCATGGTGTTGCATAACAATGATTTCATTCATTTAAATTATATGGTTAATCATATGATCAATATTTGATACATTGATTTATTCATGTAATGTTGTGTAATGACATTTGTGTCTCAAAAAGTTATTGGAGATATGTTGCCTATAAATGAGAGTTGTGGGCAGATTTATTGATTGTTAATAAAAGTTATTTCATTATAACATGATTTGTGTTGTGTCGACCATACGCCTGTGCACAGTACAGCTGTGTTACATTAGATTTCTTTGAAGAGTTCTTTAAGATTACTATCCTAGGATTATCAATAGTAATGGAGTTTTTATTCACTGATATCATTCCACTTCCTTCTCAATGATAATTGCTGCACCTCAACCTAAACTAAATTAAAAGTAAAGTCAATAGCTTACTTAGATATAGGAAGTAACCTCGTATCAGTATTTTACACATGCTATATGGGTCGTGTTTTATTGGAAGTTGCTTTCAGTATCAGTCATTATTTTAACACAAGACATTGTAAGGGTTGTACGGTTCTGTAATAGAAGACATCGTAAGGATTGTAGGACTCGTTAACACAAGGCACCGTGAGGATTGTACGACTCTTTAATAGAAGACACCGTGAGGGTTGTACGACCCTTTAATAGAAGACATCGTGAAGGTTGTACGACCCTATTATAGAAAACATCGTGAGGGGTGTACGACCCTATAATAGAAGACATCACGAGGACTCTTTAATAGAAGACATCGTGAGGGGTGTCTTTAATAGAAGTCATGTGAGGCTTGCACGGCCCTTTAATATAAGATATCGTGAGGGTTGTACGACCCTTTAATAGAAGACATCGTGAAGGTTGTACGACCCTATCATAGAAGACATCGTGAGGGGTGTACGACCCTATAATAGAAGACATCACGAGGACTCTTTAATAGAAGACATCGTGAGGGGTGTCTTTAATAGAAGTCATGTGAGGCTTGCACGGCCCTTTAATATAAGATATCGTGAGGGTTGTACGACCCTTCAATACAATATATCGTGAGGGTTGTACAACTCTTTAATACAATATATCTTGAGGGATGTGCAACTTTTTAACACAATACATCGTGAGGGGTGTACAACTGTCAAATACAAGATATCGTAGGGGTGTACAAGTGTTTAACATAAAGCATCGCCAGGTGTGTACGACTCTTTGACACAAGACATAGTGAGATGAGCACTACTAATTAAACCACGATATCAGTGCAGTTTTTGTGTGAAAGCGACGTCGAGATTGTCTGTGAGAAATAGACCAACATTTCACCGCATTAAAACGTACCAAGGATTTACATATGTAACTCTTGAACGTGCTAACTTAAATGAAAATGCACGCACGGTATGACGTTGAGAAGCTAGATATCAAAGTCTCGAAACGAATGACAATCACCCATTGTGCTAGTTTCCAAAAACGTCAAAGTTCTACCATCCGCATCCCTCGCCTAGATTCAACTTTAGATGAGCTCAGTAATGCAATTCCTTCGTATTTCTCATGTCTTGATTTAGCTTCAGGATTTTTGCAGGTTGGGCTGCTCCCAAGTCGTACAAACTAACAAGGCTACGTGTGGGTTTACAGCAGTCTCCATCTTGGTTTCAGGAATTAATGATGCAGGTGGTGTTAGACTGTTTAGGTTAGTATGCTTTGTATACATTGATGACGTCATCGTTTATTCTGGCTCTTTCGATGAGCATCTACCACATTTGGATACAAGTGTGGTGTTTGCGAAATGTGAATGAGAGGATATCAAATGTATCTACGAATGTCCCATTCAGGTTGAAATATTATATGAATCTCACTGAAACGTCTTAGCCCTGGGGTCTTATATAGTTATTTGCGCAATATAGAAAGAAAGGTCAACGTATACGTCACTAATCTATGCAAAAATATTTGGACGGCTCTACAATAAAGAGATGCATTCATCATCGCATAGAAATCCAGATATTGACTTTATTTATCCTTCCGTGAACTGAATTTATTGGAAATGCCTTTCCCAGGGTCACATGAAGGAACATGTCTTGGACAAACAACTGAACAGATAATGTAAACCAGCTGTAGTCTCAAGAGTCCACATTGTGATATTTATAATAAATAATTCACACATTTCCATGACACTGGCCCTTTTTTACAATGAGAGCATTACTTTTACATACTTAGATAAGAATATAATTAACCACTGAACTCTCACAGAAGAGTACAATTCACAATATGAATAAACGAAGAAGAGAACCACTATCTCAGTTAAGTGCCACTCACGATAGAATAAACCACATAACAGAGACACTCTCACAGCAGAGGCGCTCGGTTCTCGATGCCAAGCTTCCGAGCGCCGAGTCTCTTTCGTGCACCGACTCGCTTCCGAAAGCCTAGCCACTATCTATTTATAGCGCTTCGGTGCTCGGAGGCTTGGTATTGGGAACCAAGCGCATGTGGTTAGGGGAGTAAGTAGGCTATCGAAAAGTCCGTTATGGGGATCAATTCACATAAAATTTTAACATTGCTGTAAATGGCGGATTAAATCTATTAAATTTTGTTATTTATGCGAACTGCTTGATATAATTAGAGATTCAAGAAAAAAATATTCTTGCCGAGTTTGTCGTGCCAGACATCACAGCAATGCTGCTTTGGTTTAGAGACGATATGACCTTGCGCCTCAGCAATAAAACAAGGGACACAAGTTAATACCGAGACTTCTCGATGAACAGCAAGCAACCATATAAAAAGCAAGCACTTTTTAGAAAACCCGACTGCCGTGCTATAACACTTGTGAGGTGAGCTAAATATAAGCGCCTCCATACTAATAGTGATATGGGAAAAAGACCGAGGCTGAATGGATAAGAGGAGGGTGCCGTGTGATTATTTATTGCAGCACCCCTTGACCTAGAAACGAGCCTCAATGGGGCAAAAATTCCGACCCATAAGCACAAATAGACCCATACATATACCTAAATGAAATAAATGTTCTTAAGCGATCAGTCAAGCACAAGGCAAGTCAGGTCGCAATGGCTCATGTTACTCCCTCTAAGCATAAAGTCACGCGAGCTGAAAACAGCTTGGGCGCTGTGAAAGGCATAGTTTGCTCGTGTTTGTCTACCCCTGAACGGCAAACATATCTACTTGACAGGTTTTTAAAACAAATATCCGAACCATTCATAAATGTGTGCAAGATTCCATTTTTTTCTGCCACAAGGCGCCGCCTCCTGTCTCTTCCAGAATGCGTGAGAGCGCCACCTTTCGGGCAAAATTGTGCCTGATACGCCTTGCATAGCGTTTAGACATATCGGGAAATAACGTGATGATAGGCCTAGGGGCGAAAATCATCAACCCCACAAACGCTTAAGATGAGCAAAAACCTTATACACCAATATATTCGAGTTATTGAGATGAATCTGTACGATTCTGAGAGGCAGCAAATCGAAGAATTGCCAAGAGTTCGGGATAGGAACCTACGTTATTTGGTGAGCTGGTTGGTGAACTGATCCCGATATAAAAGTCCACTAAGGTTTATGAACCCTCGTGTCAGTCAGTCTGGCTCTCGAGAGGCATGATGGTGGCGGCATGTCGAGCAGCTGAGACCGTGGAGGACCAACAAGTTACGGAACGATCAGGAGATGAACTGACGAATTCGTTACACGATTTGAACGCTGGAAGTATCAAGAGAATAGGAGAAGAGAATAGGAATAATCCCTATTATTCTATCCCAGTCATTCAGTCCTACCTAGCAGCTTTCTAGCAGAATAATGTCAAGGTTAGTTGTTGACAATTAAATCAATCACCTACTTTTAGTTGTCTAAATTGCTTGACTGGATGACAAATCTTATTTCATCAACGCTCAACTAATAGATAAAAGCAGAACAGAACAACGCCCATGGTAGAGTAGCATGTACAATCTAACAAAGGACAGAACCGAACCACTCTCATAGCTGGGAAGCATTCATAATAAGTTTATACCAAATCAGTATGCTCAAAAATCAGATATCATTTCCGGTAGATTTGAGAAGTTCGACTGATCATAACGTGTAGGCCAAAGCAGCCAAGCCATAATGTATTGGGCTTCTGAACGTTCATGGGACCAATTCAAAATGTTTCAATTGAGAGAACATAATCGATGATCGGCTGACCAGTGATAAAGTGTGCAAGCAGCTCAGTCTATGTTTGCCATAACGTGGTCGTACGCCTTGAAAGATTCTGTTTTGGTTTTTAACCCAGTGAAAACAAACAGATTGTTATTGGTCATTAATTCCCCGTAGTATTCTTTACAATATCTAAGCAAAACCGCAGCATTTGAGTGATTTGTCCGGTACATGTCAGACGTATGTCTTGATTCAACATAAACCTGCCGCAGTTGCTAATCACTCAATATATATCCGCTTATTGCTACACAAGATTCAGTTTGTAGTTCTATTGATGCTGATTCTGAAAACACGATAAGAAGGGCATTGTCAGTGGTGTAGCCTGGACTTATCAGGCACCACCATCTTCCCACTGATTAGAGCGGCTTCACACGACACTACAACTGAGTGGAGCGGCTTCACACCACCCTCCCACTAAGTGAAGCGGCTTAACATCACACTACCACTGAGGGGAGCATCTTCACGCCACCCTTCCATTGTGTAGAGCGGTTTAACACCAACCTCCCGCTGCTTGGATAGGCCTAACACCACCCTTCCACTTACTGGAGCGGCTTCACACTACCCTACCACTGAGTGGAGCGGCTTCAAACCTAGCCCCAAATGAGTGGAAGGGCTTCACACCACCCTTCTTATGAGTGGAGTGGCTTCACACCACCCTCCCACAGAGTGGAGCGGCTTCACACCACCCTTCCACTGATTGAAGCTGCTTCACACCACCCTCCCGCTGATTGGATAGGCCTCACACCACCCTTCCACAGATTGGAGAGGCCTCATATCACCCTCCCACTGATTGGAGCTGTTTCACGCCACCCTTCCACAGATTGGACAGGCCTCACATCACCCTTCCCCTGATTGGAGCTGCTTCACACCACCCTACCCCTGATTGGAGCTGCTTCACATCACCCTTCCACTGATTGGAGAGGCCTCAAGCCACCATTCCACTGATTGGAGCTGCTTCACACAACCTTTCCACTGATTGGACCTTCCTAGCCCGGCGCCAGGTCTGGTGCCGGGCTAACGTGGCAGTAGAATATATTAGACTATGTTATGCCCCGGTCTGACGGTGGTAATATGATTCTTCATTTGTGTGTTGTATGCGCACCTTGATACGATGATTAGTTGTTGATTACAATTGTGAATTTCTGAAATACTGCATTGTATTGGTTTCAAACATTGCAAAACAGACGTCTGCAAGGCTATACTAGGTTGTCTATCACCCCTAGACTAACCTGCTATATAGGTTGATAATGTCTGCAGAGAGGACCTCTACGGTAAAACAGCAGACTATATGTACCAAACTGCGCAGTCTAGTCAAAAGTATGAAACTTACTGATTAAAGTGATGGCACCTGAGCATTTAGAACCTTTTGATTGGTGTGATGGCACCTTCAGATTTGCGTCATGGCTTCAGAATCTTTAGATTACAACGATTCGAGCTGGGCCATTATATTGAAGTGATAGCACCCAGATTAATACGTTTGGGGATGCCAGCGGAGCTTATCGAATGACAATGATGCACCAGATGGTGGTTTCTCAATGCGATTGATGGTTTTGACGGTGTACCTCACCAGCAGGTTTAGACACTCTGTCTTTTCGCGAGCAAATCAATGACATGTTTTCCGAGCTCCTAAATCTTTATTCAACTCCTTGATATTTAATGCATTGATATCTATAAAACTTATGGCTGCATGCCATATTAAAGCTAACATTTGATCCATGCGTTAAGCATTGAAGGATGACGATAGGTAGACGGGGATGTTTGGCGTTGTTGGCTGACGTTCTCAAATCAAATATATTTACCTTTTCATAAAATTTCATTATAAAAACTAAAACCTGCTATCATTGCAGACAAATTAAACTTTTTGTAAGGGTTAATATTCGTTTCCCCTGGCATATATTAAACGATTTTATATTCAGTGGGTAGATGTATTTCGATGTGTTTGATTAGATATGTCTTTGACTCAATTGCTTTCAATTCATATGAAAATGGATATGATTTAGTAAAATGGTCATGATGAATGCAACTAGCGGTAGCAACAAGGCGAATTCTGAAATAACTGTCTTGTAGAATGGACCCCACATGGACTTAACCCGACCGCGATGATCTGGTGACGTAACACATGAGTGGTGTCAGAGGACGACCATTTGATCGGCAGCATGCGCAGTACTCGGCCACCCATTTTGTATGCGTAGTCCTCGGCCGAACATGATGAATGCGGATTGCGCTGTCCTCTCACTTTCAGTCACCGTCATCAATGTTTCTTAGGTAAAGATGTAGTTATTCAACCAAGAAACATCACGCTGTATACTCTTGTTATGTTGTGGTTCACTGTGGATCCTATTTCACAGGTATTATGTTCAATTTAAACTAAGTGTTAAGCACATTCACAGAAGTGGTTTAAGAGGGGTGGGGGGTGCAGAGGAATTCATTATTTTGTTACTTGATGGTGACTCATCTCACTCAGGCCACACTCTCTCTATTTCCAATATAACACTTCCTAGTGACCGCGTATAGATGTAGATATAGGGGATTACTTAATGCGTTAGTATGTAGGAGTGATTGATATCGTGACAAGTTTATGTGAATTACATGGCAATTGTAGTTCCAATATTCAGAGTGAGGTTTTGTCAATAAGTAACCAAACGTTCGTGTGTGTATGTAATCACTTAATTAACAACTATACACCGTCATCTAGGTACTGCTACCTACCTGGTCACTCATTGACTCGCTTACTATCATTTTATAACCTTGGCACTCATCCATCAACGCACTAAGACAGTATGTCAACAAGCACATTATATCACACACAACGCACAACCCAACTCGCCCAATATAACACGCTTACTTACAAACTAACTTGGCGCACATAACACACAAGACACGCTAACCAACGCCCCTAAACTTACACGCACAACACAAACCAAGCGTTTTCGCAACAAACTCACAACACACCAACCAACGTGCACCACATAACACACAAGACACACCATTTATAAATATATATCTATACATATATATATATATATATATATATATATATATATATATATATATATATATATATATATATATATATATATATATATGTGTATGTGTGTGTGTGTGTGTGTGTGTGTGTGTGTGTGTGTGTGTGTGTGTGTGTGTGTGTGTGTGTGTGTGTGTGTGTGTCGGTGTGTGTGTAAATAACAATACCAAATCAAACCTTGGTTTTGCCTCCACATCAATGTATGCATAATCATTGAAAGGTCCAGAAGATACATCTTTCTTGGTATTATGGTAAGCAAGGCCGATGTAAAACATACTACATTTGGGTCCTAACTGCTGATGTGTGCTGCGGTAAAGTGTAACTGTAAATAGCGCATTGTTTAAAACAACTACAGCAGGTCAAAATTGCTGGTAGACACAATCTGTAAAAAGTTAGCATTTTCTGGTAGCTGGAACCAACATCAAACTTCTTTATTTGACATATTCGATCACAATATGCGTCGTTTACCAAGCACGATGATTTGATAAAATTTCCAATGATAACTTACAAAAAAAAATTTAAACAGCAGGGTTATCATGATGCAAATGGCGACGACACTGATGATGGTAACAAAAATGACTTTGATGGCAATGGTGTTGCTGATGATGACGATAATGACAATGATGACAGTGATGATGATTATAAAGGCAATGAAGATGATGATGCAGATGGTGACTTCGACTACAATGCTGACGATGATGATCCCCTTGATGGTGATGATAATGATCATGATGATGACAATGATGATGGTGATAATGCTGACAATCAATACGATGTACACGGTGAGTATGATAACAATGATGATAATAAATGTGATGATTATCACGGTAATGATGACAATGATGATAATGATTAAGGTCATGATGATGATCATGATTATAACGATATTGATAGTATAACAAAGACAGTGCCTTTGATGTAGATGATGTTGATGCTGATAATAAAGATGATGATGATGATGATGATGATGATGATGATGATGATGATGATGCTGGATGTCAATCTTGGTTTTCTCGGGTATATGATGCTGGAATGATACCAAACTGAATCGTTATGATCAGCATGATGCAACGGGGATTATGGCCTGTGTTTTTATAATTTGGGTCTCAACTGCAAAAATATCCATTGGTGTCACTTGTTTTACCTGTTGAAGACGATAATTATCACACCGGCTCAAAAAGACAGTTTCGGACCTTTGATCAATCGATCTCACAACGTCCAGGCAGGGTATTTCGAGTATGCCCCCCGCAAATGTGTCAATTGCTGCTTAAGATGTTGAAACTGATAATCTTACTCCTCTTATGTGTGTACGATATTTAATATGTTATTGCGTAAAGAATTACAATGTTTGTATACTTGTAATCTTTATCATGCAATATCCTTCAATCTTGTTTCAAATGTATATATTATTAACCTTAAATAAAGAGAAACTCATTCGTAAAACCATTGAGGACGGTGATGGGGTTAAATCCGGCAATTGTAACAGCCCTATCAGCGGGCACATTCCTTCACTAAAGACACACATCAGGTGGAATGTGTCGTATCTGAACGCGATGTTACCACGCTCTTTGCGACATTACTTGAGTGTGTAAAACAACACTCAAAGCATATTAGTACTAGTTAAATGTCATCTAAACTACCCAGATGTCAATATTGACAATAAAAAAGCTTTGCACCAGCCCCAGTATCAATGTGGCCTCTATTTATGTCTAGAGATCTGGTACCGGATCTCAAATTGCCAGGACTAGAGATCCATATCACTAGGAGTGTCAAGCGGTGGTGCCGAAAAAAATGTATGTACGATACATTAGTGAAATGATATGATTTGAATGTTATATCTATAACATTACTTAATAGATTTACAGGTGATTAAAGCCAGATGCACGCACGATTTTTGAACGATTTTTGAACGATTTTACATCTGGTCACTTTTCTATTCTTGTTGTTGCAATGTACCTGTTTGAATTATCCTTCATTAATTTGACGAGTCGACCATCCTAATAACCTCGAGATATTTTTATGAGACAATTGGGCCACAGCAAGAGTGTCCTTTTTGTTTTGAAATTTATCAATCACAATAAGCAATACGACTGAAAAGCCAGATGCAATACACTTAACTGAAGCACAACATGAAGAAATTGAAACAAGTTTCAGACGGTAGTACAGTTGGAATATGAAGTTTTGAGCATCTATCCTTTGAGTAATAGAAAATGGCTGACATATTGGTCATAAGTCCAATTGATTTAAATTGGGCGCCGGCTCGAAATATTCACCGGAAGAAATATATGGTCAATTCGTCATCATTCCGACCCCTACATGTCGGCTTGTGTGGTAGGCTCATAATGGTCTAGACCAAGAGCCTTCGGGCATGAGATCACGCCTTTCGGACCTCTTGTCACTGCTATTTATTGCTGTTCGCCTCTGTCAGTTTCCGCTTTATTTAATCATCACAACCACCCCCACCCATGGTGATGTAGGGGATGTTATCCCTCCGTGAAGGTTAGCAGGGAAGTTCCGCCAATTTGAGTTTGGGGGCCATTTGGTACGCGAATATGACGGTATTTGTGACTGTTGGTTTAGTGATTGGTCGATATTCTAAGATGGCCTAGTACACGAATGGATCCGATTTAAAAAAAAAAATGCCTGGTAGATACAGTGACCGTTCAGGGGAAGAACTAGCCAAACGAAATTTACCTCTCGCAGCGTCAACAAAGTTTACTACTCTCGATCTTTATGTCTGCAATTAAGATGGTGATATAAGATCGTCAACAACCAACAGGAGCCCACTGTTAGCTACTTGAGCAACTGCTTAACATTTTGGGGGTATTCATGATGACCTTGGTGATAACCCTGAGACGGTCCCTGTTTATTTATGAGCAGATGAGAAGTACTCAAGACTCCGCCGTGCATATGTCGTTTATCAGCTAGGTTAAGTACAGATACCTTGAGTAGTATAGGGAGTAGCGGTTCTGGCGGTGTGTGTTTTCTGGGTTGCACCATATGAGATAGGTGTGTCATAATCATATGAGACTGGTGTGTCAGAACCGCTACTCCCTATACTACTCCTTGAGATATACGTGTTCGGTACATTCGGACATAATCGCCTGCCCGAACATTACTATCTACCTCTCTCTCACTCTCAACGTTACATCGTCTCAGACTAAGCATTAGAAAAGAAGTTAAGTGTCTCATTGAAAAATGATCACCACCTCACATCCTTAAAAGGTAAGACAAACATTCGTATTTGCCAGATGGTGCAATCAATCCACTTTAGATATGCGTTTTCATGTTTTTCTAATTTTGTTTTTGCATCTGATTTTGAGTTGCAAAATCACTCAAATATAGCTTTCGCCTGAAATTAGGAGCACCCTATCATCCACAATCAATATGTCGTTACCTTGAAAACAGCCATTGAGCTTGTATGAAAACTAATTACAAATGAATGGTGTAAATAAATACGAAGGCGCATTCCCATATTTTACAACTCTCAAACTCTGCCCACTTCCTAGCACCAATTGCTTTATGGCGGCTACATTTGACATTAATGGTTCATTAGGAAGGACCCTCAAATATAAGCAATCAGGCTTAATAATCCCTGTGAATCAAAACGATGCAGTCGTTTGGAATCAGATTTTCAATCAAATGTCCCAAGTTGCAGGGAATCTGAATCCGAAATGTAGAGTCAAAATTAATCTTTTTTCAACTTATGGTTCATACATCTTTTTTGGTATAAAACTGACAATAGTGCTTGCTATTCACACATTGTTTGGTTATATTTTCTAACTTTGTGTCATGTTTTAGATTTCTACGTCCAACGGCGTCTGATTTACGCTGGGTCGAAATATTTTGATGAGAGACTTGTTGAAAGAAGATCGACACCCGATTCCTCAAAATGGTAAGACAAACTTGCATGTTAGTCAATAAGCGCTGTCAACCCGCTCTGCCTTATGGGTTTTTTTCTGTGCGTTGTTTTATGTTTTTGTTCCTTTACAAAAAACGAAAAGCACCCAAACATGAATACTAATTTAACACCAAAGCTGATCTTGCCTAGTCTACTTGGTTAGGACTAGACATTATATTCACATCTACTACATTTGACTTGGAGACGTGTAGCATCCAATGAAGTCAACAGCATTGATAACTATATTGATACCGAATATGTTCATTCAAACCATATGATATATAAAGGTTTGATCACCACATGTCGTCAGCAACGTTGCATGGAACTGATAATGCCCCTCTACTCCCAGAACTCTGCCATAACTCTGGTTCAACCAAACGTTACTGCTTTTACAGCATATACGTCCGAGAAACCAGTTGGTGGTGTAAAAACAAACGTACAAAAGTGACAATAGACACACAGGCTTCTTTAATGGTGTGTAGGTGTAGATTTCGGTCATGTAGCCACCTGGTTCTAGTGAGATTGTGGCTGTTCCAGCAAGGAGAACAAGACGAGACTCGTGACATGGAAAACGCAGCTCCAGACAACGATTCTGCTTTTTCTGGTCATGCATCTGACTGTTAAGAGAATGACCACTGGTAAAATACCAACCAAGAATCTTACCCTCCCACCGGACAGCAGCTCAGATACCTGCTGATGGCGATGGTAACTGCTTCTTTCGATCTGTTGCTGAGGTCCACCCAGATTATACGCAACACTCTGAACTAAGATGAATGACCCATAATTGTTGCAACGACAGCCAAAATTGACTTGACTTTACAGACAACGAATTGAAAGAGATAGGAACACTGCATTGCTATGTAGGAACCCCAGCTATCATTGGTCCTGAGTGCTGCTATTCGTGTTGTGTACCGCACATTTACATCAACAGAGCAGAAATTGTTTCCGCCTTCAATAAATGACACACAAGATTTAACATTGCCCTTGCTCTTCAATCTAAATGTACATTATGACGCCCTATGTCTAGTAGGGACAGCCAATCTAATCCATCGAAGTTGGCATAGACTATCAAAGTTTCAACAAAACATTATTGCAAACATAGTAACAGCGACAATTTCAAAGCTAAGAACAGTAAAAGGTAGTAAGAAGAGAAAAGTGACAGCGTTTACTTCATTAACAGGACATGACAAACATTGCACTCTGTTGAAATAATTAGTTTGTAACGATGATGCACTGATTGGTACATAGTTAGGCGAAAACAGGATTGAGTCTCAGCCTTTTAGCAAACCAAATCAAATAGTAGACGAAAAAGAAGAATAGACAGATAAAGGACTATTTCACTGAAGACGGACGGATGCTAGTGTTAGAAGTAGTGAAAGTAAAACTTCAAGTATGGATGTGCTCTGAATGCCACAAAGACATACGGGCAGGACCGACTTCTATGGCACGCGACAGCTGTTTAGAGGGTATCACATTGAATGTGTTGGTAAGAAATATGCGCCAAGGTCCAAGAAATGGTTCTGTCCTGTGTGCAAACAGTAAATATTATTCTCAAACTGTTTTGTTGCTTGTCCTACTTCCCCGGTTGCATTCTTATTTTGTTTGTGTATAGCTAGTAGATTTAATCATGCCCAGCTTCTTTTTTATATAGCAAGGATAATTAATCTACCATCGTTGTTAAAATTACACCTTCACCTTGAAGCCGGGGGTCTGTGGCCCCCATAGTGCTTGTGAATCACTGCATCATTTGGAAATTTAATTTTTAGCTATTATAGCCATTCTGTTTGTGATACCGATGTGTTGTATTACATCGGTATCACGAACAGAATGGATATAATAAAAAAAAGTTAAATATCCTCATGTTTTTCAATATTCAAAATGTATAGCTCTTAGCAATATAGTTGTAATGGTTGCAATTTTGAATAGTGGTTTTCAAGCGAACAGGGAGCACAGTATTCGAACCACCTTAAGAGAGGATTTAAGCGATTTCATTTATAACTAACGTTTTGTGAGATGCTAAAATGACGTAATTAATTCAGAAAGGTTGATGTGTTCAGTGTGGTATATTAAACAGAGCCAAATGTTCCTTTGCTGTTGAAGGGGTGCATTTTGTGTCCGAGTGCGACCTAGTATAAGATTGAAGGTCTCGAAAGCCATCGATTCATCGGATACCATGTAACACCACACTGGGGAGCAGACAGTGGGGCCTAATATCCAACAGACTGTAAACAATTCTGATGAACCAAAATGTGATGATGATCCTCTGCCTGACACAGCCGCTATAGGTAAGAATCAATATATATTCACACAATATCTGCGCTCCCATTGTCTGGTGATTATCAATCAATTAGCATGAGTAGTATACATGGTGGGGGTTCTGGGCCAGAACCACAACCATCCATACTACTCACCCTTTTACAGCTTATACAAGATTTTTGCTCACCCTGAGGGCGCCTCGGTCCCGTCCCCCAAACAGGACCGAGGGGCTAGTTTGTTGTCGAACAGTGTGCCCATAGGCCAGGTGTCTACACAATTCGCGGCTATCCATTTTTTTGAGTCAAAAAGAGAGAGGGACATCTTGTTGATGTGTAGCCCATATAACTTGTGACTGTCGCTACGTAACATGCTCATCCCATGGCGGAACTGCTTTTTTGTGAACAGGAATTCCATGTACTGTTCATGGCGTAGGTGTTTCTTAACCACAACCTTCTTTACTTCCTCAGCCTTTTTAATTTCACCGTCGTCTGACATCAGAATAGAGTACATCTCGGGGCGCAGACCGACATACTCCTTGGTAGAAACACCTCCACACTCATCCTTCATTTTCCCCAACACCTTATTATATACGTTACTGGACAAGTGGTGGGAAGGATTATAGTTGCTAGTGTCAAAGAGATGCCCATCATCCTTCATGTCAGCATACACGTCAGGCGTGCGTATCTCCATAAGCAGCGAATCCGTATCCGTGTACAACAGACCATGGTTGTTGCCGTATCTGGGCTGTATGGTATTGTAATAAAAGTCGTACATCAGATGCTTGGATAAGTCCACAATGCACATGCCCACATAGGCACTAGGTATCTTTTATGCATATGCAGGGCAGCCAGGTCCTCATCGAATATTTTATGGCGAGCATAGGCGGGGCTGGTCACAAGCCTACGTATTTTGTCTTTATCTGATGAGCGCACAATCTTAACGTGGACTCGCCTCCGGAGATTTTCCATCATTTTATCAGCTTGTTATTCATCAACTTGTACAGATCTTTTTCAAAGTCGCTGGTGGCGTCTTTGCGGAGATTCGTATTCATACGGATGTAAGGCTCCATTCAGGGACTCTGTTTGAAGACCATGGCACGATGTATCTTGGTCAGCTTCATCCCAAGAGATAGATAGAGCTTTAAATTTTTATAGTTTACCACATACTTCTCCTTATTTCGAAGATTGCGTACTAGCTTTTCAACTTCATTTCCGGTGCTCCCCAATGCACCTAGGAGATCTGGATATCCATTCTTTCCGGCGCCAGTGGATAATCACTGTGTTCATCATGTAACTCTGAAGAATATTCCAAATCAACTTCGAGTACGTTCCCCGTTTCAGCATCGTCAGGATGGTCCTGGATCTGTAGGTTATCAGGCCGTTCCACCCACTCAATACCCGCAGTAAGCAAAGGTTGACTCATCGCCCACCCATACAGGTTGTTGGCGTCAAGGTATTGGATATATGTCGCTGGCTTATCCTGCTCAAAGCCCTCCACGTATGGGTGGTTGGCTTTAGCGTGGCAGCGCAACACCATACTTATACCACCGGGCAGCCCCTTCTCAATGAAGAGGTGATTGTCGTAGTCGGTAAGAAGCTGAAGTTCAACGCCTGTACTCTTAAGCAAAGCATCCCATGACAAACCTGGGCTGGTATAGTAGTGGGCTGGATTTAAACCGTACTGATTGAGACAGGTCTTACGGAATGTTTCAAAGACATCTGTGCGGAGGTATAGGTCACGATAATCGCCCATGTTTTAGCAACCGAACACATTCCAGACTTTCTGGGCGTGTGCATATTCATCAGAGGGTCATAGCCTCGCAGGTTGTGGAATACTACGGGTATGGCCGTAGTCTTAGGATTCAACCACAGCTTCAAGTTGCAGGCGTTGTGGGCTGCCCACCTGCACTTGCCTGTTATATGGCAGTGATCGCAGACAGATTCGCCGCCCAGTTCCTTTTTACAGACATGCACTCTTTTATCCTCTCGCGTCATGCGCATGGGGACAGGTTTTGATAGAACTGTTTTGATCTTCAGCTCATCCTGTTGTAGAGCGAGCATGAATTTCTTCACAGTGTTAGCCCGTCTATAAACCGCAGGGGGTTATATCTGTCAATCACATCGGACAACCACATAGCCGTAACCACATGGCCCCTGCTCCAGTGTTCTCTGCGTGTTGCTCTTCGAAGCATCAAGCACAGGGCCAGGAAGTTTAACAGGCCGTGCCTCAAAATCTGCGTAGATGACATAAGGGCAGCCAGCTGCTTATGCCAGTTCTGGAAGGATAGGATATGTTTCCCTTCCTCAGGCATATCCACTCTCACCCCAGGTTGCCCTAACCCCATACACTCAGGCTTGTGCTTAGCGAGCAGTTTGCTAGTGGTATATCCATGTAGGCATCACTCGCAGAAGAAATTACTCTGATCATAGAGCAAGCAGTTCAGACCTTTGATCTGCGTGTAATGAGAACTTGCCGTCTTCCACAATCAGTATGAGGTTTATACGTGGACCAGGCTGTTAACTGATGTGGTGTATGATAGTGGCCTTCCCATCTCAGCCAAAGACGTTCACGGCTAGGTTAGCATGTTTTTCTACCTTCTCAATCTGCAAGATAGGTGTTGGATATTCTACGCCTTTACCTTCCAACAGGGTTATCAGCCACTGAATGTTATAGTTTAATGGTCGCTCTGGGTGTTTAGCAACCGGGTGCACAGCCGCTTCAAGAGACCATAGAAAGCAGTATGGGTCGTTTGTGTTTTTTACGTTTATGATTGCCTTCTTAGATGCCAGCTTTCTCGGCAGTCGCAGGTAGGAGCCACCTTTCAATGGCTGGTAGTTGGCAATATCAATCCCCAGAGTTGTGACTGACACAAATTCCCAAACTGAACCTCTATTGGTCCACTTCTCCAACCGCTCTTGGATATTAGCGTTACACTGGTCCAGCGCATCGTTAATATCTTCAGAGGAGAGAACCACCTGCTGCTTATTATGCAATACAGGCTCAACATACTCAGTGCTGCCATCATTGGTGTGCTTGGCGAGTCTTACTTTCAAGGCAAACTGACACTTGATTACACCTAGCTCTTCCAGCTCACCAGTCAAAACTGTATGCATCTTCCGACACATGTCCTTAAAGAACATCATAAAGTCCGAACCAAGGGGGTGAGACTCAGGAACGTTCATCACCCATCCACACAAATAGTTTTTAAAAGCCCACTTAGTCTTTTTGAACTCAAGACGCGGTGTGGGGACTGGGGACTGGGTTGTGGGGACTGGAGTGCATGGGGCAGGGACTGGTGTGCACGGGGCAGGGGCTGGTGTGCGAGGCGCGGGGGTTGGGGACAGGGGTGCGTGCCACCCCAGCCCTTAATCTAGCAAATATCTCATTGTATACGCGGCTAAATTCATTACGCTTTTTAAGTGCTTGGAGTGCAACCTTAATGCGTGGTAAGACGGTTTAAATCCGTGAATTGTAACATAATCGTTTTTGGCTTTATGTGCTCGTGTATTGTGAGTCATGTTTACTATAAAGATCCATTTGACTGAAAGGAAATATTTCGATACATAAAAACAACGACAATACAGCCAGCGGACTTTGACCTTGTTGGCAGCGCCACAGGATTTCTATTTTTATACAGTGGTGCCTGCAGGCAAGTCAGTGTCAGGCTGTTGTGAAGCAATTTTTTTCTCATGGTAAAGATGCCTATGGTTGACTTTATCGAACCCACAATCCATGCACAATCCTACGTTATTTCTTCTGACAACCCATACAAAGACGTTCAATAACACCATGTTTTATCTTATATCTGTGTAATCCACAAAACTCTTGCTTACAGGGTCTGTTACAGGGGGTCCAAGGGCACTTATTTTCAAACACTACCATTGTTATATATATAGATATCTATTTGTTCAATTAAGAATACCGCCTGGTGGCAACTGGGTACCGGACAGCACCACAAGTAGCTCCCCCTTTACAAAACCACGGAGTGGTCCATCTAATAAATAGTATAGTACAGGCTCACAAGATGTAGTGACAGAGCGTCCAATCCGGTGAACACTGAGTGACCACACAGTGTCAGTGGCCCTGCGCCTGTGGTCTTGCGCCATCTCACCAGGCTGGTAGAGGTAGCGAACGCCAACACCAGAGGGAAGCTTTTGCTCTTTGACCCCCATCGGGCAACCCTGGTACGACTGAAGAGGGCTTTTGTGCAACTCGTTTTGCCTTTATAGCATCTTTAGGTTTTTTTCCCGTCAAGAGGGTCGCCAACGCCGCAGAAAACCAAAGACGAAGCCCATGTTGGCACTAGGATAAGTGTAGCTGATTTAGTCTAAATATTGTCAAAAAAGTTGATGATAGTAGAATACATACCCACATTCTATGATGGTTCAATATCAGTGCACATGAATGATTTTTTAGGATGAAAGTGTTTTCAACACTATAAAGTGGGGACTGGTTTTTTGTTTTGTATATCCCCATGACAGATATTTTTGTTTTCGTAGATCGTCAATTATTTATTTCCGGAAATATATTGCATGTATGCAGCATCGAAATCATTCTGCCTGGTTATAACAATATAAGCAGACTTTGAATAATGTCCACTGGCTTCACTGTCGTCTCACAGAATGACGCAGTCAGGAAACATTGATGATGAATGCATTAGTGCGGGCGTAAACAACTCGAACATTCACACTTATATCCGTGAAGAAGCGTATTAAAGAAACTGTTCGGGTGAATAACTGTGATTACCACTATACAAAGGTTAAATGTAAAAGCCTTCTTTGACAAATGAAATGCAGCAAAGTTTTTCTGATCAGAAATTTGACGTGGGCTCTTTGTCAAGATTGATGCATGATCAGACAAGTATACAAGGGATACGATTACAAATTACATATCTGGCCTCCTTCATAGAGGGCAAAATATGCAAAAGGCACTACGAAACTGGGGTTTTCAATCCTCCTCTCCATTTTGCCACTCATCATTGGAATTGCCTGGGTTGGTCCCCATTGCCGACTTTGGCATGGGTCACTTGAATTTGAATTTACATCTCCAATAATAGTTCACATATCACTGAGGTGAACTCTGAACAGAAACGTTTGCACTGTAACATCAGTACCACAAATTTAATTTGGCTCACCCCAGCACTAAAATCGCATCAACCTGCACAACGTTCAAAACCCCAGCCACCCCAACACCAACAACAGATACGCCGGCATTATTCCACGTGGGATATTGCTGGGTATCTGCAATCATAATCAATCAAGTAGCCCGGAAAACCTCGAATCGCACAGGCGACAACAAAATGTGTAAAATTACATAATGTTTCATCAGATGAATTGGCGATAAATATGCCTTCTTTCCTCATTCTATTTATTTATTAAACTAATTGTTGAAACGTGTGGCAGGGTAAATTTGATCATGCGTATGGTGTGTGATCAAGAGGAGTATCATCCGCACAGACGCTGGCTTGGGGCCCCCGTTTCACCCCACAACTCCTGCCTACGTACCTTGGATGTGTTATTGTGAAGCGCCAAGATTTCTCGAAAGTCGTGACTAAAGAAATTTAAGTGCACAAGTACCTGACTCAGTTTAACTGTCCAAATATGGACATGCTTGTTCTAGTTAATTTTATAGATAATTGGGCAAATTCTGTGTTACATGGCTTTGTAGAATGACACACGGGCCACCGTGTAAGCCTCAACAGTCATATATCCATACAAACCACCTTTACGCAGCAGTATAGCATACCGCATCCACTGAATTATTCAGAAAACTCCACCCGCAGCCTCATTGTCATAAACAATGTCATCAATGTTGAACAAAAGCAATAAAAGTTAACACAAAATAAGTTCATTACAATTACTGTGAGATTGTTTGGTTGTACCATACACCCATTTTTGAAAGCCTGACACCAAGCACCAAACGCATGTGCCTGTGTAAGTTACCAAACATGCTGTCATTGATCATGCCAATATAGGATGAAGTGAGAGTTAGCGATGAATAAGCATCTTGGGGTTAGCATTGATGTTTGATAACTAGACACTAGTCCAATAAGCACTCGAGTCCCGAAACGCCCTACACTTTTTATCCTATTTTTATATCCAGAGGCTATGGAGGAAAGGTGTTTTAAAGATTTAATGTTTCACATTGACTGAATGCTCAACTTTAACTTTTTGGAACGTTCGACAATGAACAATGGATAATGACTACAGCAGAAATAAGAGGATGTTATAGTATGAAAAATACATTGAGATAGAATCTATTCAAGACGCCTTTATACTTACGCTATTTAGCATAGTGCCTTAAGGAATGAGTAATGGGCAACCACATCTAGAGCAGCACTTTCGCACAAACACGTGTCATGTGTTCACACACACACACACGAAAACACACACAAACACACACATACACACGCATACACAATCAAACATTCCTAAAGCACATGCTAGCTGTACTACCTCACAATCATTGTATATATCGGCAACAGTCATTGTATGTGGTTGGTATAAATGTAAATGGTCTGCATCGCAGGTACTCAAGTTCGGACATCACGATTTGTTATCTCCCTTGCATTATGATATAATATAATATATAATGCTCGTGTAGGGAGATCCTGATGTCCAAACTCGAGTGCCTGTGGTCTGCATGTATGCTATTATATAATTACTGTTTTGACCGATAGGCAGTGGAAGCAATTATCCAGCAAAAGTTTGGTATTAACTGTATAACATGGCCTGCCATAACGTTTCTTATTTTACCTGTAACGCCGCATTCTCTTGCCGTGTTTGTCTGTGTGTGTAAGGTTAAGGATTCCATGCAGGATTGCTCGCAATTATTGGCACCAATTCACGAGCAGCCATACATCAACTCAAGACTCTCATTTGGAGGCGCGTTTCCCGTTTTCCCTCTCTTATAAATTTGTCTGAATTGTTTCACGTTTTTGCCTACCTTTTGCTCAAGGATTATGCCTTACAAAATGCTTTCTTAAATGAGCCACAAAGTCTTCTAGCAGGTCAGAACAGGGAAAAATCCTACCCACGTTACAGCCTGCTTACAGAATCTCTGTGGCAGGACAATAATTGCAGAGTCACATAAATCAATGAAACTGCACGTTGCTAAAGCATGAATGACGCGCATCACATAAATAAGCCCCTTTTCTGAGTAAGCGTATTTAAAAACTTCACTGTCGCCACATGCCTGGTTATATCAGAGAAGGCACGCTTTCAAAACTACCTTCAAAACAGAATAGATATCAAGCAATCAACATTTTGCCTTGGTGTGATTAAATTAAGGTAGTTTGGATAGTTTCATGGCAACACAGGAGTTGTAGGACACACAGTGAAGCTCATTATATAGATTAAACGAGACAAATGTATATTGTCACAACAACACACTTACTAACCAATGGAAAGATAACACCCTTACAGAGGAATAAATCAGGTTATTTGTGATTTTATTTATATATTCAGCTCCTAATTAAACTGCCCCCTTCCGATGAAATTGCACTGTGCAGGGTTCATATCATTTCAAGTTCAAAGAAAGACAAACAGTAAGTATGAAAAGGATTGGCTCAGTAAAGGGCCACTGAAACAAGTGATGTTAACATTTGGTCGATATACATGAAACATAAATACATGGTGACAGTTGTCTGAGCTAATGTAAACAATTGAACACAAGCGCGGAAATACATCTCGCAACGCCACGTACCACATACGTTCATTATTCATTACTGCGACTGGGAACACGGGAAAAGTTTACAGAATTGTGCCATCGATCCCGGGCGTAAACGCCATCATATCTGCAAACGATATTACGGAAACAAACTTGATATTTTCGGAGAGAATGACACGGGTTATGCCACACTGTGACATAAACATAGGAGTTTGCCTCGAAAGATGATGGCCATGAAACAACGCCAAATGTCAGCAGTTTGAGACTGGGAGGTTTGTTATGATCTGTGTGGACCTGATAA
The DNA here is from genome assembly GCA_034190875.2 of Urechis unicinctus. NCBI lineage: Eukaryota > Metazoa > Annelida > Polychaeta > Xenopneusta > Urechidae > Urechis > Urechis unicinctus. Next base: position 2,849,844 of record CM067355.1, read on the forward strand.
CAAAGTCAAATGCAGGAAGAATGAATACTGTGAAACAATGCGGTAGGATACGCAATAATGCATAATTAACTATTATTAGGAGTGTGACAGCACTCGTGACAGCCCTCTGTTCCGTGACAAAACAACCCTGAGATGCGATGCATACCACATAGGTCATTTCCCCGACTGCTATATATATCTGTAAAAATATGTCTCATATACTACGATGCGCACGATGTTGGGCTTCTTATTGCTGATTTTATAGATGGAAGCATTACGATAGACGATTTCCTGTTGCGTCTGATAGCGGATGCTATAAGCCATATCGATATTTTGTGTGTGTATTGCATGCAATGCTCAAGTGTCTGGTTTCAGATGCGTGCAGAGGAATCCATGGGATCCTAAAGGAAGCTGAACTACAGTAGAACGATCGTATTTAGCAACAACAAATGAGTAAATAGCAACCGACCTCAGAAAATACAAGCCTGGTGATTAGTGTTCTCGTAATGTTCATATTTTTGCTGTTTTAATGGTTGCCATGTAAGTTTGACAGAGATATACTTATTGCTGTTAACATTCCCATTAAAGACTTTTATCAAATGTAACTAGCTTGACAACAGTATTCTTCCTAACTGCGAGACAGTGTTATTGTTATCATCCGTGCGTCAAATGTAGTCAGTGTATCGACCTATCCTGATTAGAAAAACCTGTACTCAGCCTAACAACAAAAGGCATTGTTGGCATTGACAAGACCGATGTTAATATGGCGACTGTTTATCTGGACACATCGATTGCAGAAATAGACATCACCATTGTAAACATGGATTCGACCATTGTTAACACAACCAATTAAGACACAGATATGACCACTGTTGACATGGCTATGAACGATAATAATATAGACATGACTGTTGTACACATCGCCGTCACCACTCTTGACTTGAACATCACCCTTCTTGACAAGGACAGGACCATTGTTGACATGAGAATGGCCACTTTTGACATGGGCATGCACATGTTTGCCAACACCATTGATCAAGGAGACTTCACCATTGCTGACATGGCCACAACCATTGCTAACATATATATCACCATTTACGACAAAGACTTGTTTGCATCAACATGATCCATAGTTGACATGGTCTGGACCTTTGTTGACATCGACTTGACCATAATCGATATAGTCATTTTGCACATTGACATCAAATATGATGATATGGACGTGACCATTGCAAAAAAGGGCCTGATCATGGTTGACATGTACATGACAATTGTTGACATAAACGTAACTATTGTCGATCTGGACCTGATCGTTGATAACATGGACAGGACCATTGTCGACATGGACGTGATCACAGTTGACATGATCATTGTTAACATGGGCATGACTATTGGTGATATAAACTTGATCTTTGTTGATATGACCTTTGTTGACCGGAACATGATCATTGTTGTCATGACTATTGTAAACAAGGATATGACCGTTGTTGACATGACCATTGTAGACATGACCATTACCATTGCTGACAAGGGCACGATCATTGATGACGTGGACATGACCAATGTTAAATTGTTGTCATGTTTATGGCCTTTGTAGACAAAAATGTGACCATTGCAGTTGTTGACATCGACATGACCATGTTGACAAAGATGTGACAACTGCTGACACAATCGTCATCCCAACAGCGCGTTCAATACCCTACCTGACTCATAACAATCATCCCGAACTCCGTCGATACCTCCCTACCCTAATCACAATCATCATCCCAATCACCAACACCAACACCCTACCTTACAATCGTCATCTGACCACCTTCAGCAACATCCAACCCTAATCATAATCATCATCCAGACAACCATCGCCAACACACTGCCGATCACAATCGTCATCCCGAGCACCATCATCAACACCCAACCCCAATCACAATCATTACCCTAATCCCTATCAGCAGCAGCCTGCCCAAATTACACCCATCATCCCGACCACCACCATCAAAACGCAGATATAAAGCATGACATGAAATATAGGTGTGGCAAGTCAACAAGTGGAGAAGGTAACTCTTCATGTTGGTAAAAGTCATTGTGCAAAAAAACCACGTCGCTTATATCGCTTCCCATGATATCAAAGCAGATACTATGAAATAAATCACACGCACCAAGCATGTATACTGTGAATCAATCACATTACTGTATCGCATGGACAAGACTGTGGTTGAATATATCAAGAAGATAAGATATAAGATTTGCGGACCCTATAAATCCGCCTTGAAAACACAAGCCCATTAACCTGACACACCGAATTCCCACCTCCAGTGCTGCTCCACAATCAGCCGCCATCTTATCGATCGCACAACAACATACCAACACGCGCATGCAGTGGACCCTTGAGTTTGAGTTTATTTGTTACATATTGCAGGTTTAAAGTATGTATAAACTTCATGTTAAGTGTAACCGGAAAAATGCATCAGAATGAACCATCTGTCAACATATATGGATATGCAGTGTTTTATAACCACGGCAATGACTGTCATACATTGCACTACATGCTATATAAATACATATATATATGACTTTTTCAATAATACAGCATATCTGTAATTATCCAGTGGATTATGCCTCACCAAGCCAATCGCAATGATATCGTTATAAGATGACAACAGTTTACACAGCAGCCCTCTTACAACAGCTCTACTCACCACTGCCAAATTCACTTCTACCTGTTACCTGTTCCAGATACAGCCGCACGTGACTGGTATCCTGATCTTTGATGACGACAACGCCATGAACTAAGAGAGGAGTGGCGATGTGATGTTTGCTTATAACAGTCCTATTTCCATATTAATTGAGTGAAGGCGCGTAAGTCACATGATGCGGTAATAACGTGTGTGTGTTCATGTGATTATGTCACGCTGCGTGTTTCAGAGGATTGGTCTTGCCCGCTCCTTTCGCTTGACATTAACATTAATACATATATATGACTTTCAATGTATAAATGTACATTAATTCGTTCAGAAATATCAATATATCACTGTTGCCTGCTTGTTAGTCTGCAAAGGTATGAGTTATTCATTTACCTTTTCCTTCGATGTTTTAAGAAACGCCATCTTGGAATTGATTACGAACGTTATTCTTTACTGAATCCTACAAGCTCTAAGCAAGACACTCGTTTTTATTATTGTGAAGATGATCCAGACGGTTGGGGTACTATGGGTCATATACTTTGCTACACCCAGTACTTGACAAAGACTAACGAAACACACATATTACTCCAATCAATTAGTGTAGGCTTGTTTTGTCTAAATCAGGTATTGCCTATCTTTTCCCTATCGGTGCGTAGGTATCGTAGCCATAATCAATAACTTGCTTTTCGTATAGTGACTAGACAGCTTAGGCATAATTGTATTGTGTAATTAAGGCTAATGATGATGACATTCCTTTATTACCAGCTAAATATTGGTGAAGAGTTCCCAGTAGTGGGAATGAATATGTAAAAAAGGTACACGTTTGCTTTATATTTCGTTCATGATAACTTAGGTTTGCGCACAATAGTTTAAACCCTGAGATTTTCTCATTTAACGCCCGAAAAACACACAGTACAACTCCCAAATACAATCAGTCTACAAAGATCAACCTCAATCGCTTTTGCCGCCCATCAAAACCATCAAAGCGACATTCTCCCAACACAGACCGACGACAACATCTGAGCTCAACTTCACCATCTAGCTGCAAACTAACTTATTATAGCCTCACCGATTTACGTTACCAAATACTTCCATGTTGGTAGCTTGCGTTTCACTGCACCCGAGACCCACCCTTCACACTCTCTCACTTCACCAGACCTTTATCTCATGGTTATTCAGACACAATCTAACAAATCCACATAAACGGCGCACCAATGCGAACGGCGTATTTGTCAATTATAAAAAACAAGAAACGCCCAATGATCTTTGTTACCAAATGCCCAAGTATGTGTACTCGGAGGAATCAACCAGGATCCATTTCAGGTGCGGTAGGTTTGTGAATGTATCACACACCCGAACCCCAATAAAGCTGTTGCTTATCACCGTACTCATGGATGCATCATTCCGGTTTCTCGATGGTAACCTGACTCTTGTTTAGCGATTTGCAATGGCTAATGGTGGGGTGTGTTTCTTCACGAAAACCTCTCACAGCACCTATGCAGTGACCCATAATAGAACATATTCCTATCTCCCATCGAGCTCGAATATCTTAAAAAGGTGGAGCAGGTACAATCTGGCGCTTTTCTGATCTACAATACCCGCAAGATGTTCAATGGCATATTATGGTGGTGGGTGATAGTGGTGTATGATATATTTACTTAATCTTTGTTACAAACTATGAATATTGTTATATAGCAAATTCCCTTTATGTGTATAATTTACATTTGTCCTGGCAGATTTTCACATTTAAAGCATAATATTTTATGAAAGCTATATTTGTAGTATACAAGACCAGGCGATCCTGTCAATTGTAGTTCTATTCATCCAGCCTAACCAGGAATTTGAAACTTGTTGAATGTTGCCGGATGAAGAATATCACCACATATACTTACTGCGCCATGTACATACATACATACGTACACACAAACATACATACATACATACATACATACATACATACATACATACATACATACATACATACATACATACATACATACATACATACATACATACATACATACATACATACATACATACATACATACATACATACATACATACATACATACATACATACATACATACATACATACATACATACATACATACATACATACATACATACATACATACATACATACATACATACATACATACATACATACATACATACATACATACATACATACATACATACATACATACATACATACATACATACATACATACATACATACATACATACATACATGCATACAAATATAAATATATACAGCTAAATTCAAGGTTTGCGGACAATCGTAACTACAGTTACATTTGCTTGACAGTGTGTCTGACCTGAATTTGTAGTGTTTGGAAAAACGCCACATTTGCAGCACAGCTGAGATTGACAATATTTTGTCAATTTCCATTATCATCCCGTTAAAAATGAATAGTTTAACGTATTTCAGCTATATGAACGCGTCCGTGACCAATGAAAAGCAATAAGTATCTGCATTATTAGTTATTTATATGGTCGTCCATATACACATAAACTAATCCACACGTTATTTACCAAACCATTATCATCCCGTTTAAAATGAATAGTTTAACGCATTTCAGCTATATGAACGCGTCCGTGATCAATGTAACGCAATAAGTATCTGCAATATTAGTTATTTATGTGGTCGTCCATATACACATAAACTAATCAACTCATTATTCACCAAACCATCCACAGACACACTCATCAGCTCACTCACTTAGTTATTCACGCAATCACTGGTTGATTAACTTATTCCTCCCCTTACACACACATACATTTATTCATTGATACACACATCAAGTCGTTCAATCACTCACATAATCAGTCATTCATTAACTCATCTACTCCCGTGAACTCAATTAATAAACCACTTATTCATGAATATTCTTATTCACCAAATCCCCCGCTAACTTACACGCCTTCTCAGTGAGTTATTCACGTACTCACCCATGAATGAACTTCATCATCCCCTTATTGGCGCATACGCTCACCATTTATATTTTTTAAAACGTGTGTACCCATTCGCATCACCCCTCCGCACAGTCATTCACTCTCCTTCTAAAACATGCCCTTCACTGACCCATTATCTCATTTTTCCCACCATTCATATTTTGTCCTGTAATAAGTTTGTATCTGTCCATGAATCCGAATCCCATCTGTCCCTGGAAAATTCACCGATCTATCCCTGCCATGGTGCTGTGTTAAGCATCGAAGCATTATATTGTTTGTGACAATACGAATTTACCTTCATTCTGTATATCGTAGATGCTATCAATCGTAGGTTGACATGCAGTAAGAATTAACGACTGTTCCCCATATATACTAATATGATGATGCAACTAACTCAATCATTGAATGTAAACAATAATATATATACATATGTATATATATATATATAAATATATATATATATATATATATATATATATATATATATATATATATATATATATATATATATATATATATATATATATATATATATATATATATATATATATATATACATATATATATATATATATCTATATATATATATATATATATATATATAGATGATATATATATCTATATATATCTCTATCTATATTTATGATATCTATCTCTATATATATATATATATATATATAAGTATATATATATATATATATCTATATCTATATATATATCTCTCTATATATATATATATATATATATCTCTCTCTATATATCTCTTCTCTCTCTCTATATCTCTATATCTCTCTATATATCTCTCTCTCTCTCTCTATATATATGTATATCTCTCTCTCTCTCTCTCTCTCTCTCTATCTCTATATATATATCTCTCTCTCTATCTCTCTCTCTATCTATCTCTCTCTCTCTCTATCTCTATCTCTCTATCTATCTCTCTATATATATATATATATCTATATATATATTATTGCTTTTCATGTTTTCAACCTCCAATCATTTGGTCGACGACATCAATCCACCTTTAAAAAAAGCCAGTCCCCAAATAATGTGTGTATCAGACTTGATGTACCTTTGATAACCCCAGCCAATTAACCTGACACTCCTTATCCCCACTTTCAGTCCTGCCCCACAACCACCCACCTTCTTGTCAAGAAACTTGATTTAATAACACCACTTTATAACCAGTGTCGTACAATATAGCAACGTAGCGTCCGCCTATATTGGAGTCAAGCGGATGGCTTAAATGAATGTGAACGGAAAGACTAAGGTTGTATTCGAGATACAGACCGAGTCATGGACACGGACAATTATTGAGCTGAGTGATTCAGTTCACTTGCTGGGTGATCAATATTTGATGATTAGTGTTTCTGGTGAGACAGTCGGTAGCCAATGGGTGTCGTTATGTCAGTAACACAGATGAAGCCCATTTAGAATTTGTTGCCGAAGCAGGGTACAACACCATTTGAACACTTTTTGTCAGCATTGATTTATACGGGTTAGTTGGATGTTTTGATTAAAACGTGGTACAAGGTGAACGACATCCACACACACCCATTGATCATCACTGCAAATTGGAAAATACCAGAAAATATAGCATTATACGTCATGCTAAATATCGGTGTCAAAAGATAACTACGCACTAACCGCCGATGTATGTGATGCACCTTAGTTAACAAGAAGACCAGGAAAAAATGACAGGCAACGATGCTGATCATCATTCAATCTCTGACATCACCCGTATTAAAAGCCAATCACTTAAAACAGGTATAGAAAACAATGAAATATATATTTATATACTCGGTTGGCTGTTGTCCATCGACCACGCATACATCGCCTCGCAGCAACACGTCCATACTGGACCCGAAATAAAAACATCCACTCACCAGTCCCACGGGTTCTCAGAAGAGTTCACATAACGTTTTAAAAATGTCCAGTACTTGTGAATTACTTCCCAAAACGTATAGTGTGGTGTTATGGGGAACGGCAGAAATTGTACTACGAGTTACATCAGATCGAGCTGATAGAAGACTCGATGCTGATCCATCCGCCTTGTCGATCATCGACAATTTAACACACACAATGACACTTTCCATCGCAACATAAGCGTCGCGTTTGCCGTGAATGGTTCACGAGGGCGTATCAATGTCGGGCTAGTTGCGCGAGGAGAGGGATGGGAGTAACCATGTAGTTATTGATAAGAAGTAGGTCACATGTAGTATGTTGGATACGAATTCAGCGCTATGGTGAGGAATCGTGCCCTACGTATACCGCCTGCCGATAATTGACATTGATTGTTATGCGCACTCGTCTGCATTGACCAGGTCGAGAGATTTAGAGTCAGACATAGACGTAATCAGATAACACTACCATGATTGTCAACTAAACACAATGGTAAAACTCTCCTTGATGAACGAATAAAGGCATTTAACCTTGATCATTTTATAACATTTACTCAGTGCTTATTACTAACTACAGACACAGGTCGCATCTTCTTCCAGCGAATAAAATTGCAGTTCTAACGGCTACGCATATCCTGCTTTGCGTTCTGAATGCCTATATTTACTTCAGATATATATATATATATATATATATATATATATATATATATATATATATATATATATATATATATATATATATATATATATATATATATATATATAGATAGATATATATATATATATAGATATGTATATAATATATATATATATATATATCTATATCTATCTCTCTCTATCTATATATATAGATATATATATATATATATCTATATATATATATCTATCTATATATATATATCTCTAGATATATCTCCCTATCTCTCTCATACATACATACATACATACATATATATATATATATATATATATATATATATATCATTGTATAGCATTTTCTCAGTGCTTATTACTTACTAGCGTCTTCATCCAGCGAGTAAAACTGCAGTTCTAACGGCTGCTTAAGCTATGCCTCAATGAATGATTTTATGACAAGGCTGATTTATTGCTCCGAACTTCATGCTAATATCAACAGGAAAAGCTGTAACCATTGAGAGCGCAAACGTCCTATCAATGCTAAATGGTATACAAGTGTTAGGCATATTAGCACACAAAGGATGTCAGCTATGTTGTCACTCACCTTATTTTGGTCCAAACGAATAATTCACTCAAATTTATTCTACACGCATATTCAGTGTGAACAACATGTGCGTGCTATTTCAGCATGCAATCACCAACATTTATTTCCTCGTAGTTGTGAAGTATATTACCTTACCGACAGGTGATATGATCTTCCGAACAATTTAATGTGATCACACTCGAAATGGTTGCTGGCTAGAGTTCGAACAAGCATGAGTAGACCGCAATTTTGGCAGAGCAGTTGAGTCGATAACGTTATTTGAGACAGGAGGGACCATGGTACAAAGAAACAGCAGAAGCTAATATTTCCACTGCGTCAACATTTCAACGTTTGTCGATGACCCGACAGCGTTGTACATCCCCTATCACTCTTTTATATATGGCTATTCGCATACAAAACGATGCACTTGCTTGAACTATGAAGTCTACATTCAGTTGGGTCCGTCTTTCCTGCATTCCCTAGGCTGCAGATGAGCAGGTACGTGGTAAGCCACTATGTACTTTACATCTATCATACAGTCTCATACCTTGTCATGTTATCCCAAGAGATGTACATTATAGCATATTCAGTTTCACTTCATAAAAAGAAGCCCCAACGCAAAAAGGACTCTGTAAGCTACGCATAGCCTGCTTTGAGTCCTGAAGCCTATATTTCGTCGACTACACCGTCAACTGTGCTGCCTTGTGTAGAACGATCCATCCATTGATCGACAACTGAAGCAGTGTTAACGGGTCCGAGAACTCGAACTCGACGGGTTACCCAAACTTGCAGGAGAAAAAGTGCAGAGAGCATGGTCAACGCTCATTTTTATCCAAATCATATAAAAGAGAGAGAGTATATAGATAGAGAGAGAGGATATATATAGAGAGAGAGAGAGAGAGAGAGGTATAGAGATAGGTGGGAGAGATATATAGGTATATATATATATAGATATAGTATATAGAATTTGTGATATATGATAGATATATAGATCATGATAAAGAACTGTTGACTGTGCTTCATAGAGCATGGTCAACGCTCATTTTAATATTTACACACACACATACACATATAAATATATATATATATAAATATATATATATATATATATATATATATATATATATATATATATATATATATATGTATATATATATTTATATATATATATAAATATGTATATATATATATACATCTATAGAGTATATATATATTTAGATATATATGTATATCTATATGGGATATATACTATATATATATATATATCAGAGAGAGATCTATTTTTTAGTGACATATATAGATAGATACCTATTTACACGTATATATATAGATGTACAGATTATATATATATACACACATATATATACATAATATATATAAGATATATAATATATATATATATATATATATATGTATATAAATATATATATATAATAAGATATAATATATCAATATATATATATCTATATATATATATATAATATATATATATCTCTATATATATATATCTATATATATATATATATATATATATATATATCTCTATATATATATATATATCACAGTCCTCATCATCATCATCACTATCATCATCATCATCATCATTACATTAATTCACCAAAGCTCTCAATGTTGATGTTATAAATTTACTATTATTCTACATCGCTGCATTGTTAGTCGTTCATCGTCTAAATTCATTCCAGTCATTTTAGCTATATGCGTTACGTTTGTTGGCTTCTAAATAAACGTTTAAGTTTGTTTGTTTCGTGATACAGATCACAATTTTCAATATTTCTTAACATGTTGTTCTTTAAATGGAAATTGCAATTGAACTAAATAATCTATATCTCCTAGGATAATTGTTTGATCATAATAAGTTTTGCATACTATAGAAGCCTCATTAAATTATAAACGTTTTGTGTTTCACGGTGGTCAGCTTCCAAATGCATATTTGAATTTATTTTCTCGGGATACAGATCGCAATTCTCAGTATATTTTATATATCATGTATATCAATGACGTGCAGAATCAAGAGGTTTTTCTTTGTCCTTGATTGTAAACAAAGGTCAATATCATCGAACAAATTTTACATCATTGCTAAATAAACAACAACTTGGTCAAGGGTCGATTTTGTATTTCTATTAACATTTAACGTTGGTCAGCTTCTAAACATATTTGTTAACTTATTTTTTCGCGATAGAGGTCTTTATTTATAATATATCGTTTGCCCTTGATCAGCTTCTAAATAAATATTTTACTTTTTTGGTCTCCAGATACAGGTCGCAATTCTCAATAAATTTTCGTAATTGTTTTTAGAATAGAAGGTGTCGACGATGTGCAGAACTCAGAAGTTTTAACGTTGGTTAGCTACTGAATCAATGTTGGCTGACTTTTTTTGTATCGCGACATATATTTTTGTAATTATGTTTATGTGACGCCATAGACTTGATTACCTGATTGCCAGCCATATTACAATTGAATGACAAAAGAGAGTCTGATTCCATGAACACTGCTTCAGCCAAATGCATCCGACTATTGGTTCGACTATCGAACCGACCAAGTGCATATGCATACAAATCAATAACGAACACCATAAACAGTGGGCAACCTTAGTAATTCAAACGACAATTTGTGTGACTTATTCAGCGAGACCCAATTAACCAACATCACGTTCCAACTCTCAACCCATTTTAAAACCCTCAAACTACATTTTCCTCTAGTTGACACATAAGTTGAACTTCAAAGAGGTTTCTCACTGATATCCGTACTCAATTATATATCTTGAGAATCAAGTAGACGATAATTATTCCAAACTCATTGGGGACTATTCAACACGTAACATAAAAATTGCTACCTACACTGACATCATTATCACGTCACAACGGTAAGTGCCTAAAAAACATAACTTGATCAAATTCACCACCGCATTACGATGATATTTATATATAGGATATTTAACCTGTTACTAGGTTAACAAATTTTGGGTATTTTCATTTTAAACCTAGTGATTATTGGACACACTTTGTTACTCAAGTGTAGACTATTTTAACCATAAGCTGTAAAAGATTTAGCTCATAACAATTTAATGAACATCTTGAATTCGTTGCGTAAATATTCGTCACGTGTGATCGGACAAGTTTCCATTTCCGAATGATCTGACAGAATTCTTGATCCTATTGAAACTCCCATACCCGCTTACAATCAAAACAGTTGTGTGTGGGGTTTGGTTCAGATCAACTCAAAACAAAAACAAAAAGTATATCCATACAACGAATTTGCATCAAATCAAAATTTCTCGTCACATCTATCTCAACGTTAATCATTCAGCATATAACGATACATCACGTTAGGCGTACTAATTAAAGACTCATTCTAAAAATTGCTGTTGCACTGGGATATATACGAAGATTATATTTCTCACCTGTATCAGTCAGATTTATTCAGATGATAAGTTAATATAAATAGATCGGTTGAGTCTTATCGTATATTACTGATGCGACGCAAAAGGAAGAGATCAGATGATATTTCTGGTCGGGTAGGATCCATACCTAGCAGTCCCTAATACCTTGGTACACGCCACTGCTACTATATGAACTTATTCACTCAGTCTGATTAAGCATTATATTGAAAACTGATTTTGATCAGTGGTCTATTCTATTCAAAAGTTAACTGATTCACTCTACCCTTTTCCATACCTCACCCCAATGCACTGTCTGTTTATACAGTATCGAACTTGCTGCGGTGGCTTGATCTTTTGAATCATGATCATATGTGTGCCACATGGTAGCTTATTTCGTATTATCGTGTATTGGTATACCGACATGTACTGCTCTTCCTCCCCTACATGCTTTACCACGTCGCGTATTTCTTCTACGCGAAATAGTTAGTAGCTTGCTGCAAAGCTCATCGTACAGTCCTTAAATTTGAAAGCATATTAGAAATCTCCGCAGCGGTTTGAAATTTTGATATGTGTGTTATTTGACCTAATTTGCATTATTTTTGCATTATCCTAGCGATATGTGTCATTCTTCACATATGCGACCACATAACATTGAATTAAGGATATTTGGTGACAACATTCCGTTCCTTTGTATTAGTTCCCAACACTTGCAAGCTTTTTGCAAAGAATGTCGCTCATATAGTTGAGCAAATTACTTTATTTGCTTAATTAATTTTATCACTACTGATTGCTCATATAACCGTGTGTTATTACTTTGGTAGCATATACAGCATGCAAAATCGCCACAACTATCACTACCACAGCATGCGGTACGGGTGATTCAGCCGATTGGCTTTTGTTGTTACCCGATGTAAATGGTCATTAAAATAGCCTTGATGCCGACCAAATATTCCTCATAGTAAAATAGATTTAAGAATCAAGATCGGTTTGAGCAGGAAACGTACATAACAATCAGTCAAATAGCTCGTTCAACCCTTCAGGTGAATGTGTATAATGATGCATATATCCATATATGTATTTAAATTTGTGAATTATTGACGTGAAAATTATTCTTCAATTGCCTATATATGCAAACAACCATGTTAATATCTGGTGATTACGGCTCAATAAGGGTAAATTTATTCATGTCTACCTGATTATTTATTATTTCTGTGGTAGCAACAGACATGAAATCAGCCATATATCGATTATTCGTTCGATATTTCACCGTAGACCAGCGTTTCTGTGGTGAGTAAGAGTGCAGACCAATTCATACAAAGGAAGTATATGTGTAGCGAACAGTCATTATCGCTAGCATCCTTGATCATTGTTACTGCTGGTCAGCCATTGCATCCCCTTCACATGTATGCAATTGGGGTGATTGAGCATATTTTGAATTAGGGTGATTGATCAGCTAACAGGAGACAGCCCAGTCCAAGGTATGTAAACTAATGTTCTCGACGAATCAGCATTCATTTTTCTCATAGCTGGCTATGAGCGGTGAGAACGCGGATTTATACAAGACCTACCAAGTTAAGTCTCGAACAGCCGCTGCAGGTTTGACACCTTATCTATGTGTCAAGCAATACAATCCTTCTGCAATCCTTGCATTATCTAAAAATTAACTTATATTGCTATCGGTAACTCATTTTGTTATGTTGATGTTTGCCTCTGTGCGGTTTTTAGTTTGCTTGTTGTTGGTCACACCGAGATATGAAGTGGCTTTATAAAAAAGAAAACCCTGTCTTTTCTCCCCTAACACCACGCCCTCTCCAATTTTCTACACAATATTTGGAAAATCCAGGCCCCTTCCTTCACGCACTCAGCTAATCAAGGTTGATAACGTGAAATTATGTATGAGACATCGTAGCTACTCCCCTTTGTTGATTGATGATTCACACAATGTTCCAAGCTATCAATGTACGATTCCTTGGTGTTCTGATGTTGTCAGATATGCTATGCTTAAAATGTCTGAACCAGGACTAGCCAATGATGCGTTTAATGTGATTTGCACAAAGGATGTCAGGCGAATGATTTGAGGGTGAAAACCAATATGAGCTGTTGACAAAGATTAAAAAGCATTTGTTTTGTTGGACACATTTAGAAGGCTACAGTGAAAATTGATAATTGAATAATCTATAATTTGATATTATACAAAGCAATTTGTACCCAAAATATCTACGCTTAACGGAATGAAGTCACTCTATTCCCTCTCTGCTAAAAAAGCTGATTAAACAAGATAAATTGCCAGACAGACATTCAAGAACCATATATATATATATATATATATATATATATATATATATATATATATATATATATATATATATATATATATATATATATATATAGATATATCTCTATATATATATATATAGATATATATATATATATATATATATATATATATATATATATATATATATATATATATATTATATATATATATATATATATATATATATATATATATATATATATATATATATATATATATATATATATATACATATATATATGTACAAGCAATCTTTAGTCAAAGCTGATTTTGTTTGGATAAACCCTTTTATGTTGATGCGGTACAATGCCACAGCTGTGTAATAAATATGGGCGTTACTCCTACTGGGAGTGTTCCCACCAATTACAGGTAGAGTAATGGTCTCGTGGGTGGGCAGGTGTTGCTTATCATCAATAGGAGAATCCGCCATGGCCAGACGCGACGATGATGATATTGCGTGTGCGTGTGTGTGTGTGTTTGTGCGTGCGTGCTTGCGTTCATATCTGCATGTTGGTGTGTGTGTATGTGTGTGTGTGTAAAAAAAACTGCTCAGGGCTATTACGTTTGTGTTGCCTTCTTTTTAAATGGTATTTCGGAAGCGACTTGGTTCTTGAAAGCTTGGCAAAGGGAAACAAGCGTCTGTGTTATGCGTTTCATAAGTACCACTAATGGTTTACAAAAAGGATGAATAAAAAATACACGCTTTCATAATAAGACAATCTTGCGTTCTCTGCCGGACATAAACAGGATTTAACTCATAAATCTGTCCAATTAGTTGATGTAATTACCGATTCTTGGTATGCTACTTTCTAAAATGCTGGTCACCCTATTTCACTCTAAAAAAGTTACAAGTGCACAAAACCCCGCATACTCGTGTACTAGTCGTTCATAAATGAAATACATTGCACACCTATCCATGTTGCTGATGTTATAAATGAATATTCTATTACCTCTCTACAGGTCGACCGTTATTCTCGAAGCATGTTGGATGCAGCAACACTCCATTCAAATTCCTGAACAGCTACTCCAACACAACTTAACAGTCACATAGAAGACGATGCCAGAATCTCATCACTGCGCATTAGCAGAAAGTAGGTCACTTGAGAGAGCTTTTGTGAAAAAATAACATCCCTAGGATAAGCAAGAACACATTTATTTTGGAGTCGCTCAAGGATTGGATGGGATAATAGTTACTACTTCGCAATGTCGCAACTGCCACAATATTGGTCAACACGGCTTATGTAAGCGATATTGTGTGGCATGCTTATTGCATCACTCGCCTATGTCTGTATATTTGAAACCATTGCATATATGGCAGTGAAGCAAATACAATATACACCACACAAGGAGCTAGCCAACTGCAACCATTCTATTCTTAGATCATTCTATAAGACATACCATGCATTTCCAGAGTCTGCAGAGTGGTTGAGCGACCAGAAGAACGAAGCAAATGGAAGTTTAGAACCGTCGATATGCAAGTTTAGAAAATGCAATGTTATCAACATGTTCAGAATGAAGGGTATAACATATGTCCTGTTTTTTGGGGCAAGGTATAGCTTCGATGGTGTGAGGGAATATATTTCAAGTTTATCTGACGTGAGTTTCGCTCCTATAATCACCTTCGACAGAGGTGAATTCTTTTTGCGAGAAGGCTAAAGTTTTAAATGCTAAGGGTATGAAGGGTGGTTTTCGCCCACATTGCGTAGTCGAAACTTTCCTGTGCAAACAACTAGAGCATAACTTCACAGTCAAGATGCATTTCATCCGTATAGGTTCATGGAGTGAAGCTGTAATCGTATCCGGTTGCCCCAATATGCCAACATTCAAATGCCTCTTTGTTGAATTTATATTCAAATACTATCTATATAACAGCTATCCGAATCTCGTTATCGTCTTTTCGCTCTTTAACCACTTGAAATCACAAATTAACATTACGGAATCAGATTTTGCTGACCATATTATGCCATTTCGCCATTTGGTGCAGTCATCGTTGCCCCGAACAACCTTGGTTCAGTGGTTGACAAACCCCTTGGAATTTGAGAAAGCTAGAAAAGGAGCTTCTCTCAAATACAAAGGACTTACATATGATGGACACCTCGCAGGGGAAGTTATGGTTCTTTTTTCACGGTGGATGTTCGAGGCCTTGGCTGATATTTTGGTCATGCCGTATTCAAACCACCTTGGATTTTTCAATGTTGCTAACATGACGTCTTCTATGGCCAGTCGCAGTGGTGATGGCGTACATCTTAATAGAATGTGGTATGAAAAATGGATGGCATATGTGCTTGAGACAATGTGCCAAGGCCTCTAGCACCGAATCACAACGGACCTGGTACTTATTACCCAATAGTGTGTTCTTGGAATTGTTTATGTTGTTAATTCGCACCTAATGGACTGAAAGAATGAAAAAGCCTTGTGGTGATGATTGAGTTGTGGTTGAAAAACAAAATAGCAAATAATGTGTTATTCTTTACTTAAGGTACATAGGGCGAAACGAAAATAACAAGGCCTACCATGAGTAATTAGAGTGAAGCAGCATAATATTTCTTATAAAGATCCTGAATTAGCGTTTTAAGTGACGTCGAACAATATTGCTTATTATTTCGATATACTTTGGGTATATGATGAGAAATAAAGCAATTTGTATTATTATTTATTATAAACAACACGAGTAACAAGGGTGACATGAAACTATTTGTCATCCATTGGATCTCATATTCGTTATATTGCTGGCATAGAACAACTACAGCGGTATATTTCAAGGATAACAATTCGAACACATTCAACACATAAGTAGACATTACGCGTGAATTTTTACACAGTTATGTTCTGCAAGTATTAATAAATGCTTTGTGATGTTTCTTTTTAAGCCTCAAAACATGACGTGACGATGAAGGTCGCGAAGAAAAACATATGATAGTGCCACATTTTGACAAGAATAATCGTAAGCATAGGATCCCATATGCCGTCTTACATTAGGCTTAGTACACAGCCAGTTGTTGCTACGGAGATAATTAACAGTCACTTAGAAATGAACAAATGTAACGTACCTGAGCGAACACCACAGCATAACAAAATATACTTTGCCCGAACATCCGACGGGCATTAATAATACTTATCGATTTGGACAACGCCGGCCGCTGTGTTGACTGAAGTAAACTTTGCATATTTTGCTATACAAATGCGCATGTATTGATATGTGTATGCATCAATATACTTGACAACAAGATGCGCTGGCTGTTGCATTGATAACAGCGTACACTTCCAAATATAATATATTTGAACTGCCAAATAGTTTGCAAACTTTGAAAATATTAGGTTGGCGTTGAGCCAATTATAATGCATATTGTGAATAAGTAGCAGTATTTCGGTTCATGCCATATCTGCAGGTGATGGCGTCGCCGACTCGACATGATTGTGACATCATGTTGGCCATTTCAACAGTTGATGCGCTGAAGACATATCAGCATGAATAAGCAAATCCACGATATGATTGAGATCACGATATATACTGTCCAATTTATCATGCTGGAATGTCAACATTTAAAAGTGTTTATGATGCTGGAAGTCGAATAGGCCACATTTCATCATAAAGCTGCTGGACACCACGCGCTTAATACTATTGCTCACACTGATGGCTTCTACTTTTCCGTTAATAAATTACCAAACAAAATATACATGGATTTCTTATTAGTACTCTTGCCAAGGAGTTATTTACTTTGGATTATAAGTTGATGATTATATGGTTTTCTTGATAATGTCCCCTGTATGAAACGGAAGAGCTGCCCTTATATTTGTTTTCAGAACTTCTTTCATGCATCTGAACTGTCATGAGGAGAATAGGGCTACAATTATTACAAAAAAAAGTCAATTGTTAAACACAATATATATTTATAACATATAACGTAGTTTGGTATATTCTTTGTCAACAGATTTGTG